>CM076075.1:8298437-8695937 GCA_038088235.1 Zacco platypus | reverse complement strand
CTGATTGATGTGTGTCAATCGTTGTGTGTGAAATGAAATGTTGTGTACTTTTCTTTTTCTGACCCACACACACACACACACACGCACACACACACACACACAGACACAGCGCGCTCGGGACAGAGAAGCCAGATAGAATGATTGTGAAGGTCATATTTGACAGAAATCTAACATTCTCAGGAACTATGACCCTGAACTAGCACTGTTGCCATGTGACAGACAGCAGTGCTGCTGCGCATCCCAATACTGCTGTTCCTCTCTGCCAAAAATAGATTGGCTGGCGAGTGGAGAATCACCAGTGGAGACTGCCGTCCTTAGATATGAATCACAATGAGGTTTCCAGAAATGAACTGATTAGACTCCATTGGCAGGGTCATCTCTCTGTGTCCAGTAATTGGTGTGCCACACCTAATGGATGTCTGATATCCCGTGGAAATGTGTGTAATTACTGCCCTTTGAGTGTGTGTGTGTGTGTCTGTGTGTGTGTGTGTGTGTGTGTGTGTGTGTGTGTGTGTGTGTGTGTGAGAGAGACTGTGAGTTTTCCTTTAGTCTCTGGCAGAGAACAAAACATACTCTCTAAAAAATGCTGCATTAAAAACAACCCAAGTTGGGTTAAATATGGACAAACCCAGTGGTTGGGTTATTTTTTAACCCCATGGTTAAATGTTTGACTGGGTACTTTTATTTAACCCAACTATTGTTTAAAAATGACTGGCTTGAAATGAATACAAAATATGTTGGAAATTAAAAATCAGACACAAAATTACTCAGGGGCACATACACTAAAAAATGCTGGGTTAAAAACAACCCAAGTTAGCTTAAAATGGACAAACCCAGAGGTTGGGTTACATATTTGACAAACCTGCTGGGTAGTTTTATTTAACTCAACTATTATTTACAAATTACTGTACTGCTGTCTTAAAATGAACCTGAAAATATATGTTTAATATATGAACATTTATGTTTTTAAAATGATGATTAAATAATAAACATTTATTAAACTGCTTATTAATAAACGTTCACCTTTTCAGCAATTTAATAAATGTTTATTTCCACCCTATTTTGGATTCAGTTTAAGAAATACAGTCATTTTTAAACAATAGTTGTGTTAAATAAAACTACCCAGCAGGTTGATCAAACATTTAACCCAACCGCTGGGTTTGTCCATTTTAAACCCAACATTTTTTGAGTGTGCAATTATCTGTTTAAGAAAATATTCAAATTTGAAAGTTTTTTGTGAAGTACAACACCTATTTATTTATTTTTCAATTTTTACTTCAATATTTTTTTTTACCCTAATATCCATTGTAAAATACATTTTTAAAAAAAATATTGTTAGATAAGCTAAAAATGTCCATCTATATTACTACATTATTTTAGTAAAAACAAAAAACACCAACATACGCACTTTTAAGGGTTACAGGTCAGGTAGAAATAGCTTCTGATGTAGCAGATTTCACTTTTTACAGGTACAGTATAATCATTTTAATTGAATTTCATAAAAGCTTTCAATTAACCATCCACCCACGTGTTTATCTTAGATACATTATCATTATGTAAGCTCAGAGAAGCTAAGCCAATTCTACCCACTTTATATACTTCACTGGACAAAACTTTGCTGCCATCTTCCTCCGGCTGGATTAGGACCGAGGGTATTGGCTTCAAATATGCTTTATTCTCATCAAGATCAGTTTGTACCAATATTTCAGTCTTTTTGTCATCATTACAATTGACAGCCTCGCTTCTGGCAGTTTGGTTAAATTTGGAGCTTGGAAAAAGGTCATTAATGAATGCATTATTAATGCACATTTTCATCGCTATTGTTTGCTTTTTTCGAGAACACACACTTGCTCTCTCTCTCTTTCTGTCTGTCTGTTGTCAGTCAGTTCCCTCAATATGACATGCACACTCTGTCAGCTCTCTGGGAATTAGACGATGGGAGTCTATTACTGTGAATCTGGCAACCCTGAGGCAAAGCGAGCCTGGTGCTGTCCTGTTCACGCAGCCACCCGCACTCTTGTGCTGCAGAAACTGCAGGATCAAGATGGCTGTGGGTTTGTTCTTTGGATGCGGGTCAATGACAGTGTTGATAGTGCACAGTGATGCAACTTTGCTATTAAAAAAAAAAAAAAAAATCCTTGGTGTAAAAGCGTATGTCTGCCATGGAATAACGAATTTAATGTATTGTCTCACAATTCAGATGTTTTTTTTTTTCCTGTTATACTGAGAGAAAAGTCAAAATTGTGATATAAAAGACTGAATTACATTTTTGTTAATTTATTTTGTTTCTGTTGCTGAAGCGAAACAGAATCGCCAGATGCAAACTCAGAATTGTCAGGTATAAAAGTTCAATTGTGGGGAAAAACTGTGAGATAAAAAGTCTGTGACGGAAAAAAAAAAAAAAACTGAATTGAATTAGATGAAAACTTGCAATTGTGGAAAAAGTACAAAAAAAAAGCTCCCCTGTTGCTATGTCCGTCAAGCCATGCGCTCTCACGCCACACATCATGTTCTCACGCAGTGAAAAATACATCCTGGAACAAAGAGGACACTGACAACGTATGAAACAGTTTCGTATATCAAATTAAACAATAAATAGCGTCTAGTGTCTCTTTAATGTGTCTCTCTCCTCGTGAACCGATCATCTCTTCATGGTTGTTCATTTATAGCATCAAATAAACATGAATGAACATCAGAAGGAATGTTGTTTCAAGCGTGTGAGTTCACAAGTTCAAGTTCACCAACGTTAATCTACTAACTCCCCTGACTGCTTTGTTGGACAAAATGGCAGATTCGGGGTTATGATTGGTCAGATCGCCTGTCAATCAAACTGTTTGCGAAGTGTCAATTGTGAGATAGAAGTCAAAATTACCTTTTTTTTACCTTGTAGTCTAAGAATTCCAAGAAAAAAGTCTGAATGGCGCGATGTAAACTCTCAACTGTGAGAAAAAAAATCTAAATTGTGAGGAGAAATAAAAACAGAATTGAGAGATTGTCGCAATTCGCTTTATTATTTTCTTTTATGTTGTGGCAGAAACAAGCTTCCATACTTCCACAAGCTGTATTTTGTTAGTATTTATGTTTAGTTTTTCTATACAACACTCTGATCTCCTCATCCCTGTTTGTCTTTACAGTTCGTTCTCAACACATCCAGAGTCAGTAACAATCTCTCTCCATTCTTTCATCTCTAACTTTTCTTGAAGTGTAAGGATGTTAATCATGGTGTTCAGAACACACGTTCCATTATTGGCTCCTTTGATCGTAGTTCTCGGTTAATCTTGCGTCATTTGGATCTTATTTCTCTCCCCTCCCATCAAATAGCAGATGTGTGTCAGCTGGTGCGCTGCTGTTCATTCAATCGGCAGTTATTGGCTTTATGTAAAAAGTACTTGTGTTGTTATTATGCTAACTCTTTACAATAAAGTTCATTAGTTAACGTGAACTAATAATGAACTGCACTTATACATCATTTATTATTATTTGTTAATGTTAATTTCAACATTTACTAATACATTATTAAAGTCTTGTTAACATCATCACTGTGAACTAACATGAGCAAACAATGAACAACTGTATTTGTATTAACTAACATTAACAAAGATTAACAAATACAGTAACAAATATATTGCTCATGGTTAGTTCATGTTAGATAAAACTAATGTTTAACTAATGAACCTTATTGTAAAGCGTTCCCACTTTACAGTAAGCACTTGTTAACATTAGTTAACTACTAACATGTATAAAGCATTTATTAATGTCATTTTAACATGTACTAATACGTCGTTAAAATCAAAAGTTGTTCATATTATTAATGGACCTGATCAAACAGTAAACATTTGTATTTTTATTTATAAATAATAAGATTAATAAATACTGTAACAAATATATTACTAGTTGTTAGTTAGAATTAATGCTAACTAATGGGACTCAATTGTAAAGTTACCATTGTTATTATTAAAAATGTTTTTATTATTTTAATAAAAGATATATAATTTGTATTATATTACAAATGCATTTCTCATTGTTAGTTAAATGCATTAAATAATGGTAACTAATGGGATCTTATTGTAAAGTGTTATCATTTTTATTATATTATATTTTATAATATAATTATATTATTGTTTTTTTGTTTTATTTTAATACAAAATATAATTTATGTTAATATTATGAACACATTACATTTACCTAATGGCATGCTACTGTTAAATATTGTTTGATTAAAATGAACAACATACACTAAAAATACTGGGTTAAAAACAACCCAAATTGGGTTGAAAATGGACAAAGCCAGTGATTGGGTTGTTTTAACCCAGCTGTTTGGTTAAATGTTTTACTAACATGCTGGGTAGTTTTATTTAACTCAAAAAATGTTTAAAAATGACTCTTTGATGATATGTCTGGCTTAAAATGAACCCAAAATATGTTGGAAATTAAAAACAAGACGCATAATTACTAAAGGCAACAATAATAATCATAAGGTGAATATTTATTAATAAGCAATTCAATAAATTTTTACTGATTTATTATTATTATTATTATTATTATTATTATTATTATTATTAACTAATTAATAAATATTCTTTTCATTAAACATATTATTAAATGTCATTTTCCAACATATTTTTGGTTAATTTTAAGCAGCAATACAGTCATTTTTAAATATAGTTGAGTTAAATAAAACTACCCAGCACATTGGACAAACGTTTAACCCAACCACTGGGTTTGTTCATTTTCAACCCAACTTGTGTTGTTTTTAACCCAGTTTTTTTGCATTCACTTAACACAGTCTTTTTTGAGCAAGATGTGCATTTTCAGCGGTGTTACCGCGGGGCAGTCCGCGCTCTTCACAGAGCATGCATGAAAATATGCATGTAAGCATTCAAAAGCAGCTGCATGTCAGTCAGACAGAGACTGATGCTGTAGAAAGAAGGATACGGTTGCATTTTGTGTTTTAGTACTATTGGCATCCCTGCTGTCACATAAAAGGTTAATGGCCGTATAGTGAAACGTGCATCATTCATCCATCCATCCATTCCTCCCTCTCTTGTTTGAATGCCCTGTTCTTATTCCACAGTGTTCCTCTCTTCTTACATTACTCTGCCTGGGGGAGGCTTCCCTCCCGTCCTCGTTCTCTCTCTTCTGCTGATCATTTGTTCATGCATCTGCAGTGTAAACACCGCTCTCTTACTCAGCACTCTGCACGAGGGTCTGGAATGGTGAACACTAATAGCTAATGCCTGTGGGTGGAACACATACTGTGTGTAATGCCAGTGCAGCGCGAGGCATGGCAGAGGGAATGGTGCTTGTCTTTATATGTCTGCTCAGCTAAACACCAACCAATTATCTCAATCATTGTTGTGTGAACAGGGTGTTGGGAAAGAGTTAAAAATAGACCCGTCTCAAAGTTTTAACAAAACAGTTTTATGTTGGATGCCTCTTCCATCTGCGCAGTTGAAACAAGAACGATGGGGGAAACCTATTTGGGTGTGAGCAAAAACACGCCGTTTTTGTGTGTGTCCCTTTAAATGCAAATGAGAGGGTGGAGCTTTAACACCTCAGCAACAACAAAGCTGGAGAATCTCACGCAGACAAAAGTTCATCCTTATATTGTTCAAACCGGAGTCGACACTGATGGAGAGACTTTCCAACTTTTAGACGTTTCTGAACGGTTAGTGGATAAATTGATGTAGTTGCTGTGGAGTTGATCAACTCATCACTAGCATGTGTCGTCATGTTCATCTTTTTTCCTTGAATTGACCCTCGTTTGTGAAGCAGCCCGGCGTAAAATGACGGCATCAACAACACTCGACTACAACAACTCTTCCTCTTCTCTAAAGCAGCACAACATGGCCAAAATTTACAAAATTTTTGTAAATTTTAGGGTTTGTGATGTCACTAACCCAGGAACAAACTTGTTGTAGTCCCTACCAGCCGATTGTTGTAGTCCTTAAAAAGAAAGGAAAATATCTCCATTTGCATTGAACTTTGAGTGTCGTAGCTTCACAGATGTTGTTTCTGCTCAAACAGCAATATTACACACTAACTGAAGTTAAAAAAGTCAAATCATAATCAACAACCCCTTTAAGGCATTATGGCAGTATATAATAGTAATATATAATAGTAACTTAATTAATGGTAATATATCAACCACTACAAACTGCTCTCAAATTATAGTGATAACCACAATAAACTGTGGAGTTACTTTGAAACATTTTCCCTCATTAAATCTCACAATTAATTACAAAGAAACGATAAGTAATATATTAGATTAAACATGCCATTTTTAAAGTAGAAAGACTGAAATAAAGTACTAAAAGGCCACATGTTGAATTAAATTTAAGCAAATTTGGCTAATTGATTTTTTTCTCATGAAAAACATCACTTTTAACCTTGTTTTACTATAAATTTACATGTATTTTCTAATTAAATTTAGTGTAATTTTCCACCAGACTTTTAGTGCTAATATGACAAGCATATATTTATTTACAGTGCAGGTTTGAGACTGTGATTTTTCATGTGGTTACAGTACGTGTCTTCTCCCTGCTTTCACTGATTTCAATGATTTATTTATCGTTCTCTGTCCGCCTCTGTGATCTGAATACATAAAGCGAAGGTATGCAAGAACTGCCACGCTCTAACGAAACATCCTCATTTAGCTCTTTTATTAAAATATAATGAAGTTAATGTCCTGAAATCTTCATATGGAGAATATAATAAATCTCTATGCATGACTCGGTTCTTCCTCGAATGTATTTACTTACCATCACAATTTGCTCCATATATGAAATGCATTAAACAATGCTGAGAATTCTTCATACTGTCCATATTATTCATACATCATATTGAGTTATTGCAGAAAGGAATATATTTGTGGGATGATAGTGGTAAACAAGAAAATCAAGGGTCAAACTTTCCATGCAATGCAATATAAAACATGACACAAGCCTAATGGAATAAATCTGCTCTCTCTCCCAAACATCTCCTGTTGGGTGTATCTGCTCATATACATGATTTCTACACCTCGTGTTGATATGAATCATGGTTGAAAAATAATGGTGATGTGCTTGGACTGATTGTTGGTGCCAGAGATGTTTTTTTAATGCATCGTGTAAGTGTGGTTATGATAGACAGCTCTATTTGCAGAGACTGTGAATCCATCCTCTCATGTAGCTGTGTCGTCTATCAACACGGCGTTTATAAGCTGCTTTAGAAGATGTCAAATGAGCTTTATAGAGTTGGATTAAAGGCAATTAATAAGGATCAGGTTACATGCTTACAGCTACAATAAAGGATGTATTAAGTTAACAATCGTAAAATGAACTCAAAGTAAACCCTACTTTAAAGGGGACATATTTTTTACATCTATCTTTAGTGTGTAATGTTGTTTGAGCATGAAAAAGCTCTGCTCCAGTGGGAGTTCTTCTCTATATCAGTGTCTCTGAACACCTGAAACGCCTCCATCTTGAGTTTTCTTCACAATGTTCCTCATTTAAATAATAGAATAAAGGGGCGGGGCCTGGTTGAGTTAGTTAGTAGAGTGTTGAAAGTGGTAAGGGGCGGGGCATTTCCCAAACACCAGTCACAACACACCGCTCCAATCAGAGCACATTGTGCTTTTCAGAAGGAGGGGCTTCATAGGGACAGGAAGTAAACAGAGCGTTACTGACAGACTGGGAAGAGAGGAGCTGCACAATGGAGAATGTGAGGCAAATAATCAACATTCAAGCATGAAAATCTGTAAAATATAATAAAAGGGAAAAATAAGTTAATCTCTGAACTACATGAATTCAAACTGTCCAATCTATTTGAACAACATTATTGTGAATAAGGACTGGTAAAGTGTGTGTAATGGATTGTAATTGTGTTCTACATGAACGCACAATGCTTTGAAACTTCATCGTGTTCGCGAGGGACTGAGATTTTGACCGAACACAATGCGCCGCAAAAGCCTCTTGCCAAAAATAGCCCATCAATCTTCTTCTCGGCATTTGATTACCTCACTTCCTGTGTCCGTGCGGGAAAATGTCCAGAGGCTAATGGTTTAAGTGCTGACTTTCTTTACCTGTGACCCAAACACTTTTCTCTTCTCTTCCCTGCAAATGGCATAAGGCAGTTTATTTCATCTAGTCTATCAGATGTGACTCATATTTGCAAATTCATAATCATTAAGCAAGGGAAACGAGCGGAAAACATGGGCTTTATATGGCGATAATTGACGATGATGTGGTGACTATGACAACAGCCGTGGTCATGTTCTGGATGATATTTACAATAGCTTTTATGAATCAGAAAGCATTTAGTTGGGGATTCTGAGAAAAGACAAATTTATTTCAGTCACAAGTTTATTCTCACATACTATTACAGAATCCGCCGGAAAGAAACCATTAAATCAAAATGGACAATTCTTGTTTTTGATAGAATATTGCTGAGTTTATTCTAAACGATGCACATCATTATTGTGTTAAATTCATGTTCCTCGCAATCTCTTTCCTCTCACAGCTTCTCTTCTCTGATGACGAGGGCGGGGCAACCTGTCACTCACATGAGATCCACCAATAGCAAACCACAACCACATCCAATCAATTCCCCACAGACACAATCAAGCCCCGCCCTACATTTGTTCTTGTTTGTGAATCGATTCACTGCACAAACTGTGGCTTTTTGTGTCAAACATGAAGTAAAATAAAGAAAGATCACACAATGTACGTCAAGTACTGAATGAGACAGGGTTGAGTTGTCTGGCTGCTTTTTTATTAAAGCCATTAGGCAACACAGATGGTTATTAGGTGAGAAGATCATTTCTATGTAAGTATTAATGTTTAATGACTAATTAAAAATGCATCGATGAGGGCTTTCGTTCACTGATTTTTGTGCATCTAATAGACCGCAGATATCGTAAACAGCTAACAGTGTCTCTGGCTCAAGGTCAAAGTGTCTTTTGGTTGCTGGGTTGAGTTAACGGACCTACTTCACCCGTGTCTGAGCAGAGGACGGCTCAGGCGTTCACATCTAGAGTTACTGGTTTGACTTTCTTTGAGCATCTCCCATTGTTATCGTGCTGAAATCAATGCAACAGTCACAGCATTGTGAATAATAGCCTATAGGCTTACTCTGCACTCTTTTAGTGGATTGTTATTGTCATTATTTGAAAGGACCATTCTAGTTTGTGCAAATGAATAACATACTCATACAGTCATTATAGAGATCGCATCAGCTCTTGGTTATTAAAGGAGAGTAAATGCAATTGGCCTCGGTGCTGCTCATCCACGACTCGTATTCTGAGCATGTCGCGAATAGCTATCGCATTAACGGCGTTCATTTTTCCCAGCTGGGCAGTTTAAATGTTACATTGTGCTTCACTTTCACGCTATCATTGTCATTATTTATGATGCAGACGTTGTTCTTTTCACATTAGACTGAGATTCAGAGAAGCAGGACTTATTTTATTGCTAATATAATGTCCTGACATGACTTTAGTCTTTACAAAAGAAAGATTTTCCACAACATTTCATAAGTCATATGAGTCAGCAAGTGGAGAAAGCGCTTGTAAGCGGATTGGTCTTGGCAAATGTTTAGCGTCTGCCATGGACGTCTCTGTTACAGACCTAATGAACTCTGGCAACAGAGTAAATCAGTGAAAATCCTGACAGACGCAGCTGTAGGGAATGAAACTAATTCTGTTTAGACATCGGCATCAAGGTCAACGGAACCAAGTCCTTTTCAGTTTATTCGGACAGGCTGAGCTAGATGTGTTTTACCAACCCGCACACAGATGCAAGACGGACAGGACTTCCACACCTGTCGGTTTTATCTGTTAATCGTGTTAATATCGAAATTGCTGATGAAAATGCTAGTTGACAAAGGTTTATCTATTTTTTTATTTTCAGTGATAACAAAGAGATAATGAGAAAGGCGCTTCATGACAATAATTATGCAATTTTAATTAAAACAAAACCCTAAAAGCAAGCTATGAACAATGTTCAAGCATTTTATTTTACCATACGCGTACTTACAGTGTACTTAAAATACTGAGTAATATAAGGTAAGTACAGGGGTTAAGGTTAGGTTTATGTGTAGGTTCATGTGTTAGTACCTAGTTATTACCCAGTTATTATAATTTCTGTAATAAGTACATAGTATGTATATGGGAAACAGGACTGTAAAATAAAGTGCTTTCATGAGTTTATTTAAAAAACAAAAAAGAAAATCATACTCGTTATATAGTATTTTTCTATCCCTTTTTATACATATGTGAAAAGATCGATTTTAAGAAAAAAAAATTGTTTAGTCACATTTTAGTTTTTTTGCACAACTTAAAGCTGTAACTTTTTTTTTTGGTTAAAAAATGATCCAAAATCAATTTTTAAACAAGTACATAACCAGCCAGTGTTCAAAACTATCTCCTTAAATTAGCCTGATTCACAACGGTAAGATTGCAATAATGTTTTATAATAAAATATTGGCGGGTTGTGGTGGGCACAATCCACGTAAAGATGATAATTCCACAAATAACTTCAATTGCAGGTTTCAAACCGAGATGGCGACAAAGAGGAAAAACTTACGGACTGCAGCTCTTAATTATTTGTGATAGTAAAATAGACAAATAAATATTGACAGACTAGTCACTCTGAAAGATCATTAACATAGTAAAATTGTCTAAAATGTTTCACATTATGACAGGAAAAAAAAAAACATTGTAAAATGAGCAGTGTTCATCCAAATTAAATTCAAAGCCTTAAAGTTTCTCTCAAACTTAGAAAAAAGGCACGCATATAATATTAATAATATATTATAATATTTTTCGTTCCTCTGTGATTCTCTCCTCAGAGAACTTCAGGTCTCACTGGAAATGATTCTTTCATTCTTAAAGTAGATGTTGTCTATAATCACTTCTAGAAAACACTCACCCCATGTGACCTGTCACTCCAAACCCATGCACCATCATCTTTGCTGCTTCAAGGACCAAAAACACCATACAAGTGTTATAAAAGTAGTCCATGTCTTCTGAAGGGGAAGTTGAACGACTCTGAATAACCCTTGTGAAAAATAAGTGTGCTTAAAGGTGCAGTAAGTGATTTCTGAGAAGTGCTGTCGAGTGGCACAACACACTTGTAGCCAATCAGCAGAAAGGGGTGTGTCCTCTCATAATGGGGGAGGAGAGATGTTAAGAGAGAAAGACTGTAGAAAGAGAGTTGGCTGAGAGACATTACAAAAGAGCTTTTAGAAATCTAAGAGACCTTTTAAGCGAGAAGCCCTGAAAATGGATGCCGGGGTTGCATTGTTTACGTCCCATACATGAGTAACATAAGTTTCACAGAGATATGCTGTTGCTGTAATGTCAGCTCTAGTAACAGGACAGTTTTGAGTCTGGAGCTGCTGCTGGCGACTAACGACCAACTCTCGCATTGTATGCTCATTTTTTTGTTTTTGCTTTGTCATTCGTTTGTCAACTTCTCATTGTTTTACTTTGCTTCATCGATGATAAAGAGACATCCACTCTTACATTGCGTGTCCGTGCCTTTTGGGGGTGGAGCAACGAAGGGAGGGGCGTGTTTGTTTGGCTTAATTTCAAATATCAAGTTTCTCAGAAATCACTTACTGCACCTTTAATTGTACAGAATTTGCAATTGTTCAAACTTAAAAATTTTTTGGTTGCACTTTATTTTAAGGTGTCTTTGTTACACTGTAATTACATATTTAAGTACTGAGTAATGTTAAGTAACTACATGCACTTACTATTGGTTTAGGATTAGGTTTTTCGGTTAGTTTAGGGTTAGTTGCATGTAATTATGCATCATTTATAGTTGTTACATATGTAACAAAGACACTAAAATAAAGTGTTACTCTTTTTTTAAATCTTGCAGATAATAATGAAATAAAACGTCATTTAAATGTACACTTTCATGACTCTTTAACACACTTTTAAAAAAAGTGCACTATGCAATAATGTAAAAGTCTTATCTCAATTCATTATGTTTTAACAATATTTTGTGTAGCTTTAAAGAAGTACACTTATTTTAATGCCTTGACCAACATACTAAAGCACATGTAAAGTACCTGATTATAATTTTGATTTGTGCTATTTGGATATTTAAATTTAATGTATTTTAATGTACTAAAGTGCTTCTTCATCATTGCAAATGTGTAATTACAAATATACATGATGTAGAAGTTTCAATACAAATGACATTAAAGTATATTTTATCACTTTAGATATTCTTCAGAGAAATAATTGTAAAAATACACGTAAGTGGGCTAAAAAGCACTCTAACTGCATTAATATAAACGTAAACTATAAAATACTTTCATTTAATTGTAAAATATACACAGTTAAGTTTCTGAAAACATCACATTCAGTTCACACTTAAGTATATTCCTTTAAAGTACATTGTTCCCGTAATAAGTACTCTTTATAAAGCGTATGTTAAAGTGTACGTCTTTTACATAAGGACCGTAGTTGAACAATGAGCAAAAAATCCTCCTTTTGTGTTACAGTTTTGGAAAGACATGAGGGTATTTTCACGAACTGTTCCTTTAATCTCTCACTTGCGCTTTGCTCTGAGCGGACATGAAGTGATGACTGATCTCCACATCTCTCAAAATCTGGAAGCTTCTGAAAGAGCAGATAAGAACAGGACCTTTCACTTCTTTGAACTTCAGTTGTATTGTCTTCATCCTTATTACAGCACATGCTGTTCATTTACTGAGTATCCTTTAACACATAAAATCACTTTTAATCTAGTCAAGTCATTATAGAGTTATTAAACTTTGAATGCACCCGATAGTAAATTATCACTGCTTTCATTATCTTCTATATCAGTTTGTGCATTCTGCTAATATCTGTGAATAATTTTAATAACCCTCACAATGACTGTCCTGAGTGATATTCTCAAGTAATTAACTCTCGCTTTTTATTGCCTCTTTAGTCTGATCAAAAGTCTTAGGCCGGCTCTGAATAGATTCATTTGTGTGTATAAGCACACAAGGCAATGAATCGTGGCACATCGGGACAACGTTAATAGAAAGAGAGAGTGAAGGAGGAACGAACGTGATAATTCTGCTTTGAGTTGAAGGTGCTGCTCAGTTTAAGCACTGCGTATACTGTTTTGAGTCTCATAACCTAAATGGTACATACTATTTATAACTATATAATGGTATAACTATTTTCTGATTGATGCAAACAGAGATAAACCATCAAGCTTTTATTTAAAGATTATGATTTCACTTTTAAGCATGAACAAGTTATGTTTTAAATAATTCTCTGTTTAAGAACCACAACAAACGGCTGTTAGGGACTACAATGAGCTTCTTCCTGGGTTAGTGATGTCACTAACTCTAAAATTTACATAATCCCCGCCCTAGAGAACACAACAAAGGGGGCGGGGCCATGTTGGGCTGCTTTAAAGAAGAGGAAGAGTTGTTGTAGTCGAGTGTTGTTGATGCCGTCATTTTACGCCAGACTGCTTCACAAACGAGGCTCAATTCAACGAAAAAAGATGAACATGACGACACATGCTAGTGATGAGTTGATCAACTCCACAGCAACTACATCAATTTATCCACTAACCGTTCAGAAACGTCTAAAAGTTGGAACTTCTTCCTGAGTCTCTCCATCAGTGTCGACTCCGGTTTGAACAATGTAAGGATGAACACTTTCCTCATTTTGTCTGCGTGAGATTCTCCAGCTTTGTTGTTGTTGAGCTGTTAAAGCTCCGCCCTCTTCTGGAGCAGCAGCTCATTTGCATTTTAAAGGGACAAGCACAAAAATGGCGTGTTTTTGATCAAACCCAAGTAGAGGCAAATTTGACAAGCAATAATAAATGATCTGTGGGGGATTTTGAGCTGAAACTTCACACACATTCTGGAGACACCAGAGACTTATTACACTGCAATATTATATCTTGTGAAAGGGGCATTATTGGTCTCCTTTAAAGTCAGCATGAAACAGAAGTTGCGCTAGTGTTGTCTTCTCTATTATGCCGTATATCTGAGTTAAACAGCTTCTGGAACAGGAACAAATGTAGGGCGGGGCTTGATTGTGTCTGTGGGGAACTGATTGGATGGTTGTGGTTTGCTATTGGTGGATCTGATGTGAGTGACAGGTTGCCCCTCCCTCATCATCAGAGAAGAGATGCTGCAAAAGGAAGATATTCTGGTTCAAGATTGCGAGGGACATGAATTTAAAACAATGATGCATTGCAATATTCTGTAAAACAATCAAATTGGGACTTTGAGTTTTCTGTGATAACAAGTTTACACACATTTTTCATAACAAACCTAATGAAATGCTGTAATCATCTTTTCTCAAAAATGTTAAAAGTTATTCAAATGTGAAAATAAACATTGCATTGTGCATTAAATGGCACACAGCGCGGTGAACTATATACTTACATAATAAAACAGTGTAGTGTGTATCCGTTTGCTGTCGTTGAGAAGAGTGAGCGAGAAAGCACAGGTTTTATTGGTGAAGCAAAATGAGTATTGAAACTGTTCAGTATAGACATTAGTATATGATTATGGGATATGCAAAGCATTGGAGATTGAATTTCTATCAAAAATAACTATGACAATATATTATGTCATTAATATAAAACTACTCATCCCGTGAGTATTGTCTATGCCTATTCAGAATATTTTGCACCAAAATTATTAGCACAGAACATCTAAAAAAAAGTGTGTGGATTCTGTCAGGACCTGCTTATGAGAGAGAGAGAGAGAGAGAGAGAGAGAGAGAGATAGTGTGTGTGTGTGTGTGTTTCATCCTCTGTAATTTGGCACTTGATATATTCCCTATAAAAGGGATCCTCATGAATTTTTCATTCAGGATGCAGTGTGGCATGCTGGGTGATGATGCTAGGCAGAGTGCTAGCGTGGCACAGCAAAACCTGCTTTAAACGGTAATTGCTACGATTGATCAAAGCATTGATCCGTTATTGCTTATATTTTCAGAGTCCTTGAGGCTCAAGGAACTTAATGTGCCCTTCTCATAACATTAACATACCGAGCTCCCATCCTATAAGTATTACATCTAATTGGCGCTTGACACGGAGATACGCACACGCGCACAGTCCAAAAATAGATGTAATAACCATCAGTGCACTCGGCGGCCTTGTGAAATGTTTCATTTGCACGCAGAACTCACGTGTGAGAGTTTTGCACCTCGCAGGAGACGCACGCATTCTCTCACACACAGACGAACTGAGCGGTAATCGATCAGGAGAACCGCAGCCGGCGCTCGCTGTGGAAGTGAGATTGCAGTGATTAGATTTCTGCTGGACGCTCTCTTGTTCTGCTCTCAGAGAAGTCACACGTGCACCTGCTGGTCTACACATGTGGGCGAAGACAACAAATTCAACACATTCCATCAATACGGTACACTTTGTGTCCATGATTGTCTTTAGAGGTACATATCCTGTATATATATACAGGGCTGGGTAGGTTACTTTTAAAATGTATTTCACTACAGATTACAAAATACAAGCTTTAAAAAGTAATTTGTAACGTATTTCGTTACATTACTCAAGTTTAGTAACTTAATCTAAATACTTTAGAATACTTTGAAATACTAATAAGTGTGGAACAAACACAAAAAAGGTAATTGCAAGTTTTTATCTCACAATTCTGACATTTTCCCTCAGAATTGCGTGATATAAAGTTGCAATTGTGAGTTATAAAGTCAGAATTATGAGATATAAACTCGCAATATTGAGAAAAGTCAGAATTATGAGATATAAACTCACATACTAAATTCACAATTGCAAGAAAAAAATCAGTATTGCAAGTTTATATCTCCCAATTCTGACTTTATAACTTGCAACTGTGAGTTTAAATCTCGCAATTCTGAGAAAAAGAAGTCTGAATTGTGAAATGCAAACTCACAATTGAGAGGGGAAAAAACAAATTGTGAGAAAAAGTTGCAGTGACCAGTGAATTATAAAATGACTCATAAACAACTATCACAAAACATGAAAACAGTCGTGGATCATCCAGGTCATGACAGGACAGTTGAGTTGACAGTTGGGCAATTTTTTTTATAAATTCAGTCATTTTGTCTTGTTCAGGACAGTACTAAATAAAAATAACAACATTTTTATGATCCCTCTTAAAAGTATTGAAATGTTGATGAAACTTAAATCCGCTTTTTCAGACTGTCAGAGTCAGAGAATCACCAATTGCTGTTTAAATGACATTAAAATTCAAAGTAATCACTTCGGTAATCTAAAATACTTATCAGATGTAACTGTAATCTGATTACCACCCATTTAAAATGTAACTGTAATGAAATACAGTTACTCAAATTTTGTATTTTAAATACGTAACTAAGTTACTTGTAGTTCTATTCTCTCCAACCCCGTATATATATATATATATATATATATATATATATATATATATATATATATGGGACGGGGATTCATTTTGTTGGTTGTGGTTTGCTATTGGTGGATCTTATGTGAGTGACAGGTTGCCCCGCCCTCATCATCAGAGAAGAGAATCTGCAAGAGGAAAATATTCTGATTCAAGATTATGAGGAACATGAATTTAAAACAATGACGATGTGCAGCGATAAATCATTTATTTTGAACACTATAATATTACATTATGTTTTTTAAAGAAGTCTTTTCTGCTCACCAAGAAACACAGTAACAGTGTTAAATAGTGTTACAATTTAAAAGGACTGATTTCTATGCTAATATATTTTAAAATTTAAGAAATTAACACCTTTTTTTCAGCAAGCACACATTAAATTGGTCAAAAGTGACAGTAAAGACTTGTAACTTGTAAAAAAATGTTGTAAAACTTTTTTATTCATCAAAGAATGACGGTTTCCACAAAAATCTGAAGCAGCACAACTGTTTTCAACATTAATAATAATTAATGTTTCTGAAGGATCATGTGACTCTGAAGACTGGAGTAATGATGCTGAAAATTCAGCTTTGATCACTGGATATAAAATACATTTTACTATATATTCACAAAGAAAACAGATATTTTAAACGTGATAGTGTTTCATAATATTACTGTATTTAATCAAATAAATACTGCCTTAGTGAGCAGAAGAGACTTTTTAAAAACATAAAAAATGCTAATTATTCCAACCTTTTTTAATAATTTGTGGCCCAAATTGTTATTCTGCTCATGAGAATACTTAAGCTCACAGCGAAACTGCTGCAGTTTCACACAAATAAAGTAATAAAAAGGCTGAGATTAAACACTCTCACGGGAGCTGCTGTTCCTGGACAGTAAGAGAAGCATTTCCAGTGTTTATCTGCATTTAGTGTTTCCTGAGGCCACCAGCGCTCCGTCGTCACAATGATATGCACTGAGATCCTGTTCTGCGTGCATCTGGCAAGATTCACTGATGAAATATTCATTGGAATTCGGCAAATATGATTTCAAGTCCAAATGACTTTTTTAAAAGCTACTTCATTTTTATTGTAAATGAATGTAATTCCTTCTTCATATAATGCGTTCAGAATCGACACTAGCATCGTGGATAAATAAAAACAGAAATAAAACTTTATGGTTATTGTGTTTTTATGGGATGTGGGGCTTTCAGGGGAAACAATAGCCCATTAAGAAAAGAGTCAACAGCTTGCCATTCGATCCACACCTACAGAAAGAGGCAGTTTTCAAACGCCTTGACAATTCGCTGTTCGATCTACACCTTCGCAGACACCTAAACCCCCATCACACGTCCCTTCGGCCAAGGGCTCAGCTGAGCATTTTTCACACCCTGAAAATCAATTTCACCATGACTGCAATGAAAAACAATCCAAGTCTTCATTGCCACAGTTGTGTTTTGCTTAGACTCCCCTGTGAATGTGCTGCAGGTTGAGCGATACTCATAAAGGCGATGAGATGTGAATGCAGTCTGAGAGAAATGATGCAACGTCTTTAGCAGGTCAATGTTTTCTACGCCTGACGCGACACAGTAACAATGCGTCAATCGTAATGTTATTGTAACATCTTTGATGCATTTGACTCCTGCAATGAGTTTTCAGATGTTCATCCTCTTGTTGCTTTATGCTTACTAAACTAGCGTTGTAAGAGCACCATATTAATTATTAAAGGGGTTGTTGATTATGATTTGACTTTTTTAACTTTATTTAGTGTGTAATGCTGCTGTTTGAGCAGAAACAACATCTGTGAAGTTACGACGCTCAAAGTTCAATGTAAAGGAGATATTTTCTTTTACAGAAATCGGCTGGTAGGGACTACAACGAGCTTCTTCCTGGGTTAATGACATCACTAACCCTAAGATTTACATAAACCCCGCCACCGAGAATGCACAACAAAGGAGGCGGGGCCATGTTGGGCTGCTTTAGAGAAGAGGAAGAGTTGTTTTAGTAGAGTGTTGTTCATTTTACGCCGGGCTGCTTCACAAACGAGGGTCAATTCAAGGAAAAAAGATGAGCATGACGACACATGCTAGTGATGAGTTGATCAACTCCACAGCAACTACATCAATTTATCCACTAACCGTTCAGAAACGTCTAAAAGTTGTAACTTCTTCCTGAGTCTCTCCATCAGTGTCGACTCCGGTTTGAACAATGTAAGGATGAACACTTTCCTCATTTTGTCTGCGTGAGATTCTCCAGCTTTGTTGTTGTTGAGCTGTTAAAGCTCCGCCCTCTTCTGGAGCAGCAGCTCATTTGCATTTAAAGGGACACTCACAAAAACGGCATGTTTTTGCTCACACCCAAATAGGGGCAAATTTGACAAGCGATAATAAATGATCTGTGGGGGATTTCGAGCTGAAACTTCACAGACACATTCTGGAGACACCAGACACTGATATTACATCTTGGGAAAGGGGCGTTATAGGTCCGCTTTACACATCAGAATGATTTCTGAAGGATCATGTGGCACTGAAGACTGGAGTAATCCAGGTTTGATCACTGGAATAAATAACATTTTTACTAAATATTCACATAGAGAAAAATTTTTAACTGGAATAATATTTCACAGTATAGCCTATATATTTCACAATTTTTACTGTATTTTTGATCAAATAAATGCAGCCTTGGTGAGCAGATGAGATTTATTTTGCTTTTTTGTCTATTTAATTTTAATGTTTAATGGTTATTAGAACATTTGCCAAATCAAATTTTTACTATTATATCTTTGTTGCATTGCAACTGAATTGCTACTAGTAAAAATGTTAATTTCTGATATCTGAAAATGAATTCCTGATATCAATATAATTTCTGATATCTAAAACGGCTTTCTTACTAGTAACAATCACATTCATGATATCAGAAATTAACATTGTTACTAGTAGCAATTCAATTGTTGATATCAAGAATAGACATTTGCACTAGTAACAATGTAATTGTTGATATCAGAAATTTGCATTTTTACTAGTAAGAATTGTATTCCTGATGTGAAGCTGGAATTTCAACTAGTAATGAATTCTTGATATCAACAATTGAATTTGAATGGCAGCCTATGGCGAGATTTCACTAGTGAAAATACAATTACAGATATCAAGAATTATAGTTGTAACTAGTGAAAATGTAATTGTTGATATCACAAGTTCATATCCTGAAAATGAATAAAAGTCAAAACGGCTTGCCATACAAGAGAACTAGCTTGAGAACTAGATTTTTGTTTTAAATGACTTAAAATCCAGTTTCTTGCACAAAGACTTGCAATATAGCACACGTTCAAATGGAGCGCTGTCATGATGTTTTGCATATGTTTTGGAGTCTAAAAGCTTTGGTATGTGTTCATTGTAATTTTATGGAAAAGATCTAGTAAAAAGCCTGATCTGCCTTTGGTCTTCAATGGAAGAAAGAAGGTAGTTTGGGTTTAAATCGTTTAAAAAAAAAAAAGTGAATTGCAAATTGTATCTTTGGTTCCTTAAAAATGAATGGTTGAAGTTAAAATTGAGAATTGCACTGGGTTGAAATGTCGCAGTGAGGTTGTGTGAGCTCAACTCAGAGCGTATCAAGGGTTTTCTTTAATGCTCTCTCTCCAATAATAATAATAATAATATGTAATCTGTCCATTCCAGTAAACTAAAATGCATAACAAAGGCATGGAAAGACGTCTCATGTCTGCTCCGTGTCTCTGCCGGAGTGCTTGAGTTTTGTTTCTGTCAGATCTTAAATGAGCCATTCACTGTGATTATTGAGTGACTCCATGATATTGCAGCCTGACAGACAGTTTCAGTTTTTTTTTACTTGTTTTGTTTCACAGAGCCGTCTCAGATGTGTCAGTATGCAGCACACACACACACACACACACACACACTCATCACGTCTGAATGACTGGATACAGAAATTGAAATATAGAACGTGTTCATGCAGAAATTCCCACTTGCATATCTTCCCGAAGTGAAGTATAACACATGCAAACAACAGTCAAAGTGCTCATTAGAAATGTGCAAAATATCATTATGCCTCATTTATCACATTTTCTCCAGGTATGATGAATATTTTTAGCCATCATAATTATAAAGCTCTCAAGTGTGCTTGATTGGGATTAGAATTAATATTTGGAAATAAGCTCTGGACTGGATTGAGGAGAGATTTGGACAAACGGCTCTGGCTGGATGGTGCCTGAAGTAATGTGAAATAATCTTGTTACACTTCCTCATCTTCCTTTCAGAAATATCACACGCTCATTTTTCTCCCGCTCATCTCCGAGCTTTGGCTTTGAGTAAATCGCTCGTATTAGACATTCAGCCTCAGCCAATCGAAACTGCTCCTTTATACCAATCAGATAGAGCTCTGCCTCTGCAGATAACAGGGACGGTCATTACTTTAGATGGATTTTCTGCCCTGGCACATGCTCAACCCGATGTGGCATGTGCCACCTAGAGCGATCCGCGGAGCGCTTGACTGGAGGGAGACACATGGAGAGGTTTGGGGAGAAGATCAAGTTTGCATCAGTGCAAGACCCTGTCAGTGTTCGGCTGGTTTGGTGCGAGGCGATCGCGGACCCCTCGGGTGTGATTCTCCGTTAATGCATTTTCTGTGTCGCTTCTGTTCTGTTGGAGGCAGAGATTGCAGTGAATGGAGAAAAAGCACATGTGTTGTTCTCAGCTCGCATGCATTTCCTAACACACACTCCTCCGGGCGAAAGTATTTTGGCGATTTAACTTTAACGAGAGAACGCGGACGTCTCGTATCTCGAGATGCGCTCAGTCGAATCTCTTCTTTCTCGGATTTGTGGTCAATTGAGAAGTGTGTAACTGGGATCTCAACCACAGAGTTGATTGAACTTACTGGAAGTGAGAGGAACCCATGAAGCTCATGGATCAATACTCAAGATAACAGGCCAAATCACGGTCCTGCCGTTCCACTGATCATTGCAGAGTATTATCTATTGACCTTGGAAAACAGACATTTGAGACTTCCTGTGGTCTTTGATGTGTTTTCAGGACAGAAGGCATTAAAACTGGCTCAGAAGGAGAGTTTAAGGGCAGTCTGTTTCAGCTGGAATGAAATTATGATCGGAGGTGTGGCTTAGCGGCTGTGGTGCTCATGTGATCCCTGTGAGTTTGGATCCAGCTCGCGACATTCTTCGCTCCCGTTCCTTCATCTTCTTTGCATAACTTTCTGCCCTCTCTCTGGCAAGAAATTATTATTATTATTATTATTATTATTAAGAAGAAGATGAAGAATAAACCCAATATTTTTTGTCTCATTGTCTCATTAAACTAGAAAAAAAAATATTGAAAACTGAGATTGTATAAAATATTAAGATTTGTTTTCAGGAAATATTTATTATTATTATTATCATCAGTATGTTGGTCTTTTTCTCTGGTTAAAATATATAATCTGCCTAGTAAGTAGAATATTTTTTTCTTAAAAATAAAAATTGTTTGTTTCCAGAGGATATGTTTTCAATTAAGTTTTGATGTCTCACTCCACTGGAATTTTAAAAATTGTAATTATTATTATTATTATTATTATTAATCTTTTTACTGGAAAACCAGGAAATACAGGGTTTTATTTTTTTTGCATTTCTTTGTACATTATTATTGTTGTCATAATAATAATAATAATAATAATAATAATAATAATTATTATTATTATTATTATTATTATTATTATTAATAGTTAGCTAGTTGGTTATTGCTAATATCACATTTGAAATGTCTTTTGTTTTCATAATCACACTTGCTCATCAAGTTCCACCCACAGGCCTTTATCATTTGAAAACTGGAAGTCAGCTTTGGGCATTCTGTAAATTGACATCACAAAATGATTTCATTAAAACTCTATTTAACCCATCATTATAAAATCACACACACAGAGGTAAAACTGTCATTTAATTTTGCCGGCATGCATATGCCTCCATGTGTACATTATGTTTGGTTTTAGCATTACAGCTCAATTAATCATGTTAATTGAAGACAGAATGTCTCTCGTTTGCGTGTCCTCCCCGTCTGTTCTCAAGGTATGAATGTAAAGAACCCTGTCTTTAACTAGGACATCCCTTCTACCTGCCGTCCCCAGATGATGTTGAAAATAGTAGTGAGGAGGACACAGCAGAGGCCTGTGACCCGTCAGAGGACGCTGGATAACATTTGCATGCGTTTCCCAAAGCAAGGCACTCATTGTTTAATGATCAATTTCCCTCTTGGATGTCAAACTGAGGTGCCATCACAGTATATTGATGAATATTTTATCATGCCTTTGTAGTATTAGCTTATATAATGAATTATGTACACTCGCAGGCTGAGGTATTGTGTATTTATTGTCTTGCTCTTGAAACTCACCAGTGTGTTTGTTTGTTTTCGCTTCCCTTAAAAAATCTACATAAGTCTACAGAAGGAGATATAGTGTTTGCGTGTCCGGAGGGATCGTTGTTCCCACATGTTTTCTTATTGCCGCAGCTTTGAAGGAATCAATAATTTATTTTGGCAATTTGCATTTAAATTCAGTGGACCTTGTGATCCCAAGGCATATGAGACAAAAGAAGCATAGCAAGCAAAAACTTTTCAAAGGAAGGTTGCTGCTTTAACTTTCGGTCTAGGAAATATGGGCTCTTTTGAAAAAAAAAAAAAAGAGAATATGAACATCAATGAGAATGGAAACATCAAACATCGGTGTACTGGATGGACAGGCACATAGACCACGGATGAAAGTGTGAAGGAGAGCGTTAATTCAGCTGCAGCAACAAACATTGCTTTAAGTCATTTAGTTAATATCATACAGCTGGTCGTTCAAGAGCGCTGACTGACAGGCTGAGGTTCAGTACAACTGCTCTGCTGAAAATGTGAAACACGCAGCAATCAAAGAACTCTGACCAAAAACTCTCTCAAACTTCTTCTCCGTTGCTAGAAGAAACCGGCAACTGGATGCTTACTGTCAGCGTTCCGTTTCCCGAATGATCCGTGTGTGCGCACTTAAACAAAAATAAAGTAAAGTGTAGTAAAGTAAAAAAAAAATAAATGAAATAAATGTTCTTCATTGGCAGCTGTGTTTAAAACGTTTAAAACAAAAAAGAACTGACAGTGTTATTCTCCACATATAGCACAAAAGCAGTTTAGTCCACTGTCAAGACTGTCGCGAGTTCACGGTTGACAGCAGAAAATGACAACCGCCCTTGCTGTTTGTGAATACAACCCGAAAAGTTCATTTTAGCGAATCAAAGCTGACTAAAAATGATTGAGGATTTATAATTTCGACTCCTAGAAGTCCTTGAACACTTACATGCTGAACCCTTTGTTTGTTGTCCTTTTGCTTGTGTGTGTGTGTGTGTGTTATATAGTTATATATATATATATATA
This sequence comes from Zacco platypus, assembly GCA_038088235.1. Lineage (NCBI taxonomy): Eukaryota > Metazoa > Chordata > Actinopteri > Cypriniformes > Xenocyprididae > Zacco > Zacco platypus. Next base: position 8,672,188 of record CM076075.1, on the reverse strand, counting down.
TATATATATATATATATATATATATATATATATATATATATATATATATATTTAAATCATACTGTCAATGAACTTAATTTTTGTAAGTAAGTTTTTAAAGGTTGTTTCTGGTTCCATGAAGATCACATGAAGTTTTTTTTTAGTTATCATTGCTTAATCAAAACAACCCAACTGCAGTTTGAAAAAAGAACAAAATGATTTATGAGAATTATCTGTTTTTGCAAATGAACTCCTTCTACACTCTTGGATATAGTTTTTTTTTTTTTTTTTTTTTTTTTTTTTTTGCAGTGAACCCAGAGAAGAATCATTTTGCTTCTTTCAGTGAGCAGTTCTTACGAGAGCCATTTGTTTTTGTTTTTTTTCGTTTTTTTTTTTCTTATTGTGAAGAATTTTAATATTCTAACAAACCTTTATCCATTATAAAGCAAGTCTTGAACTGGGGGGAAATAAGAAAAAGAAATAAAGAATGGTAAATGTTCCAGTTCTATTGTAGTTATTAAGTAATCGATTTAAATCGTTTGCAAAAAAAAAAAAAAAGATTTTTAAAAATTTTATTTGAAGAAATACACATTCTATTGGTAAAAAAAAATGCAAAACATACCTTATCTCATCACATTCAGTTATGACTTACATTAATCATGTAAATAATAGCATACTTTCAATTCAAAACTGTTTTAGTTTGTAGAGTTGTTTGCATCAATGTGTGTTACTATCGGTCGCTGAACATTACTATTGTAAAACTGGATTTAAAATGTAAAACTATTAAGTGTTTAGCGATTTATATCTTCCCATGTGCTCTTCACTGCTAAAATGAAAGCGTTGTAGGGGATTGTACAGTTTAGGATCCTTTGACCAGATATGATAAATGAAGACCCGGAGTCAGAGTTTAAAAAAATAAATTGAAGAAAATTTTAATAAAGAATAGTTTGCAGTTTCATCAGCAGAAGTAGCTTCAAGTCTCACAAGGAGTTCGTAGGCCGCTCTCTCTCTCCTTTCTCCTCACTCTCTCCCGTACATTCACATTTCCACAACAATTATACTCTAACAGAGTCCACTGACTACATCATTACTAAGATTCTGATTGGTTAAGAACACTAGACAAAACTGGTAATTTTCCACACATGGACAGATAGTCAAAAGCATATCTCCTTCCATTATGATGCTGACGAACGGACCCTGAAGTTAGACACAGGATGTCCCTCTAGGTCAGGCCTAGGCGTCTTCAGGTCTCCAGTCCAGATGACAACAGTCCACCAGTACCCATAACAGACCTGTACAGAACACTTAGCGCACATACATAGATACACATGATTCACAGTTTCTTCAAGGCTGAAGTTAATCTGAACTCTGCCCTGAACAGGAAACTTTACCAAAACATACTTGTTCTAATGTCGATGGTGGTTACGGTCCTGCTATAAAGAACCTTAAACATTCCATGGATGTTAAAGGTTCTTCATGCAACCAGAAACAACCTTTAAACAACCTTTCGTTTCAAGAGTGTATTCACTGAAAGATTCTTTAGGGAACCAACTTTTGTTCTTCCACGGCGTCGCTGCAAAAGATCCCCTCTGTAACTTTACTTTGAAGGGTTTATTCCATCTCTTTCTCAGTCTCTTCTGCTGTTGTGAATAATGAGAGGTCATTTGAACAAATTCTACAAAAACTGCATTGTTTTACCACATTACAGTTTGAAATCACTCAGCCAAATGAGCAGAACTTCAAAGAGCTGTACAGCAAAACAATATGCAATCACTCAATGCTTCAATGTCCAGAGAATACATTAACTGATAACATGCCTTTACTGACAGTGGGAAAAGATGAATAATTCCTTTGATCAATAACAGAATGAATGCAGATGCAGGTGTCTCAACAACTCCTCTTTGTTTCTAATTTGTACCGTTTTATCTTGGAATAGAGGAAACAAAAGCCAAGTTCTATACTTAAGCTGAAATAACCTGAGAATGACGCTGTAGTGTCAATGACCATGTGATCCATCTCATTTCCACCCAACTTGATGGATCCGGATGTTTGCATGATTGTGCTGGAGAGATGCTGATCGAATGGTTCGCAGCCGAAGGAATGTTGAGCGAAATGGTCGCTGTTGAGTAAAAATCTGTTGTATAAAGATAATTCAGCCTAAGCACAGCATGACAGACAATAGGCTTCAGTGAAACTGCTCAAGTCTCCTTTGCAAAGTACGCTTGATATAAAATGATAGCTGTGACAATGAACATCGGAGTCTTTGTCTTCTCCTGAGGGCATTTGTAGCATTAAATCCTGAAGATCAGTAAAAGTGCATCGAAATAAAACAGTGGCTGTGTTGAGGAATGATATCCAAACCGTACCGCCAGTCTGGAGCGACTAAATGCAAAGATCGAAAGGTTTTAAATGCCTGCATGCTTCTTTTTTTCAGTTTCTGGCAGCAGATAAAAGAGAGGGAAAGAAAGTGAGAGGAGAAATTATCTTTGGTCAAATACTCAGCCCAGTAGATTTGCACGTCTGAAGAGAATTTGACAAAGTGACAAGTTTTTGATGAAGATATTCAATTGACATTCGCATTAGTAACAGCCTTTGCATATAAAAGAGATAATACAAGACAAGAACACACTAAAACACAATATCTATTTCAAAGAAATATAATTAAAAAATTATAGAATTACATATATGTATATATATATATATATATATATATGTATATATATTTATATATTTCCTTTTGAATAAGAAGTACACTTATTGTATATATTTTTTTTATATATATATATATATAGTGTTTGTCATGCTTCATTTAAAGTAAAACAACATGATTTAAATTACTTTAAAGTAAAACTTTGAATGTGAAAATTACAAAGTGTACTTTTGAAAGTAGTACACTTAAAAGTCTACTTCAGTGTGTTATGAAAGCGTACTCTTTAAATTCACGTAAGTGGCCTTTTTCATTACTATTATCTTTAATTACAGTTTTTTATATTCTTTTATGATTTAAAGTACAAGTGCACATTCGATATTATCAAGCACACTACAAGATTTACCTTTTTATATCATTTAACAACATTTCTTTTGTCAAATCTACTTCAGTAATTAATGTGGCTCAGATAACATAATATTTTGAGTTTCTGTCGATTAAACGAATCGCCTTCATTGTATCAACTCAAACTTTTAATTTCAACGAACTTTTAAGGCAACCAAGTAACTTTATTAAGTTCAACCAACAATTCTTTTTTTTTTTTTTGCAGTAAAAGCAGCTGGTCCTCGGAGAACGGTCTATAGGTTGCTCTCCTATTCCTGTCATCTTCCTGGAGAGCTCAGATGAGATATGCTTTATTTAGACAACCGCCAGAAAGTCTCTGGCACAGCAGTGCAGAACGTAAAAATATACAGCATAAAGTCAATTTAATAGCATTTAATAATTGAGGCTCAAAATAGCCTCTTTCAAAGACACTCTCATCTAAACAGCCATAAAAGCCAACAGAGAGATATAGTCTCGCTGAGAGTCTAATGAAGCTTCACAACTGACCTTCAGCCACCAAACCCAAGGAGAAGCAGAAGTGAAACAGATGTGTTGGGGAACAGCGTTTCGGAGAGGCAGAAGTGCCGTGTGTGAAGACGAGAAAACAAAGAAATCACTCAGAAAATGAGATCTCCACACCTTGTGATTTAGTGCGCATCTTTCATCCGTTAAACCTCTGAGAGAAGAACTCAATCAGTCACACGCTCTTCTGGTCTCAAAGGTGAAACGCACACCAGTGATTATCGTCTCGCTAATTAATAATTACAATTCATACTCCTTTGCGCAGACGTGACCTTGATACTGTTTGGAAATTGAATTCGGCGATACCCCCAAAGTAGATCCCTCTCCATTACAGCGGAGTTTGAAAAATAATTGTAATTTATAATTCATGGACCAAAACCATGCTTTTTCGCAGCAATTTGGCCCTGAAGATTGTGTGGCGTCATTAAATTTCAAACCGGCCACCGTCGGATTCCAGTACGGTAGAAACATGAGAGATTTAAGTGCGTGAGCGCTCATGCACGTCTGCGCTCAGGTATGGGCGTCTGACATTGGGCTGTGGAGAAGCAGTAATATATTGTTGCCGTATAATTACCGGGCACGACCGAAGAGCTGAATCCCATTTCTAATTTCCATCACTGTCACCCATTCCATTTGTGTGATAATACATCCTTCATAATTTATGAGGGCCCATTTCTCCAGCCGTGTTGCTGATAGTGGGTCTGATAAAGCCTGACAATTCCCTCCTCTGCGCACGGACTTCTCTTCTCCCTGTTCTCCCTGCACAGCCCAGTGGCTCTGTTATTGCCCGTGCCCATCATCTCAAATACCCCCTCTTCAGCGGGCCGGGATGAGGCGGCCCTGCTCACTTTGTGAGAAATTATGCACCATTAGAGGGAGCCTCAGATGTGGCGGGGATTAAAAAAAGCATAGCATGCACTCCAGACATGAAGCCACAAATTGGTATAATTCAAACGGGGAAAGGGACGGCTTTTCTTCAGCGGTGACACGGCGATGCATCGCTTGTTTGACACAAATATTTACGCGGGGAAATCACATTTGATGAGCGCCAGAGCCCCGCGACAGGATGTGTTTGTCTGTAAGAGAGGTAATGCGCGGAGGCGGAGAAATACCCACTGGAATTTCCTTTTGACCCAGAAGAATGACAAATGACATTCATGTCATAATATCTTAATTATTATTTTTGGAAAGGTTTATGAGTATATTTTGTTTTGCATATATCATGGTAAAAGGGATTTTTTTTAAATACAAAAAAAAAAAAAGTCTGACGAAGAGCTCAAAACTTTATCTTTGTGTGAGACTTGTAATTTCAACATATACAAGTCAAATTATCTGACATTTTAAGCAATAAATTGACAAAGTCGTAAGTGTCTGCTGGGTGTCCTTACCATGATATATTTTCTTTCTTTCTTTCTCTTTCTCTTTTTTATCTATCTATCATTTAATCCATCCATTGTTCTATTATTTAATCCACCAATCCATCATTTTATCGTTTCATCCATCCATCCACCATTCTATTGTTTCATCCATCCATCCATCCATCCATCCATCCATCATTCTATCATTTAATCCACCTGTCTATCCATCATTCTATCATTTCATCATCCATCTGTCCATCATTCTATCGTTTCATCCATCCATCCATCCATCCATCCACCATTCTATTGTTTCATCCATCCATCCATCCATCCATCCATCCATCCATTGCTCTATCATTTAATCCACCTATCTATCCATCATTCTATCATTTCATCCATTGATCTGTACATCATTCTATCGTTTCATCCATCCATCCAAAGTTCTATCATTTAGTCCACCCATCCATCCATCCATCCATCCATCCATCCATCCATCCATCCATCATTCTATCATTTAATCCACCTGTCTATCCATCATTCTATCATTTCATCATCCATCTGTCCATCATTCTATCGTTTCATCCATCCATCCATCCACCATTCTATTGTTTCATCCATCCATCCATCCATCCATCCATCCATCCATTGTTCTATCATTTAATCCACCTATCTATCCATCATTCTATCATTTCATCCATTGATCTGTACATCATTCTATCGTTTCATCCATCCATCCAAAGTTCTATCATTTTGTCCACCCATCCATCCATCCATCCATCCATTGTTCTATCATTTAATCCATCCATCCATCCATCGTTCTATCATTTAATCCTTCCATCCACCCATCCATCTATCCATTCATCATTTTATCGTTTCATCCATCCGTCCACCATTCTATTGTTTCATCCATCCATCCATCCATCCATTGTTCTATCATTTAATCCACCTATCTATTCATCATTCTATCATTTCATCCATTCATCCGTCCATCATTTTATCGTTTCATCCATCCATCCATCGTTCTATCATTTAATCCTTCCATCCATCCAATAACTTATTTTAATGAATCCATTTGAGATTGAATTAATGCCAGATTTTTTTTTTTATTACATAAATTATGGACATAGCACCTGAGGTCTAATTCTCATTTTGCTTTATTTCTAAATTCAATCATAATCTCGTTCTTTCGTACTAGAGCCTGTACGTACATGCACACTCTTCAAAAATGGTGCTTTAAATCTCTTGTCAAACTAAAAGATGTAAATGACATTTGTATATCTTCGAAATAAAATATATGGATTTTACTGAATGTCAGCTTGCTTATTTTGCTCAAGATAAGGATGTCATTCCAGTCACACGAATTTGGGATGCTGTTCGTTAATGTTCCATGAAACTATGGATTTAGGAACCATAGACTCGTTGAACTGTGCTGATAACGATGGGAATTGTGACCATGGTTGGCAAATGATGCTTTTGAGAAACGCTCTGTTTACCTCCTGTCTCTATGAAGCCCATCCTTCTGAAAAGCACAATGTTCTCTGATTGGTCAGCTGGAACGGTGTGCTCTGATTGGTGTTTGGGAAATGTCCCACCGCTTACCAGTTTCAACACACTACTAACTAACTCAACCAGGCCCCGCCCCTTTATTCTGCATATGAATTATTTAAATGAGGAACATTGTGATGAAAACTCAAGACTACAATTGAGGGAGAGTTCAGAAACACTGACACTGATATAGAGAAGAACTCCCACCGGAGGGACTGGAGCAACATTACACACTAAAGAAAGATGAACATGGAAAAAAGCAGAATATGACCCCTTTAATGTATTTTTGAGCAATGCATAGAACAGAGTAACTGAATGATCTTATTTTGTTTCTGTTCCAATGTGATTTTACCAGAAACATCTGTGATAAATTTGATACTAGAATGAAAGAAGTCCTTTAGGTCTCCTGAGATATGAAAGAGCAATACAAATCTTCTGGGATGCATCTCCCGGGTCAAAGATAAGCATGGCGTGTAACGGTGACTGTAAGACTGCAATGAAGAATGACAGCCTCAAATGCTCGGCTAATTGAAAGACAGAGGGCATAATTAGCCACCGAAAAGATGGGAGAGATATGCTTTCACTGGAGACGCTCAGTCGGTCAGGTGTTTGTTTGCAGGTAATTAATCTCCTGCCTAATGTCTGTGTGTGAAGGGTACAATATTTAGGGCCTTTCAGACCGAGAATGATTACTTGTTGATAAGTTAATGACTCTGGATACTGCGCAGTTTAATTACATAATGAATCAGTTTTACGGGAACGCTGCTTTTGCATTGCTGAGCATTATTCATCAAGGGATATTATGGGGTTAGCACAAGTTCAGGCAGCACATTTGTGGCACAATGTTGATTACCACTAAAATTAATTTCAGCTCGTCCCTATTTTTTTTAAAAGCAAAAATCTACATTAAACTGAGGCACTTACAATAGAAGTTAATGGAGCCGATCCACAAATGTAAAAACACTCAGAAGTAACACGTTAACTATACGTGTTAACATGAATATTGAGAAATAAAATTTTCATATAATGAGTCATCTTATTACAATAATATCCTGAAAGTTTCAGAACTGAATCTTTACTAAGAGAATCCTTCTCTTAGTAGGATGAAAATGATCTGTTATTGATACAGTGATTAAATTATATATAGAAAGCGATCAAGGAACGCTCCCTTTACAATCACTGGAGCTGTCAATCAAACAGCGCGAGTGTTCTGGACTTTCTCCTGTTAGAAGCAATAAATCTCTTATTTACTTCATGTTTGCACTGTTAGTTACGATAAAAGCATTTGTTAATGTGCAGAAACTGCGCACAACAACATGTCTGTGATCGACTACAATGTTCATCACTGCAACCTTTCATGCCACGATCTAAATATAATGCCATAGATTTAAATGTAATGCTATAATCATCACTTTTTACGATTTCTTAATCATCACTTTTTACGATTTCTTAACCTTGACAGCTGTAATAGTACAAATATGCTAAAAGTTTTTGAGAGAGTAATACTTAGCTATTTCATATGCAAAGATGTCAGCCAATCATAGCAGTGGGCAGACACACCCCTTAAAACAGAGTGTTCAAATCAGAGGTAAAATCAGGGTAAGAAAAATGCCTTTTATTTCTAAATTATGACAATTTTTGATGTAAAAATCATACTAACATTAGTGCACCCCAGGAAATTTTTTTTAAATAATAAATAATATGATAATGCAGTTTATGACCCCTTTAAAGTGTAAAAAAAAATCTCTTATTAAACTTTTTCTGTGAAGTCCATGGAAACATAAAGCCTAAAACAACTTTACAGCTCAAATAATGCAACACTAATCTATCTTTTCTATCTATCGATTTATATTTATATATATACGCCTATTTTCTGTTGCTGTGGAGTTTGGTTTTCGTTTGTCACATGTCTTCCTATGTTCAGTTTTTCCCGCCACTCTTTTGTTGCTATGGCTACCGCCAATATTAGTTCATCTGTTCCAGCTGTGTGTAATTAATTAGGATCGTTTGCTCCTCTGTTCCTTCAGTATTTAAGCCCACAATTGCTGCCCAATCCTAGTCTTGTGTTCCCATTGTTTAGATTTGCTTGGTTATGTTTCTCCTAATTATTTCTCCTAGTTTGAACGTGTTAAATATTGTATTTAAGAAATTCCTTCTTTGTGTGCTATATATATATATATATATATATATATATATATATACTTATACTTAATACTTATATATATATATAATGCACATGCATTATATATATATAATTTTTTGTGGTAATCAACATTATGCTACAAATGCTGTGGATTGAGCTGGAATATCATACAAATTAAGATCATGCCAGACATGTATTTTCTGCCCTGCATGACATTTAGTCTACAAACATATGGGATTTGGCTGCGGGTGCGAGTTTTAAGCGGCAATGACATGCTTCATTACACCCCATGATCTGGAGAAGAGCAATCAGCACAATAAGATCTGTCATTTGCCGTTTGGAACATTTGATATGATTCATCCGGCACAGCATACAAACCGCCTGTCCAATGCAAAACAACTAAAACTTCACCGCCGTCTCAGTATAAATGCCCTTCTGCCTTTTTAATCCTACTTCTAGGAAATTCTTTTCATCTTGAAGATGCAATAATTCGTATGGTCAGTCTTTGACATCAGGTCAGTGAAGGCCTTTCTTTGCCTCGTGGAGGATGAACGTGGACTCAGTCCTGCGAGCCTGTAGGCAAGCTGAGGTTCTTTAGAGGTTTATTGTTTCTGTTGAGGTCAAACGTGTCTGAGTCAGTTCAGATTAGATACGCTTCCACACCCGAGCGCCTCCCACAGTTACAAGGAGGATAGACGTGCTGTCGTTCGCGGAGTCTGCTGAGGGCTGGCCGGCTCTGCTAATGGCCGTTATGAGAATTGAATGAGCTGCAGCAATCTTCTCATTTGAAGTGCCTGTGAAGGAGCCAGCGTTGAATGGAAGACTTTTATCTGCTTTATCTTATCTGCTTCTTTTGTCTGATTTGTCTTGTCGGTTCTTAAAATAACTCTCTATATTAGATGCCAGAAACAGAACGTGCAGCAGACGAAACTATGAACAGTTACACTTTCACCAGTTTCTGGATGAATCAGAGCAGGATATTTGATGTTTCAATGATTTGTGACTGGTTTTTACCCCTTGACAGTGAGTGCTGATCAATTTATTACAGTTTGTATAACTCCCTGGAGGGACGGGTGAATTTGTCCTCATATTCATGTGGTCAGCAGCAGTGTGGATAAACTGATATTGCTTTGCTAGAGGGTGAAGTCGAGGCTTAGAGTGAGTGAAAGCCTAATAATTCAGCTTTTGCTTTTACTGCACTTTTTATTCTATAGTAAATGATAAAATTGTAAAAATAATGCTTTAATTTGGTGACTCTACATTTTAGATTCTAACATGATGACAAAGTTTATAACTTTGTTAAATGTGTTTATTTTGGGGAAAGTTACTTTAAAAGTAATGGATTGCAATATTGCATCACTCTCTTAGTTACTTTTTTGTGGAAAGTAATGCATTACATATAAAAAAAAGTTAGATTTTTTGCAAATGTATGCTTCAATCTGCTAAAAGATGAATAAGCTGATCACAAATGTGATTTTTGTTTATTCGTATGGTTGAATTGGATTATCGAAGGTCAGCAGCAAAGACATTGGTTAATAAAGTGAGATTAAATACATAAAGTATATTTATTTAAGATTTCATTGTTTTTATTCATTTTGAGGAATACTGAATCTGTTTTTGTGCAAGTGAGATGAGAAAACGAATGTTCACATTTAATCTAGAACAACAATGACCATCATGTTCACACACAACTTTTCTGCACTTCCTCAGTTTCTCAACATGGAGACAGGAGAGCCTGGGAAAACAAAGTAATTTGCATTACTTATTTGAAAAACGAACACATATTTTGTGTTACTAGTTACTTGAAAAACATAATCTGATTACATAACACAAGTTTCTTGTAATGCGTTGCTCCCAACGCTACATATTAACATATTATTTATTTATTTAGGACAGTTGTATGATTGATACATTTTTATGCATCTAAAAAAAATAAAAAATACGAATTATAAGCACACTTTTTTATAAAAGTAACTGAATGTACAAATTGCACTTGTTTTAATGCATGTTTTTAGTAAATGAATAGAATTGCCATTTGTTTCTGTTTTTATTTTTTTCTATGTGATTTTAAACATCTGTGACGAATTTGATATTAAAAAGGATGACAAACATGATGATGTTCATCAAATGGCCTCTCCACCAAATAACTAATCATATCACACTACAGTAATGCAATAAATATTAACCCTACAACAAAATAATAACGTCAGTGCTCATAACAGATAATAATAATAATTTAAAAAAAAACAATGTTAAATAATATAAACAGATGGATCATGGACGCCTGTTTTCCCATAAGTGACTTATTCATTTTAAAAGCAAATATTAATTATTAAAAAATCCATAATTTAAACATTAATTTACCATAACATGTGGCTTTGTTAAATGATATAGATTTTCTCAGTAAATTATAAGGTAATTCTACTTTTATAAATATTTTTTTCCATAATTCATGCATTTTTACTGTACATGGTTAAGTAATTGGTTAATCAGTTAAAAATTAAACTTTAACAATAGTATTACTGATGCATATGCGTTTGTAAAGTTTGGCTCTTCCTGAGTTTGAACATCAGGTGATTTCGTGTTACTTTTGGCTGTTTTGTGTTGGATTTCTCTCAAAAGAGGAAGGAGACTGAAGCCGGAGTGGGATAGTCAGCACTCTGACCTGGTGTAGGTGTACCAAAAGCACACAATATGCTCTATTTTCTCAAATGTGTGTGTTTTCCACACTCAAATGTCCGCTTTGAAAATCCGTTTGAAAGCATGCATTGTTGTTCTTATTCTGGGCGGTCTTTGTTGGCTGGCCATGAAGGCCCGAGGCCTCACCAAGATTGCTGGATAACTCTTCACCTCAGAGAATGACTCAAATCAGATTTTGATGCTCGTGCAGCTCAACGAAGACTCGGGCTGGAGTCACGGTCGCTCGGAGGTGTTCATTCCAGCGTTGCGAGTCGGCCAGACAACCACCGCTGTGTTCCTAGCGAATGTTAGATTTATTGAAAATCTCAGCTCTTGCTTTGTATAGGTGTCATGCTGAGAGAATCTAGCTCTCACACAAACCTGTTTCTACTGTATAAAACCTCATAATGCACATCAAATAACCTTGTTGCCATCATTTGAGTTCTGTTATCAATGTGCATATCTGCGAAACAATGAAAAATAAGGAAGATCCTGCCGTAGACGCAGACATAATGCAGCGCTGGCAGTTTATACGCCTATTTTCTGTCATCTTCTCAAATCTATTATTTTATGAATTTCACAGTTTCCAGCGCAGATTTACCTCTGGTCCCCGGTGAGCCTTGCGCTATTGTGCATTTGTTCACATTTAACTGAAATTGCTCCTGATGAAACTTCACTACCTTCTCGCTGTCCTGACCAAAATGACCACTGCAAGAAACAGTTGTTTTGCACTGCAAATGTATCTAAACTTGCTTAAATCAAGATAAATTTACTTGAGACACCAAATGACTTCAAAGTTATCAAAATGAAATAAGAATAAACAATATCTGCAGTTGGAGTCAGAAAAATCAACTTAATTTAAAGTGTAAACAAGTTTGCTTTCCTCAACCTATTGGCGGACATTTTTTTCTTATCTTAAAAGTCACTTTATTTTGAAGATTTAATATCTTCAATCATTTTGCTTATCGAATACATGTTTGGGGAATTTTAAAGAGGATTTCAAGTAAAGTTTAAAGAGAAAACAAGATATTTGTTCTTGTTTTAAGAGTAAAGTCACTTTATTTTGATATTTTTTTTCAGAAAACAAGACTTCTTATGTCATTTTGCTTCACAAGTCATTGTATCTCAATTTAGTTGTGCTGGAAAACAAGACAAAAATCATGTGCTAAAATGTTTCAAATTTAGGCTGCAAAAAAATGATTTTCCTTCTCAGTACTAATAAACTTTGTTAAATGAATCTATATTTACTGGAGAAAATTGATATTGACTTTATGCTTAAAAAATAAATAAATAAATAAATAAATTGATGTTTTGTTTTGTTCCTGTTTCCCTGCTCCGTTTAGTTTCAGTTTGCTTGATTTCTGATGATGTCCCAGTTTATTTCTTTGGTTACTTATCAGCTGTGTCTTATTTAGTTAATTGTTATCTCGTTAGTGTTTAAGTCCTGAGTTTGGTTCTGTTCCTCATCCGTTATCGTCTTGTGTTTACCATTGTTTACTCCTGTGATTCCTGGATAATTGTTTTATTTGATTAAAGGACTAACGCTGCTCCTTCTTCTGCTCATCCTTGCCGAGTGCGAGGTCAGGAAAACAAGATTATTTTATGAACCCTTGTTTTAAGCGTAAATTAACTTCACTTTGACACATCTTTCATGAAACAAAACTTGATGCAAAATGACAAAAAAGTGAAGTGACTTTATGCTTAAAAATCTGCCAATCGGGTTTAAAAATTAAACTAAAACAAGATTATTTTTCAGCTCTCATCTGCATATCTTTTTCTTTCTGTCTAGTTTTGAGCATTTTTTCAGAAAACAAGATTTGTTATCTTATGTAATCTTGCTTCTCCAGTAAATGTATCTTGATTTAAGGATGTTTAGATATTTATACTGGAAAACAAGACACAATTACCGAGGAAGAACATCTTTTTTGCAGCCTAAGCCTCAAACTAGGCCACCGATCCACCCGATTTGCTCCGAATGAGCTTTACTTAATATTATTTAAAGGAATATTTGACTTGGATCATTTAATGGTTTTGCTCTCTATGTGCTTCCAGCAGAGAGGCTGGGGGTGTTTCTCTTGTAAGCGTCTTTGCCGCAGGAAACGCTCTGCCAGCTTAATTATGTGTCACCCAATTGGATTTGCCGCTTCCCAGCATCCTGCCGAGGCGTCACCTCTGTTACCTTCGCATTAACCGCTCGGCTCGTGCTACAGCTTCACAAACAATGTGACTGAAAATCAGAGAGTCCTTCAGACTGAATGATATTAACCTGTGCTTTCATGTTTGACCTTTACAGACGTTCACCTGAAGTGTGTGTGATGTCGAAGCACGACCACACAAACATTAGTCACCGCTGTGTTCGCGCAACTTGTTTTTAAAAGGTCAGCCGATGCAGCCACTAAAACTTTAAATCATTGGCGACAATTGCTCCATGCTTTTCTAAGCCCTAAACTAAAAATAAAAGTGTTGTCTCTAGGAAGAAAAATGAAGAGGATGATATACGCTGTGTGTGAAACGCTGCAAACAAAACACATCTCACACTTTGGCCTGCTGCAACTTATAAAAGTCACCTTGTTTACTGTTTACTTCATGAATAATTCACACTTTAGGGTCCAATTCCTACTATTAACTATGACTTTTTGTCTCAGTAAACTCCTAATGACTTCTTATTGATAGTTATTAAGGTTTAGGATTTAGGGATGTAGAATATAGTCATGCAAAATAAGGCATTGATATCTGCTTCATAAGTACTAATAAACAGCCAATATCTGAGTAATATTCATGCAAATAAGCAACTAGTTAATAGTGAGAATTGGACTGTGACTATTATAAAAGGACATGGTGACTCCTTTCCAAACCATCTGTCCTCGGATCATAAATCAATATGCCATGTGCATTGACAATTATAAAAAAATATATTACACTTACAAAAAGTGAAAATATTAATGTGTATCTTTAAAAGAAAAGTCCCTGCAAAGAATTCCTGTGGAAAGGTGCGATTTAGAAATGAACCACTTTTACAAACTTCCACATCTGCGTCCTTTCGCACCGTCAGAGATTTATGAAAAATTAACAAATCAAGTAATAGAAATGTCTGAAGGTCTTCTTTTCAAATCTCACCAGCTGCGAATTCAACGGGACAGACTTCTGTGAGTTTAGAGATTTTACTGAATTTCTGCTAATTGTATGTAAGTTATAATTTTTTTTTCAATTCATTTTTTCATTCATTCATTTCCTGTTTTCATTGTAATTTGAGTTATAAAGTTTTATGAATTTTGTTGTGTGTATTTGACATTTTATATGGATTGTACTGATTGTCTATTTCAGTTTTAGTTTAGGTAACTAGCTAAAAGAAGAAAATATTAAATGGTATATAGTTAGGGTTTTATTTATTTATGTATTTATCTATTTATTTATTTATTTATTTATATATTTATTTATCTATCTATCCATCAGTATTGGCCAAAAGTGATGTCCAGAAGGAACATTTATTTTTAATGACTCTACAAGTTCGATTAAATAATCAAATTATGAGGAAAATGTTATATATATATGTTTTACATATATATATATATATATATATATATATATATATATATATATATATATATATATATATATATAATGAATTAAGGTATTTTTCTGAAGAAATTATTTAGCAATAAAGGCAAACTATACAGCTACAGGTTTAATTTTACTGTATAGAAAAACAAAAAAGGAAAAAAAAAATAATACATTAACTATAACATAAATATCATTGGTTCTCTCATTTTTGCATGTGTTCATAATTTTATCATAGGCCAAAAATTATGTTGCACAATTATTTGAATAAACACTACTGCATAATAACCCTGGTGTTTCAGCTCCATCACACACATTCTAAATGAATCATTTGGGATTATAGATCATGTTAGTAACTAACATCACATGACTGCTGAAAGGAATTCATATGTGCTGTGAAACAAGTATGGAGCTAAAAACAGCTTGAAACAGTCCTGATTGAATGCAAATGCTTATTATAAATATCTGAGCTGGCGCTGCACATTATTTTAGTATCTGACATTGTTCACACAACGAGAAACACATTTTGCGAGAACATGGCAGTAGCAGGAGGTCAAACGAACATGTTTAACTGGTTTAATCCAGAATTACTCTTTTATTTGTCTGCAAAACGTCATGAACCGTAGCTTGTTTTATCCCAAGAATGTCTCAGGAATCAGGAAAAAACTAATAATTGGGTGTAATCTTTCCCTTCATGCTCTTGTTACAGATCAATGCTTTTACTCGCCGATGTCTCGCAGGCTAAAATAAGTAAATCCAACCTCTCGATTTTCTTCCAGGAATCACTGAAGACGAAACATAATTAACCTGATAAAGTGTGTGAACAATGAGCGTCGAGATGGACCAACCTGCTTCTTATTCTCAGCAGAAAACACATTCGTGCTTTATTTCATAGTTGAATTCAGCAGAAGAAAGAGCATCAGTCGAATTCTGTAAATATGGATATTTGTATTTGTATGTTTGTTCAGTGTGTACCAGGATTATTACAGATAATGAAAACTAGACCCATAAAAAACGGTAACATACAAGAAAGTTTCATTAGTTGAACAATGAAAACGTTCTTTTCCCAGTGATTCTAAAATAGCATTGAATCTTGTGAGCTTTCTTCAGCGTGTCTCAATGAAAACGGCCCATTTTAAATATTAAACTTGTGTTGACAAGCTGGATATTTGGTTTCACAAGAGAAACTGATATTATTGTTGGATATAATTTCTCTTTCCTGCCAAGGTAATGTCAGTTTTTCCCTATTCCACCTTAGTATAATGTATGAAATTGGAGCAAAAGCCCAGCTGATTGCGGTCTGAAGTAAAGTAGTGACTTTGTCCTTGACTCCAGAGCACATTGATTGATTGAGCAGGTTTTGTTCGGCACGGGAGAGCTAATGTCGTATTTGAGGTTTGGGCTTCTAACTGTGTCTGTGACAGGGGAAGTAACATTACAGTTCGAGTCAGAAAGTGTTTATTTCCCTGGGACGAGCGCTCTGCTGATTCCCAAACTCTATAACATGATCACAAAGGCTCAATGCAATGGGGCATTTAATAAGAGCCTTTTATTACGTCCACCAGTGGCAGTTTTTGTGTAAAATAATGATTACGCAGCCGGTGAAGCAGGGCAGGAAAAAGATAAAGGCCGTACAGAAATAGATAGGCCGCTTGACAGTCTGACCGTAGCGTGACAAACGACAAACCTGGAATTCTGCTGCAGGCGTCTGAAATGAGGGGAAAAGGGGATTGTTAAAATCAGACGAGCTCATTATTCTTTCTCGCAATCTCACAAGCCTCTTCCGACCTCTGTGTTTTTGCTTTTTTTCACTTGAGTTTTCAGAGAGAGATAGATGAAGGCGCACTAGCGTGTGCGTGGATGTGCCTGTCACAGATGCGTTCTGGATCGTTTCAGCATGTCTGGATACTGACGAATCAGAGAAGAATTTCAAACAAAGCTAAATGAGAGCAAACTGTCCCTGATCCGCGCTTATATTCATTGCAGTTCATCAACCAAACACTTTAAATCCTCAATGATGCTCAATGTTCTATTTATATTTCTAAATGACATGTATCCAATACATATATATACACACACACAGGACTGGGTAGGTTACTTTTGAAATGTATGTCACCACAGATTACAAAATTCATGCTTTAAAAAATTAATTTGTAATGTATTTTGTTAGATTACCTAAGTTTTGTAACAGTTTGATTGACAGGCGATCTGACCAATCATAACCCCGAATCCGCCATTTTGTCCGACAAAGCAGTCAGGGGACTTAGTAGATTAACATTGGTGAACTTGAACTTGAAAAATTGTATGTACTCACGTCTTTCCGCGCTTGAAACAACATTCCTTCTGATGTTCATTCATGTTTATTTGATGCTATAAATGAACTAGTATGAAGAGATGATCGGTTCACGAGGAGCTACAGCGATCTGTCACGACACATATACGCTATTTATTGTTTAATCTGATATATGAAACTGTTTCATACGTTGTCAGTGTCCTCTTTGCTCCGGGATGTATTTTTCACTACGTGAGAACGTGATGTGTGGCGTGAGAGCGGACATACCAACAGTAACTAAAGGGGGCGGGTCTTTGCGAAGGGTCAATTGCAGGTTTTTATCTCACAATAATGACTTTTTTTCAGAATTATGAGTTATAAAGTAAATTTGCAATATTGAGAAAATAAGTTATAAAACCTGAGATATAAACAAACAATTTTGCAGAAAAAAGTTTTGCAATTACAAGACAAAAATTTTAATCATGGAAGTCTTACTATATAGTTTACATCTCCCAATTCTGACTTCATAAAACCCAATTGTTTGGGAAAAATGTCAGAAATGAGAGAACATTTCTCATCTACAACTTTTTTTAATCTATTTGTTTATTTTACAATTACAAGGGACTCACAAACAACTATCGCAAAACATGAAAACAGTCGTGGATCATCCAGTAATGACAGGACAGGTGAAATTCATATGTACAATTTTGAATGGGGCAATTTTGTCATTTTGTCTTGTGAAGTGTTTGTAAATCTGTGTTACCTGATACTCAGGATAAATACAAATAACATGCAATTTTTATGATCCCTCTTATTTTGTTAAAATTATTAAAATGTTGGATATTCTGCAAGAGTATGAAACTTATGAGCAGAAGTGTAGCTTAAGGATTTTGCTCAAATTTTGTATTTTAAATACGTAACTAGGTTACATGTGTTTTGTTACTCCCCAACCTTGATATATATAAAGTGTATATATATATATATATATATATATATATATATATATATATAGAGAGAGAGAGAGAGAGAGAGAGAGAGATGCATAACACTATATTGACTCCTAAAGACACTTTTGTAATGTCTATTCAGTGATTTACTCTGACAAAAAAAGTTTAATGACTTTGAATTATCTTTATTATTCATCTTCAGACGTGCATGCAATTAATTTGATTATGTAATTGGCATATAATATAATCAATTTGATTAAAAACTTTTCTCTTTTGGCTGCAGCGTCTTTAAAAAGAACATCAAAACAGCCACTACTGCATCAGAGAAAATAGCCTGTAAGTTATTCTGCCTGTCAGCGAGATAATGACAGTCACGGGTGTCTGATTGTTAGCTACGGGGAATAAAGGAGAAATAAAAGAAGTAGGACAGAACAAAATGAAGATTCATGGCAGAAAGAAATAACTTGAATCACAGCGAATAATAGTGATGCTGTGGAACAAGATCACTAATGGAGTGCATGCATGATGATTCACAGATCTCCAGATGTGTGCATTTAAGGGAAAAAATGTGGATTTTTTTTTTTGCACACATACAATTATATAAAAATATGAATTCATATTTGGGATTTGAAATGATCTATAAAAACAGACGGAAGTCACACAAAACTGTTAGTTTGCTGCTCCGTGATTAATAAATACACGTTTCATGATACCACATGACTCAAAAATTGCTCTGTGTGTGTATAAAAAGTGATATATATGCACATGCATATGCATCTCAAGTTTCAAAATGAACAAGCACCCAGTAAATGTATTTCATGAGCACTCAAGTTTACAACAGAGACGTACTGACATGTCTTTTCAATTCTCATGGGAACATGCAATTGCAGAAATGTAGACAAGCTCAGACCTGTGACTGAAAGCTTCATCTGGATATCTGTCATAAGATTTACATATTACACTGGATTCGTTGTCTCAGCCTTTATCAAGATGGGCGTCCCGTGTTGTGAACTTTAGATTGGCTTTGGTGAGGCGTAAATTGATTTTCATGTCAATATCAAACATGTTCATTTGTGAGGTAAGAGTGCGATGGGAAAGACCTTACCGTTTCAAACGTGTTCTGTGTGCTTCTGTTGAGTTAAAACTATCCCTGACTCAACCTACATCACTGCGGTTCCTCCGGAGGATTTTTTGTCGTATTATATGGGAAAGCGAACAAGGCTTCAGCTGACAGATGCCCTTTTCACCTCAAACCGAGGGACCATCCGTCAGAATTGCACATCTACTTAGACTAAGACAAACCGCAGCGGTGTGAAGGCTCGTGCTTCCAGGCCACGGATGCAAGATGACACGAATGAGTTCAAACCGAAGGTGCTCTGTCAGGTGTCGCAGGCTGTTTGAATGGAGCTACATGCATATGAAACACAGTCAAGCAGGGTCACGTGACAAGGGTCGAGAGCGTTTGTCTTTTTTGGTTAGTGATGATGTGAATTTTTAAACAAATGTGTTTCATAAACTAAAGGCCTAAGGTTCGGGTAAGAAACCTCGCGAGTAAAACACGTTTGTCATGCAATAATGTAATACTGTGTTTCTGTATGCTGACAGTAAGATGAATGGGATACAGCTCTTACCGTAGTGCTTCAGCCATTATGAAAGTGCAACACAATTGGACTAGATTTTTCATTTATAATATTTAGAACTGTTACGGTTATGACATTTTGGCTGATATTAGTGTGCGATACAAATAACTGAGTCTACAGTTTGTTTTTTTTGTACATGCCGCAATGAAAATAAAGGGTAATATAAAAATGCTAACTAAGTTAACTGTTTTTATTCAAATAAAATATATATATATATATATATATATATATATATATATATATATATATATATATATATATATATTACTGAATAAATCTAAATTTGTTCATTTATATCAACAAAAATCATTGTTGTGGATTAAATCAGGTTAAAATTGAAATACAAATGTCCTGTTATACAAATATATATTATATTAAAGTTGTCTACTTTTAAATATAATTTCCATTCACAAAGTTGTTTTATTGGCCAGCCCAGCCAAATATTAAATTAGAATAATGCAGCGTTCATTTTCATTGTTTATTACATTATTATACCATGGTCTGTTTGAATACTCAATATACTCTTTGCATCCCCTTTGTGCATTAAAATAATTTAATGCACAGCTAGCTGTGTATTATCCTGATAATATATTTCTGTCTTAATTTCTTTCACTTTCAAGTGGCATTTTAAGATGGTCCAGTTAAACCCTTGAGACTTTATTTTGCATAATGGAAGACCTTTAAGTTTCCGTGTCTGTCACTGACAGTTTTGTTTAATATGCTCCTCTTTCCAAATCCTTCTCTTTGTCGTACCATCTTAATTAGATTTTTATGGTGACTTTTAATGTCCAAATAGATGTGGAACTATGCAAATGTGAAAGTAAAGTGAAAATGAGAGAAATTTGAGCTCCTCCTGAGACCGCCTTGAGCCATTAACTATCGCTACCACAATGAAAGACTCTATATTTGCTTTTATTTTGGATGGTACGACACGGTTGGAATTTAAAGTGCAATGATCATGGATATATTTCAAATACTCATTCTTAGATATAAAACCAGATTTACTGCCAATGCAGAAACAGAGGAAGGAAGGAGACAAGTGTCAAAGTAGGTTGAGGTGGGTTGTTTTCACTTCTAATCTTGGGTCAGCCTCCAGACAAAGGACAAAAAAAATGATTTTTGTAGTTGTCCGAGGGGAGAAGAGCTTCAAAGAGTGAAGTGGTGTTCAGTTCGACGGCGTCGGCCATTCTCAGGAGAGGCCTAAAAGGATTAGTTCACGGCAGAACCAGAAGCTTTTCTGCAATGGGATCTGGGTGGCCGAGTTTCCCTTCAATTCAGCTTTACCTTTATAATCATCACCAGGAATTTTTACAGCTTCAGCTGGTCTGTTACTTTCATCTGAGGGGAAAAAACAAAACTTTAAACTTCAAAAATCAGCAGTTTGAGGAGTAATTCCTCCAAATGAAACTTCTGTCATCATGGCAGCACTCAAATTTTATGTTGTCGTACAAACAAAATTGCTGTCATACTGTGATTATGTTACTGCATCAAACAAACCTTCGGGCAAAAATACTCTGAAGAGATTGAATCATATCACTTTCTTGCCCGAGGCTTGGCGTTTATACAGCGACAAGAGGTAAAACGATAAGGAGGGAGGATACACGTTCAGCCGGACCGGCTGGCACTGCGGTTTTGTCTTCTCTGCTTGCATTTTAATAAATGCTTTATTCAGCATATGGTTTTTTCACTATCTAGGCTTTGATCTGACCCCCTTTTCTTTCTCCTTCCCTTGGTTAACTCTAACTCTTTGCTCGCCTCATGAGCATAAGAAACACTATAGTTTGCTCGAGAACAACGATCTCCCTCAGTCCCAGCGCTCTCGCGTTAGACTCCGTGGACTGCCATCAAAGCCTTGTGATGAATAATCAGAGCAAGTTACATGCATGCAAGGTTCGAAAAGTCAGTTTCTGAAATGTAACTTTTATCTCTGAGCTTTTACGTTATAGGCGATGACAACTTGGGTTTTGCTAATATGCCGTGCACAGGGTTACATATGACTATCCTGCTCATTTAAATTAGCAGTGGATCCACAAGGAATGACTCAGCGAAGCTAAAAATTGTTGGTTTGTATTGAATTAGGGCCCTTTGACCATAATGCATCTTTGTTGACTTAAATCATTTATGTTAAAAGAGAAAACAATTCACTTATTTACTGTATAAGGAAAATATCTAATAAATTAGGTTTGTTCCTGAATAAAATAATCCCCAAATTGAGACAGACTGACTTAGTATGACTATATCAAAAGATTGCAAATTGCAATAATAATAATAATAATAATAATATCAATACAGCTCTCTGAACATAATGCATCTTTTTACCAATGTTGACTTAAAATTATGTTTAAATGAGTGGGGGAAAGGACATGCAATTCTTTTCACAAAATAAAAACAGCAACTTCTATGTTCTGAACAACATCTTGTTTAATACATTTATTTACATAAAAAAAACGTTTACTCTTCAATCAGTGATTTTTCCAAAAATCTCCCACACTGTAAATCATATCTAAAATTGACACCTTTAGAGGTGATTTGTGTATTTTTATGTTAAAATACTTTCTTCTATCCTACATTAATATGCAGTGACAACTCTTTGAAAAGTGTAAATGCTGCGCTATCAGAAATTTCCTGTGGACTTCAATCAGCCTGGCACAGCAACATTGGCTCAACCAATGGCAGAGTGTTCTGGAAACCAGTGTGTAAATATTGTATTTGAAATGCCATATGATGGTGCTCAAGGAGCAGAAATTACACACTTCAGCTTACAAATGTCAATTGGGAAATGTAAAAAATTAAGATTTATAGTCAGTTCTTAATCATTAACTTTTGAACTGTAGTCTAATTAAAATCAATACATGTTTGTGCGCTTGTTGAGGTGTGGGAGCGATCCAGGAGGAGGAGG
Organism: Zacco platypus; assembly: GCA_038088235.1. Lineage (NCBI taxonomy): Eukaryota > Metazoa > Chordata > Actinopteri > Cypriniformes > Xenocyprididae > Zacco > Zacco platypus. The sequence goes on along the minus strand of CM076075.1, from coordinate 8,649,615 downwards.
AGGAGGAGGAGGAGGAGGAGGAGGAAAGAAGTAATACTTACTCCAAGAAAGCATATATCAGATGCTGAGATGGCCAAAAAAGAAAGTCGAAAGTGAGCTCCAGAGGGTAAAAATTTAAATTTAGTTCCGGAGGGTAAAAACCACATTCTAGAGGATAAAAAATTGAGTTCCGGAGGGTAAAAATTGAGTTCCGGAGGGTGAAAACCGTGTTCCAGTGGGTAAAAATTGAGTTCCAGAGGGTAAAAATTGAGTTCCAGAATGTAAAAATTGAGTTCCACAGGGTAAAAATTGAGATTCAGAAGGTAATAATTGAGTTCCAGAGGGTGAAAATTGAGTTTCAGAGGGTAATAATTGAGTTTCAGAGGGTAACAATTGAGTTCCAGAGGGTAAAAATTGAGTTCTGGGGGGTAAAAACCACATTCCAGTGGAAGCAAAGGACAACCTACAGACTAAAAACCAACCCACAACAACAGTGTAAAAGTAGCCTAAATTCCACCGGAAAACCGCAGACTTGTCAACACTGTCCACTGAACCTGCTGATTGATAGAAAATTACTAGATATTCAGAACATATTGTTGCAGGGCAAACTAGTTTTTGCTTATAAAAATAAGCTGGAATTTAGTTTGTTGTTGTTTTTCTCATTTTAACTGGACCAGATGTGGGGAACATATCGGATACGTAGACAAAGCAACATATGGCAAAAATCACTGGTATTCATTATGTCAATGATTCAGTAGAACAAACAAATGCGACTGCAACTGAAAAACAACCAATAGGAACTGCATCAAAGCCACTAAGCAAGTCAAATGTGTGGGCGAAATCTTTCTTTCTTCTGTGATAAGCACATGCTGTGTATGTGCTCAAAAACATTCAGCACAGGAAATCCACAAATCATGGCGGGGAACAGAATTATTCATAAACACTTCCTTTACAAATGGATTTGTTAAACCATCAAATTGTGGCATATTTTAGTTGTGTGAAACAGCAGCTCTGTTAGGGGTTATATTTGAAACAAGGATCACAAATGTGCAAATATGAAGGCAGGAAAGCGTTTGTAGCCTGTAGACTCACGGGTTCAGTGCTGCGGTAATGACCACTGTTGTCATTTTAGCTACGGGCCTTTTCCTTTTCTCAAGATCTAATGTTCTGTTTCATATGCGATTAAATCAGCAAATGTGGGATCAGTCAGCAAATGCTTCTGGAAGAAAGAAAGCTAGTTGACTATCAATGAAGAAAATGAATGATTCATTTCATGATCAATTATTTGTTTTTTGCATTCTACACGGGTGCTTTGGAGTGGTTTAGTAGCAGTAGTAAACTTTTCCATGGCAAAAAACATTTGATAAATGGTCACAGAGAGAGAGAGCTGCAGCAGAAATAAAAGTCTAAAATATAAATTGTTCAATCCCTGGCAGCACTAAACGCTTCATAACTAAATGCTTCAAAGAAGGTCATGATATAGTTTCATGTTGAGTGCTATGACAGCTTGGTTGTGTTGCTCAATGGGGTTGAGAGCTGTTTTACCAAGGCGTAGCTTACGTTTTACTGCTATGTCCTTACTGCGAGCATTTCCATTTTGCTAAACATTTTAACAGCAAGTCAGTGATTAAATGCAGCTGTTGTTCTAGTACTTCATAGAGCGTGTGCATGTCAGTCACGTTCATGGAGAAATGGAGCACACTCATTTTGATCACAAATACACATATATATATATATATATATATATATATATATATATATATATATATTTACATCAAATTAACTCTAATCTGTTTTTCAGGTCTTTCAGGCTGATTTTAGCTGGTTTGTCTAAAACCAGGCCAGTCCAGGAGACCAACTAAAACCAGCAAAGCAGCATATGATGGTTTAACATGTTTTCCTAGCAAGTAAATCCAATTGGAGTGGATTTACAAATGAATCGAAAACAATTATAATAATCATATTAATATATACTGTATAAACTACCATTAAAAGTTTGTGGTTGGTAAGATTTTTTATGCTCACCAAGGCTACATTTATTTGATCAAAAATATAGTAAAACATTAATATTGTGAAATATGATTACAATTTAATGGGGACCTTTTATTCCCCCTTTTACAGGATGTTAAATATGAGTGTGCATGTGAAGTTTTACCTCAAAATACTCCACAAATCATTTTTATGGCATGTTAAAATTGCCACTTTTTTTAGGTTGTGAGCAAAAACACACAGTTATTGTGTGTGTCTCTTTAAATGCAAATGAGCTGGTGCTCCCTGCCCCCTTTCAAGAAGAGGGCGGAGCTTCAACAGCTCATGCAACAACAAAACAAGGCAATCTCACGCTCTGAAAATGTCAGAAACGGTCAGTAACAGTGTTCAGTTTGAACGGGAATCGTAAAATGATGCCCACAAAGCCAGAGAAGATATATATATATATATATATAAGAATAAGCATAAGAATATTTGGAGATAGAACAAGTATAATTTAGTTTAATTACGGATGTAACTTATGTTGTCATCTTGCTTTTATCAACTATTAGTACAAGCCTGTTGCTGCTTTATAATTTTGTGGAAACATGATACATTTTATCTTACATGATTCTTTAATAATTAGAAAGTTCAAAAGAACATTCATTTGAAATAGAAATATTTTAAAACATTATGAAAGTCTTTATTGTCATTTGTCATTGATTAATTTAATACTTACTTACTTAATAAACGTACCAAAAAATCGTACTAACCCCAAACTTTACACACACACACACACACACACACACACACACACACACACACACACACAAACGTTGTGTTTTCATGTTTTATGGGGTCATTCCATAGGCGTAATGGTTTTATTCTGCACAAACTGTACATTCTGTCCCCCTACACTACCCCAAAACCTACCCATCTCAGAAAATGTTCTGCTATTTTAGATTTTCAAAAAAGATAATTCTGTATGATTTATAAGCTTTTACTAGTATTACTATACCTGTGGGGACATTTGGTCCCCATAACGTAGGGAATACCCCCCCCCCCACACACACACACACACTAGCTGCAGGCAGTAAAATAAATATCCTATAGTGACATTAAAAGAGATGACAGCTATTTTCCTCCTGTACGTCTGTAGTCTTTTTCTCATTATTCTCTCATCAGGGCAGGTCAAAAACATTGGTCAGATCAAGATGGGTCACAGGAAGGCTTTGTGCCCATTTAATTCAACCTAATGCAATTATGTCCGGGCTTTTTGATTACATGCCGTAGGGAGGCAATTAGATCCGAGGCACAAATCATTTGTTTAACCTTTGAAAGCTGTCCGTTTGACTCGCTTTCTACTTTGTGACCAAATAAGTCAGTGTGTTTGGTCGACTTCAGCCACGCCTCGGCTGAACTCCGGACAGCCTCACACTCAATTACACTAAATTACAACACATTAGCATCAGTCAAAGATACACATTACGCCCGTGTGTGCGAGTGGAGGCGTTCACGCATGCGCACGTCACTCTCACTCATGCATATGAATGTGAAATGCACTTTTAACTGTTTATGCATGTGCATTAATGTGTTTTCTCTAGTGACGGACACTGTTTATGTGCTTTTTTCGCATGAGAGATTCAGTGTGGGAGAATCAGAGGAAGGGCAGAGCATAACACATCTATTTATAGACCATATTCAGTATCATGCAGAGTTACAAATTAAATATAAGCCTTTTATCTGATAAGTCTCTGTGGGGCTTAAAGATTGTGTGCTGTCAAAGCAGAGCTGATAATCAGTTAATAGCAGAACAAGCACACAAACCACGCAACACCTTAAATGGGTTATGCATGTTAACACGCTTTAACTTTTTTTTTTTAAGTCGATAGTATTCCAGCGATAATAATTCAACATATAGGTTGTATATTGTCACATTTTTACTCATCCTGCTGTGGAGTTAATTACCCAGATAACGATAAAAATCACTGGCCCATAACTGCACAACACACAGCAAACGCTCAGGCTGCTGTCAAATCAAAACCTCATTATTTTATGCAGCAGGACATGTTTAATAATTAGTTACGCAATCATACGCTGACAAAGTTCAATGACCTTGGCATCGAAGGGAAATAAAGTATAATCATGACATTTTAACCCTGCTTGACACTGAGGAAGTTAGTCGTGAATGCATGTACAGCCCTTTAACTGAAGCTTTATTTTACGACTATATTTTATTATGTTTGGTCTGTGTATGAACCTAACAGGTTCGGTTTTAATATTGGTGGAAACAAATCAATCAGATAATAGATGCACTATTACAGTGCATGCATAATTATGCAAGTCTCTTTTTTGGCCCATTTTACATGAAAAAGAAGACCTGTTTAATAAGTATGCACATCTGAATATAAGGCATTTTCAGTTTTAGCCCTCATGAACAATTATACATCACTTATAAAGAATTATATACAAAATGAATAGTAGTTATTAAGATTGATGTGGTAAATTGGTAAAATGTGCTTGGAAAAACATATGCTAAGCTTGCATAATAATTATGAACGCGCTGTTAAAACTGCCTCTTTCAACTGAATGACAAACTATTGAAATATAAAAGTGTTTTTACTGCTGTTGTGCACTATTTAAAATGTCAAGCAATGCACTGGAGATATGATTTTATTTACAAATCTAGGTCTTTGTACAGCTCTAGATTTTACACAGTGTATAAATAAATGTATACACACACATTATATATACAGTATATAATGTGATACAGTCTGATTTCATAAAGAGATTTAAATCAACATCTTTGGTGGTTCATGCTAACACAAATGCATGACAACCATAAACAAGGCATTAACTTGTGCTTAACCAGCAAAATAAATAAATAAATTATATACGATAAGGTCTGTTTGTTAATGCATTAACTAGTAACTTGTTATCGTTATAATACAAATACAACTGTTCATTGCTATAGTTCATGTTAACTCAGCTCCTTTACATCAATAATTTCACCGAATAACAGTAGATACGGTTGCTATGGGAAGGGAGAGTATTTGGTAACTTTGGTCCAAGTCTTTCCTCGTGCACGAACCCATAAAGAAGCTCCAGAGATCTATACTTGGGGCTCATGCATGAAAGTTTCGATCCACAGCTGCTCATCAGATAAACAAATTATGAGCATCTCTCTCCATCATGACTTAAAACGTTATTTAATTAAGTTACGAAACAGCAGCAGCTTTGAATTATTGAGCTACAGCTAAACCCGAACGCAATCTGTGAGCTGTACTAGTTTTTGAAGCGGGAGGTTTGCATGGACTCCTCCTCCATTCGTTAACAGCTTCTCGTCAATCTGTGGCGCCGGTGACGTCCAGATGTCCTGCTGGTTTTGTTGTGGAAAAGAGAGTTGATGCTGATTTGACTTGTAAAGGATCTGGTCTAGTCTATTTATACATAATAATTTCACTGTTGAATTGGGACGTTTGAGGATGTTTTGCATTTCTTTGTATTTCTTAGAATTTTAGAACTTGTTTTGTCTCTCTTTTGCTTTAATTAAAATGATTTTGTGCTTCAGTAAAAGAAAGAACATCTGATTGTCTGTGCAAACGAGTGACAAATTAGCTTCCATCTGATTAGTGAACTAGTAATAGTGCAGAATAATTATTAATATTATCCCTATGGATAATATTACGCTAAACAACATGCTTTCTTTACACTTTAAATATGTTGCGTTTAAAGACTGATATCATTCAAATATCATAAAATACTTATTGATAGTGATATTAAAATACTTTTTAGGTGCATTGTGCAACAAAGAAATACTCCAGATAAAGTGTCTGTCAACAAATTAGAAGTATAGTATGAAATAAATGCATTTTTGTATAGTATTTTTTTAAAAGGGTTGTTTTATTAATATTTACTATCTTAATAATGTTGTTTTATTATTAATTAATATTTATCTTTTTTATCTTTTCACTTAATCACATTTATTTGTTTAAAAAAAAAAAAAAAAAATGTTTAATCGAGTTGTACATCAAGTACTTGATTTGCTCCAACCCAAAAGCTTTGACCCAAAGTTTCTCTTCTACTTCCTCAAATACACCTGAATCAGCTCATCAGAGTCCAGAGGAACATCTGTTTAATGAAATCAAGTATAAATGATTAGGCGTGGATCCAGTATTAGCAGTGTGCGAGTCTGGCAGGAGGAGGATTTGGCAACCTTCACATACGGGACAAATTATTCAATAGAGTTGTATTATCAACAGTCAAACAATCACTTTTAAATAAAGGCAAAATCAATCTAAACTTAAATACCCCTTTAAAAGATGGACAAACATGTGTACAGGTGCAGATGGACAGGTACTGTGCTCCGTTTCATCTTGTTTTCGTTGGTTTTCAGTTTTAAGAGAAAACATCTGTCCCTCGGTGTCTGTCTGACACCTGCTCTCGCTGTGCCAATGGAGCACCTGCACATGCTCAGTCAACATCTGGCTCAGGTGTGCTCTACCGATGGGAACTGACACCTGTCACTGTCTGATTGCTAATCCACGGAGCGCTGTGAACCTATTAGACATGATTCAGAAATAATTTCCTAGTACAGGCGGTGATTTTTACCGTGCAATTTTAATTGCATTGGAAAAGACGCATGAACTTTGCTTCGTAGCCCAACTCCACATCCGTTTGGTGCTCAAAACAGATGACTGCTGTTGTTGGTTCACTGTAGAATGCTAAGCAAGATAGTGTCCTTGGAAAAAGAAGTGTGCTTAATTGAGTTAAATGGGCACTTAGTGTCCTTCAAATCATGCAAGTATATTTTAAGGAAAGTTATTGTGAAAAATTATGCATTTATTGCATTTAATATAATAAATGTTCTTGTAATAGCAATTAACATGCAATAAAGAGTCCAAAAAACATTACATTCAGTTCACACTGTATACTCAACAAGTACACTTTATGAAAAAAATGAAAGATTTTAATTTAAAAATACATTTATTTCTGTAAGCTGGGCTGTTTAGCATGTTATACGTCAAATGGCAAAAAATATGTTTACATAAATATATTTTCCTATCTAATCTATCTGTGTTTTAAGGTGTAAATGTATTTCATTGTTCCTTAAAATAAACTTTCTTGCCATTTGAAGGTTTAAACAAAATATTAAAATGCTGGGTTAAAAACAACCAAGTTGGGTTGAAATTGGACAAACCCAGCAAATGGGTTGTTTTAACCCAGCAAACTACCCAAATAGTTTTATTTTATTCAACTATTGTTTAAAAATTACTGTATTGCTGGCTTAAAATGAACACAAAATATGTTGGAAACTAACATGCTTTAATATGTTTAATAATTGAACATTTACTAAGTTTAATGAATAATGATTAAACAATAAACATGCATTAAATTGCTTATTAATAAATGTTCACCTTTTGATTAGTATTACTGTTGCTTCTAGTAATTATGCATCTGATTTTTAATTTCCAACCTATTTTGGGTTCATTTTAAACCACACACATAGTCATTTTTAAACAATAGTAGTAACTACCCAGCACGTTTGTCAAACATTTAACCCAACCGCTGGGTTTGTCCATTTTCAACCCAGCTTTTTTAGAGAGAATAATCACAGTAAGTGGTGAACTTCCAAGAGTCGCTGATCAGTCAGTCTCAGGCACATGTTGTGTTCGTCCTCATTAGTAGAGTTAGAAATAACAACCACCGTTACTCTTTCAATCTGAGCTTTACATCAAAGATTCAGTTTGTAACAGGAAATGTCAGCACATGAGTCAAAAATACATAACACATCAAGCCATGCCTTTTTATTTGAATGAACACATAGAGCTTACGTAACTCCTTTTCCCCTTGTGCAGACCTGCGATTTGCTTCTTTACAGGGTTAGTTCTGCAGGATGTTTGCCCACGTTAGCCGAGCAATTGTGCTTCCTGACGTGAATTTTGATGCCCTTGCCAGCACATTCAGAATAATTGCCCATGAATCAACTCCCATCTGTCCAATTTGGTCTCTGCGGCTCAGGCCTTGTCTTCAGGTCTGTCCGTCTGTCATTGAGACGCTGAGGGATTCAGGAAGGCAGGTGAACAAATGAGAGGATTGTTCACTCCAAAAGCGATGTCATTATATATTCTCTCCTATTGCTTCAGAGTTAATTTGCATGACCCAGAATATTCCGAGGAAATGATGAACATTATCCTGTCCGAACAATGACATAGCTAGCACACGCGGCAGGAGTTCTTTCACAGGAGGCCTTCATCAGACACATATTATATGATTAGAGGCTTGAATAAGTCTTACCTGGAAACCACCATATAATCTAGTACCATTAGACACTCATTACCAGCTTTCAGTCTGTCATTTTAATACCCTAAAAGGCTTCTCTCCGGGAAAGGGAGGAGATGCTTGCTAAATGTCACCAGTGATTGATGAGCAACAAGGTGATATTAAATGACTGAGCATCTATCATGTATTCCTGAAGCATTAGGCGCAACATTCTCCTGTCTTTTTTGACTTTGTTTTGGGCAACAGAAGAGACGCTTGGGATACAAACAGTATGGAGGACTTACGGTCCGACAGATTTGGAACCAGAGGGGTGTCTGTCTAAGTGGAGAGGCTCGTAACATTTGCTAGATATTAGCATACCATTACGTCTTGTTATCTCCTGTGGGAATGCGGCTGGAGCTTTTTGTGTTATGGCTATGGAATTCAGAGTAGGCTGTTTTAATCGTTAGCATTTGAGTGATTATGATGATGTCTTTAAAAGCTATTGAGTGTGTGGGTAAAATACAACATTGTTTTGATCAGAGTGGTTTATTTATGTCTTTTCCTCTGCACATCCACTGAGGGTCTCGGTTCCATACTTTGGTACTGCAGTCATTTACTAGAGTTTCTCTCAGCACCACTGATTGTGCTGCAGGCTTGGCACATTTGGGACTCTGCTAATATACAGTAAATTATAAGAATATTGTACATCCACGGTTAAATTAAAGTTTATTGATGTACTGTAATTTGAGCTAGGCAATATGTTGAATTAGACTTTGAATGTGTTGAGCACTGTGTTCAAATGTGCTGAAAGTCCAAAAATGATATGATCAATAAGTCATGGCAGCATTTCCATTACTTTAATTCGTCAAAATAATTTAACCAATTTCAACTTCATTTTAAAGATTCAACTCGATTCATTTCAACTACGGAATTTTGAAGTCAGCATGTTATATAAAGTAGTCCTTGATCATGATTTCACTCTTTTAACTGTAGTTAGTGTGTAATGTTGCTACAAACGGCTGGTAGGGACTACAACGAGCTTCTTCCCGGGTTAGTGACATCACTAACCCTAAAATTTACATAAACCCCGCCCCCGAGAATGCACAACAAAGGGGGCGGGGCCATGTTGGGCTGCTTTAGAGAAGAGGAAGAGTTGTTGTAGTAGAGTGTTGTTGATGCTGTCATTTTACACCGGACTGCTTCACAAACGAGGGTCAATTCAACACAAAAGATGAACATGACGACACATGCTAGTGATGAGTTGATCAACTCCACACCAACTACATCAATTTATCCACTAACCGTTCAGAAACATCTAAAAGTTGTAACTTCTTCCTGAGTCTCTCCATCAGTGTCGACTCGGTTTGAACAATGACGGTTTGAACAATGTAAGGATGAACACTTTCCTCATTTTGTCTGCGTGAAATTCTCCAGCTTTGTTGTTGTTGAGCTGTTAAAGCTCCGCCGTCTTCTGGAAAGCAGGCAGGGAGCAGCAGCTCATTTGTATTTAAAGAGACATAGACAAAAACGGCGTGTTTTTGCTCACACCCAAATAGAGGCAAATTTGACAAGCTATAATAAATGATCTGTGGGGGAGTTTGATCTGAAACTTCACACACACATTCTGAAGACACCAGAGACTTATATTACATCTTGTGAAAATGGGTATTATAGGTCCCGTTTATTACGGAATTTGAAGTTTTTAAGTAGTTTTTTATGCAGGTTACATCATTACTCCAGTAGGTGGCAACAAGCGACTGCTTTTATGAATGATTTTGTTGATTTGTTTGTTCATTCATTCATATAAATTATTTTTTTCATTCATAAACACAGATTAGCTGTGTCCAAATATGCCTACAACCATACTACGTATATAGTAGGTGAAAAACAGTATGTGAGCCAGTAGTATGTCCGAATTCATAGTATTCATAAAACAGTAGGTGAAAAGTAAGCAGATGATCTACTACTTCTGAGTAGTAGGTCATCTGAGATGCAACCGTTTATGATCCCATGATGTCACAGAAGAGAATTTGCGAATGGAAGTGAAGCGACTAAACTGATGCCGTAGATCACATGATAATGACAATATGGTGGATATAGCATGTTCGTATTTCATTCATACCACACACATTCATACTACATATACTTTTGGTAATGGTTACGAAGTAAGTTTCAAACCAAATGTAATACCTACTATACAGTATGTGATTTCAGATGCAATAACAGATTTCTTTAGGAATGAAGTGAAAGACTGTTTTTATGAATGAGTCATTGAATCATTCGCTCAATCAATTTGCTCAAAAACACTGATTCATTCAGGAACTAAACAACACTGCAGCATGCTGTTCGGAGACGCAATGCATGATTCTGCTTGGGCTTTGTTTGGAACTATTTTCATTAACAGGAATTGAACTGTAAGTTATTCTGTATTAATTTGATATGAACTACTGTGGAGTATGAAAGCACTCACGTTGTGAATTAGAAAATATCTATCGTTTGGCCAATTAGAATCAAAGATCTTTCTTGTACGATATTGCTTATTTCAGGATATATTCATTAGGATTTTGATGTCAATTTAAAAAAAAAAAAAAAAATTTTGTCATTGTGTACATTGCTTTTTATTTGGCCTTTACGTTTAGATTAATCTTGCGAGCTTGCTATCAGACATAGTGATGATTTTGTTTGAGAATCAAGCACAGAGGAGTTTGTGGAAGTACAATAGATAAACATTAACAACCTCATAATGTTCGGAAATGTCTGGGAAAGAATATCTGACCATAAAATTGCCATTATTAGAGTGATAGGAATAAGCTGTCAGTGAAACCAGACAGTGCTCTTGTTGTTCATGAATATACAGTACATTTACGGTATCTCGCTCTGCTTGTGTGCATTGTTCTCAGAAGTATGACATCCTAATCTCCGCCAGCCCCTCTCTGTGTAACAAGTATCTTAAGCTCTGTGATTGCCTTCGGTGAGAGATTCAGATCAGGCGTGTCTAATGACGAACAGGTAATGCGCCATTGTGTTTTAAGAGGATGACATGACTCTGCTATCTGCAGCTGCAAAAATGAGCATGGGGAAATGAAATCAGCAGAATGACTCCAGTAAAACCTCATGAGTCACTGCAGCAGAAAGTAGAATAAGATTGCTGAAATGAGTAGTGAGTAGCCAGTCAAATGAGTCAAAGTATTCCTGCAGCCTTGAGCTGTCCTTACATGTCAGTTCACTCGGTGGTCATATCCGTATCGCTTCTCAGCGGGTTGTTCAGCTTTAGTACACCTACTGCAATAAGAAAAGATCAAAATTCTGTTTAAAGGGGTCCTCGATCATGATTTCACTCTTTTAACTTTAGTTAGTGTGTAATGTTGCTGTTTGAGCAGAAACAACATCTGCAAAGTTACGACACTCAAAGTTCAATGTTAAGGGAGATATTTTCTTTTAAAGAAATTACTTTTTAAACGGATGGTAGGGATTCTTCCAGAGTTGGTGACATCAATAAGCTTAAAATTGACATAAACCCCGCCCCCAAGAACACAGAACAAAGAGGACGGGGCCATGTTGGGCTGCTTTAGAGAAGAGAAAGAGTTGTTGTAGTCGAGTGTTGTTGATGCCGTCATTTTACACCGGACAGCTTCACAAACGAGGGTCGATTCAAGGAAAAAAGATGAACATGACGACACATGCTTGTGATGAGTTGATCAACTCCACAGCAACTACATCAATTTATCCACTAACCGTTCAGAAACGTCTAAAAGTTGGAACTCCGGTTTGAACAATGTAAGGATGAACACCGTTACTGTCTACAGCTCTCTATATATAGACCATGTCTATTATTGATTGCTATTAGGATGCGAAGAGAGTTTCAGCCAGTATAACAAAAAGTGTTTATGAAAAACATTGTCTAGCCTAGCCCTAAGAGACGGTAGACTATTAGACGATTGAAATGGAGAGTTGTTTTTTTTTTTAATAACCAGACTCTTCCACATTTTATACAGTAGGCCAAAAAATTTCATTACATCTGCAGAAATCTTTCAGAGCATTCTAGAGTGCAGACTCCTGCCCATATACAATATCATGAAATATATTGAATATTACAGAGAATCCGTGAATATTACAATGTCATCCAGTCAAACAGGATATTCAATGAGGAAAAACAAAATGAAGGATGAGGTTTAATTTTTTTTCCCCATTGGAAATTGATTGGTTCATGAAAAGTGGTCTCTGTTTGACGAATGGTTTGAGTCGAGAGGTTGAAGATTAAGAGTGCTTCGATGATGTCAGCTGGGAAGAAAAGTGGTTTCAGAGGACACTGCAAGAAACATTTGTTTTCTTTGTACTACTGCACACAGTCTTTCCCAATAAGACCAGGAACGTGTCTGAGAAAAGTAAATAGCTTCTACAGTATGCAACTGAAATATTGAAACGGGCCTGTGATGTGTAATTGGCTCATTTTTCAAAACGTGATTCAGTCAGCGCGCTGCTTCCAATTAAGTGTAATTTTGAATTTGTAATGTCGACTTGTGTATCTGAACGATCCGAGCTCTACATTGGAGGAGGTCTGTGCCGGCTCTGTCATTAATCAGGGTAGGATGCTACTACGTTGTGTGGAGTCATGTTGCATGGTCTGCAATGGTGTCGTGATGTTGTGTAGTTTTATTTGTGCAGTGTACCATGTTCCCCAGAGATCTCTGGCCCCGACCGCCTCCCACACTGCTGTTTATAGAATCACTCCAATTTACAGCTTGTACGCCGGCCGGCCACGGCGCAGTCGAGAGAACATGCTCGCTTGCTTTCTAATGCACATGTGCCGTCTTTGTAATGCATGAGCGTGTGAATTATTCGGATTGAAATGAGTTTGTGTGATGGAGAAATGCTCTTTTGTTTGACCTTAATTTTCATCCCTCCACATGCTATTCTCGATACATATTTTAATCAAGATTGATATTGAATATGGAGCTCATATAGGATGAAATCAATGTAATTATTGATAAGTGCCTGGTGCTTGTGTTCATTATTGATACGGAGATCCTCCAGTGCCGCAGATGTTTAGACAGGTTCTCCTGTCTCTACAGCTGCCTGCCAGAAAAATGTGACAAAGTGTACCAGCTACACTTTCACTCTCCTGCTCACAAAGTCCATTATTTATAGTCACACAAACACATATGCTTGCCATACTAACCATGACTGAATTTATGACATAGACATCTCTGATTTAAACATCAAAAGCCTTAGTGTATGGAAAATGCTGCTCTTATAGGCATAGATACTCTTTGAGATCCTTAGATATGCTTTTTACATTGATAGAGGTTGTGTCGAATTTCAAATTAATTAGGGCTGTCGGTTAATTATTATTTTCTAAATTAATTATATGTTGATTAATGAATCATATTAATCGCTTTCGTATATGAATATTATAGATAATATTTTATATTAACATAATCTTTAGCTGTTACATCACTGCTTGCTTTTTTCAGTGTCTGGCACCATGAGCGCTACGTTTTTAGGTCTGCACACACACACACACACACACACACACACACACATATATATGTGTGTGTGTGTGTGTGTATGGTGATATTAACCTCATATCTCCAAAAATACTTTTCAAGAAATGGAAAAAAACTGTTTTTAACATAATTAAACTCTGTGTTGTAAAAGTTGATATTGTGGCTATATATATATACATATGTGTCAGAAACTGGTACGTGTCATTATAATATTAACATATTACCAAAATCAAGCTTGAAATGGAGTTACAAGGTTTTTGACCAGTGCATTTCAGATAATCCACATCTGAGGCAGTGAGTGCAACACATTATGTTTTTGTCAACTTACAGGATATAAAGTTTTTTGTAGCTTTTTTGTGGCCAAAATCTCATGTTATTTAAACTGATACACACATTCTATTTGAGATAGTACCGGCTATTACTGGCTAAGTTTGTTGAGTAAAGAATGCTGTACTTATTCAATCAAGCAGTCCTTTATTTACTCCTGCACCACAAACAAGCAGGGAAGCTCCAAACTGTGTGTGGCACTTCACGACAGAGGTGGGCGGAGTTATGAGGTTTGACTGACAGTTTGAGGAACCAATGGAGTTACGAGGTTCAGCCACAAGCTCTTTTTTTATTCTTTATTGGTTAAGTTTTTGCAAAATCCACAGAAAGATGTGAAAGCTGACCAATAGAAATGAAAAGAAATAAAAATGATAAAATATGGAGATATGAGCGACAATGTACATACAGTATATAAAAAAAAAAATCTCCTGTTGCCAGGCTCATATCACTGTCGCAGGCTGGTTATGACAACAGCACTGATTATATTAGGACAGCTCCATCCCTCAAAAAGAATACTGACAATATATGATTTCTTTATTTCATATATGTTTATGAGTTGTGGTGAGCGTGTGTCAGCGGCTCATTACTCGTGCGGTTCAGTGAGGGGCAGGTGACAGCAGCTGCGGGGCTTCAAGCTTGAATTGCTCAGATGATGGATAAATTCCTTTGTATGTGTGAATAATTAAGTTATTTTTTATCACAACACATTTTTAAATAAGTAATCACACTAAATTAGCATGTTAAACTGACAGCCCTAATATGATGCATCTAAATAAGCCCAGATATAAACATGATTTCGTCCCTCTGTGAGCTCGATCTGCTGTCAGACAATTTATGTTGAAATATATCAGTATTGCTACCACCATGATCAACAACCAAACCACTGTCAGAAAAATATCAAGGACAAAACTGTGATTGAAAACAGCAGCATTTATAATCTTTAATTACCAGCATCTTAATGAATTCCATCTCTAAACACAGTGTCACTTCAAAAGAAAAGAAAAGTGTAGTAGAGATGAATGGCAGTACAGTATTGTGACAGTGACATGCTAATGGAGGTCAGAGAGCACAAAAACAGAAGTTTTGTACAGTTACCGGATTGCATTTGCAGTCGCTAATGAGGTTTAAAGATTCAGAAGGCTTTTTAAAAGATGTCACCTTTAATAAGGTCTGGCAGTCGCCATGTGTATGTTAAGGGGTTTGTGTAGCCTGGGCTGCAGTGGGAGGAATTGATAAATAAATAAAGAAAAGAATACATTAATAATGAAAGAATAACAGGAGAGCCTCTAGCATCAAACAGCAACATCCACCTTTGAAAACCACACCTTCTCTGAACCAGGCACTGATTATCAGACGTTAACAGGCGTCCGTTGGCTTGTTTTTGCGGCTGATTCTGAGAATCGGTTGAGCAGTGAAGAAAGCCAGCTCAGAGAGACCATCAGGGTGCCGAAGCCCCGCGGCGGTGTGCTCCTCTTGGGTGTTTCTTTAGCCCATTACACAAAAAGAGGGTCATCTTGTTCAGTTATCAGGCTGAAAAAGATCTAAGGAGAAGATTTTTATCTTCTCTCAATGTCTTTGACAGAGCGAACGCATTCGTGCTATCAGATCTTTAGCACGTTGAGGGCTTTCGCTACCTAATTGGTTGCTCTTGAGATTCGAGATGAATTATTTGATACCGTGCCGTTCGTTTGAATGTCATTGGACAAAAGCAGTCAGCGAGAGGACAATGCAGCCGTGATTGTGCCTTTTTCTTGTGCTGCCATTTTGCTCTGCATTCTGCCATTTTCTTCATGCTTTATCTTTCGATTTAATTTCATCATCAACGCGTTACTTCAACCAAAATGACATGGGCTGCATCAACACAAGCCATTAATGTGAGTGATTCTCATTCATAGTGGAGTGTTGTCAAGTACGGTCAGGTTATTGCAAAATAAACAATTATTAGCACAAAAAAAAAAAAGTCTAGGTAACACTTTGGTATGGAAACACATTTACTATTAACTTTTGCCTCTATAAACGCTTAATTTACTGCTTATTAATAGTTAGTAAGTTTAGGTATTGGGCAGGATTAAGGGATGTAGAATTGATCATGCAGAATAAGACTTTATAAGTACTAATAAACAGCTAATATACAAGCTAATGAGCATCTAGTTAAAAGTGAGAATTGTTCCCCATACTAAAGTGTTACCAAAGTCGAAATAGGGAAACACTTTTGGACACTTAAAACTGCCTGGATGCCATTGCATTTGATACCACATATTGCAAACAAACGATGTTTTTCTCTGAACTATCTTCGGTTTTCGGACTTTTAATCTGCTGGTGTTTGAGGATTTTTAGTGGCTTTATGAAGCTGCTTCTCCTCAAGTTCACACAGAGGTGTAGTTTATTAACATTCCACTAACGTTTGACAGCCAGTGTTACATTAACTTTTCACTTCATTTTTGAACAATTTATGGGTGTTTCTTCAACCTTAAGCTCTTTTATGTGCCAGGGGTTGATTTTTATTGAAACTAACAATAATTCTTTTTTTTTACTATTTGATGTCTTGTAAGATTTTTACCATGTACATTTATATTTGCATCTTTTAATGTAGTTAATATTTACCCTTAATGCATGGATTTTATGGTTATACCCTTGTCCCAGACTTTCCAATTGAGTAGCATTATTTTATTATGAAAAAAGTGATGATATTACTTAATATTGGTTTTATAATTCACTTTAAAAAAAAAAAAAAACACAATAAGACATGATAGAGATGTTGGTTTAATACTCTCGAGACGTGCCGTCTAACAACCGGCTTTCTGCACTTGTGTGTATGTGTGTGCTCTAAAAATGATAAATTACAAGTTTAAACTGATACAGCTTTAAAACACATGCAGATATTAAACTTTCATGATGAAGAACTGTAATGTCTGTGAGCGTGATCGTGATATATATGATAATCAAAACCAAGCATGTTTTTGGCAGAGTATGCAATGCAGGCAGGAGCTGTTGGGGGAAGTGCTTTCTTGGAAAGGGGGCAGGGAGCAGCAGCTCATTTGCATTTAAAGGCACATGCAATCAAAATTGGGTGTTTACAACATGATCTGTGAGATTTTGAGCTGAAATTCTGGGGACAGCAGAGACTTATATTACATCTTGAAAAAAATGGGCATAATAGGAGCCCTTTAAGGATGTCATAAAGGATGTTTTGGGACCATATGTGTGTTTCATAAACTGCGTGTTACTTATGAAATACTAATAGTTTCAACTTGATTTCCATTTGCGATGTTCTTTTATTTTCTGAGGCTGATATCTTTCCGTATGTGTAAAGAGCTTTGAGAGTCTAAACTGACAGGAAGAGCAGATGAGTTTCCTGCCGTGCATTTTATAACAGCTGGTACGGAATACATCTGAAAATCCTGGAGCGCCATTCGGAGGGAACAAAGAAAGAAACTCGGCAAGAGCGAAATAGCAGGTGACAGAAAAGTGCAACGCGGGTTGTAGCAGGCAGAGGGGAAGCCAAAGTGCATTTATTTATTTTATTTTATTTTTTTTTTTGCATCAGTCTCCATTCTATTTGACATTTAAAGATGCACTGTAAAAGCGATAGTTAGAAGCAACAGCAAAATAAAAATTGTGTGCTTTCAAGGGAAACCAAGACTTGTACTCGCTCCGTCTCTTTCTCTGCTGTCCTCCTCCGAATGGGATGTTGACTCTCCCAGCGAGATGGGGAAAAATGATGTTTGCCTGTGTCTGTTCAACAAATGGCGCCAGCTGAAATCATTACCAGCCAGACGCTCCCAGAGAAGAGCGGTGCATCCCACATATCTCTTACACTAAAACACTCAGCGCTGACAGGCCTCGGCAGGTGAAAGTACAGTTCAGCCTTTCTCTCTAAAACAGAGAAACTTCATTGTGCTCGCTCTCGTTCCATTAAAGGAGAACAATCACTGTAACTAGGACACACTGACGCTAACTGACCCTGCGCAAACAGTTTGATTGACAGGTGATCTGACCAATCATAACCCCGAATCCGCCATTTTGTCTGTCAAAGCAGTCAGGGGAGTTAGTAGATTAACGTTGGTGAACTTGAACTTGAAAAATTGTGTGTCCTCACGTCATTCCGCGCTTGTAACAACATTTCTTCTGATGTTCATTCATGTTTATTTGATGCTATAAATGAACTAGTATGAAGGGATGATCGGTTCACGAGCCGCTTGAAGGATACATTAAGGAGCCACTGTACGGTATTTAGTGTTTAAACTGCTTTAAAAATGACAATGTTTTAAATATGAAACTGTTTCATACGTTGTCAGTGTCCTCTTTGCTCCGAGATGTATTTTTCACTGCGGGAGAACATGATGTGTGGCGTGAGATGGGTTGTCGGGTATAGCAACAGGGGGCGGGTTTTGTGAAGGGTCAATTCTATCAGCCGTATCTCTCATTTCAACTGGAGAAATATATTAGATGAACATCTATGACAAGTCACCCTGCGTTAATCAGCTGTGCTTTTTTCCTGCGCGCCGATGTTGTACTGGAGCCAACATGCTGTCATCAGAGTGGGTCGTAATTTGATGAGGTACCCGGCATCGGTCCTGCGCGGTAAATGTGACATTGACTGCTGGCATGAGGAGAGAAAGAGCAAGATTGAGCGCAGAGGGTTTTACGGCCGGGAGTTTGATGGCGTCACGTCAGCGAGGTTTAGTGTCGTCTGAAATATATATTGCATTAGAGATGGTCTGATGCTAGTTTATAACAGAGCCTAGTCAATGTCATTTGGAGTTTATTTCACAACAGGCTTGTTTAATGGTAAATTTATTTGACTGACTACAGCCTTCAGGAAGTAAAATCTACAGTGATAGAGACCAAAAACAATGACTCTCATTTTGCCTGTTTGACACAAATATGACAGTGCCATACACTCTGCTCTTACAATATGGATATCTTATAATATGACCGAGACCATATAGGAAAATTGTATTTGCTCAGAGGTTGCTCTTTCAGATCTCCTTAATGGAGGTTGCAGTTAGTTAATAGTTTCTCAGAAAATAACTCTAATATGATAGTTAAATAAGAGTAAAATGAGCATGGCTCGGAGAATTTTGTCACTCAATAGTTTTAAAATTTGTTTTTCATGATCTTATTTAAAAGATTCAATTAATGTTGAAATACATTATGTGGAGGAATATAAAAATAAAGCCAAAGACGAATACACTTTATTTGTTGCTTCATTTTAGACATTCTACTGACTATAAGTAACTTTGTAAGTACATGTCAATTAACTCTCAGTAAAGTATTAGTAGATTGTTAGGGTTCAGGTTGGTAGAATAAGTTGACATGTAGTTACAAAGTTACTTATAGTCAGTAGAATGTCTAAAGTGGATGATCGAAATAAAGTGTTACAGAAAAGGCTTCTCGTACTTCCATTTGTGTTAATTGTAGACCAAAAATCCATTTTTTCACTGGATTTTTTACTAAAATGTTTTATATATTAATTAATTTTAGATGTTACTGTTAAATCGCAGATGCACACACACTTGAGACCGTATCCAAGTTGAATACTACATTAACGCCGTGGGTTGTGATGTTGCTTCTCAGCCATAAAAGAAAAACAACACCTCTTAATAAGTTCTTCCCTGTGTTTTCTTGTTCAGGGTATGTCACTTCTGTATTCCATGAGTCTACCTTTGTGGAAATCAAGTACTCTTTAGCATGCTTCATAAAGATTACTTATCACAGAAATAATGTACTTAAAGTTATATACTTTGATGCCAAGTGTATGTAATATTTTCAGACACTTATTTGCTTGTTATTTACAATTAAATAAAAAAAAATTATTATAGGTTACATTTATATTCAATTTTGACCCTCTTAAGTAGGATGTCAGTTCATCTTTATATGTAATTAATGTAATGTTATGCTAATTACGCTTAAATATACTTTAAAGTAATTTACATTGAAACTTGTACTTCAAGTACTAATAAAGTAATCAAGTACTTTACATGTGCTTCAGTATGTAAGTCAACACATCAAAATAAGTGTACTTCTTTAAAGCAACATAAAAGATTATTAAAACATGATGATGTAAATAAATGTAGCTTAAAATAAAATAATTAATTGCACATTATTACAAAGAGCATTTTTTTTAAAAGTGTAAAACAGGAATGAAACTGTGCTCTCTTTACAGACACTTAAGTGGCCTTTCATTTTATATTATATTATTTGAAAGTAGCAAATACACTTTTGAGATTTGAAGTTCTCTCCACAATTGTTTGTTTCTCTCACATGTAAATGAGGTAAAGCTCGTACCACTGATATCTGACTTTACTGTATTTAAAGAATGAGTAGGTGTGTTCAAAGATTGTATATCTGCACTCCTGAGCAGAGATATAAGATAAACATTTCACAACTGGTTCCTCTGTTGCAGTATTAACACCAAACAATCAGGTAGCAGTGATAGGGTTAGATCAGATCCCATCTGTCTCCTAGCAGCAGCCTCTCTATGTCTCTCTCTCTCTCTTTCTCTCTCTCTCTCTCTCTCTCTCTCTCTCTCTCTCTCTCTTTTTTTTTTTTTCTTTCTCTTTCTCTCACAGAGTAATTGGTCCATAACCCCTCTTTTCACACATATCCCCAGCATAGCAGGATAGCAGACAACAGACAGAGCTCCTGACGCACGCACATACCCACACTCAAAAACAGACACTTCCCCTCACCAAAAATAGCAGCAGCAGCTCAAAATCCTCATTCCAATGAGGATTTTCAGTGTGAGCCTCCAACACACTGGATGTGATGGAGTGTGAGCCAAAGCGCTCCGTCTCTCATTCTCGCCGTCTTCTGTTTACTCTCGCTCCCTTGCTCGCAGCGTATCCCTCTTCCACCGTCATTTCTATCATTCACACTTGCTTTTTCTCTCCTCTGCTGCTCTCCTTCCCAATTTAGCCAACATCCCATCTCCTATGCATCACCTCTCTTGCACAATTCACTCTCTCTTTCTTTACCTTTTGGCATCTCCTCCTGAGCAAGGTCACACGGGAGAGAGATTGGACCATTCGTGCCCTGGCTTGGATGGTCGGCTCGTGTAAAAGCTGTTCGCCTAATTGGATTCAGTCAAAGCAGTTATGAGAATTGATTAAACCTTCGACTCCACACTCACTGAATTTACGCTGCCCACTGGATTCCTTCATGCTGCTTTCTCATCGCCTCTGCAACAAGGACATTTGTTCTGATAATTGTGTGAATGTGTCATGTCTAATACACGGGGAAAAAAAGGGGTCAGTGGCGATCTAGCGATTAGGGCTTTATGTAAGGTACGAAGGACATCTTCAAGCCCAGTACAGCATTAACAAGCTCCAATATAAGCAGGTCAGTTTGTTGTGGTCAGCAAGTTCAAGGTGTTTTGGAACATGCCAGACTTTTACTAGATTAACCACCTGGTCTAATAGGTTGAACAGATGGTTTGTAACCAAATTTAAAAAATGTCAGCAAATGTCCACTTTTTTTATACTGCATGTTATGATACATAAATTCACTTGTAGCATTTATAACAAATGACTGATTTTAGTTTTTAGTGTTTTATTTTACATTTATTTAGACAAAGTAGTATAGAAGTGCAGAAAACACCCACCTTCCCCAACTCCACTGCTATAGATCTGCTATGGGTAATTTGTGTAGTGTATGCTATTGTGTACTACAGCAGCATGTCTTACAATAACAGAAGCAGCACCAGTACCAACAGCAGCAACAGCAATAATGGCAGCAGCACCAACGGCAGCAGCACCAACAACAGCAGCAGCAGCAGCAATAACAGCAGCAGTAGCAATAACAGCAGCAGCAATAACAGCAGCAGCAATAACAACAGCAGCAATAACAGCAGCAGCAATAACAACAGCAGCAGCAATAACAACAGCAGCAGCAGCAGTAATAACAGCAGCAGTAGCAATAACAGCAGCATCAATAACAACAGCAGCATCAATAACAACAGCAGCAGCAATAACAGCAGCAGCAATAACAACAGCAGTAATAACAGCAGCAGCAATAACAACAGCAGGAGCAATAACAAAAGCAGCAATAACAGCAGCAGCAATAACAACAGCAGCAATAACAGCAGCAATAACAGTAGCAGCAATAACAACAGCAGCAATAACAGCAGCAGTAGCAATAACAGCAGCAGCAATAACAACAGCAGCAGCAGAAATAACAGCAGCAGCAATTACAACCGCAGCAGCAATAACAGCAGCAGTAGCAATAACAACAGCAGCAGCAGCAGCAGCAACAACAGTAGCAGCAATAACAGCAGCAGCAGATATAACAGCAGCAGCAATAACAACAGTAGCAGCAATAACAGCAGCAGCAGCAGCAATAACAGCAGCAGTAGCAATAACAGCAGCAGCAATAACAGCAGCAGCAGAAATAGCAGCAGCAGCAGCAATGACAGCAGCAGCAGTAATAACAGCAGCAGAAATAACAGCAGCAGCAGCAATAACAACAGCAGCAGTAGCAATAACAGCAGCAGCAGCAATAACAGCAGCAGCAGTAATAACAGCAGCAGAAATAACAGCAGCAGCAGCAATAACAACAGCAGCAGTAGCAATAACAGCAGCAGCAGCAATAACAGCAGCAGCAATAACAACAGAAATAGCAACAGCAGTAGTAATGACAACAGCAGCAGTAACAGCAGATCCATTCCATCTCAACCAAATCTATTAACCCTGTCATATCCATTTCCATGCCAAACACTCCAAGAGTTGTCATAACAGAACGTCTAGGTTACTAATGTAACCCCCGTTCCCTGAAGGAGGGAACGGAGACGTTACGTCGGACTGACGTCATGGGATCTCGCTTGGGAGCCCAATCACCTTCACGTAGTAAAAAACAAGCCAATGAGAATTGGCCAGTGAGATTTACATGCCGGGCCCCTCCCCTGGCATCAGGGTATAAATAGAGCCAGCATACTCACTTCATTCATACTTTGCTGAGGAGCCGAAGAACTGATCTCGGCCGCTCCGCGGTGACTCAGTGCTATGGCAAGGGGACGTAACGTCTCCGTTCCCTCCTCAGTCAGTCACGTTCGACGTTACGTCGGACTGACGTCATGGGATCCCCTGGAAAATGCCATAGCAACCGAGCCACGCTACAAGCGTCGGGGAAGCAGATGCTGGCAGGCCTAGGCGTGCCACCTGCAAGTGCAACCGCAAATGTCGTAACCCTCCAGCGCCCGGAGCAAGCCCTACAATGTCTTCCATACCAGAGGGATGGAGAGGACAGGGTCTTACTAAGGAGATGGTCGAAGCTGTTGTTTCTTACCTCAGGGGAAGAGTGCTTCGGTGACTCAATTCCCACATTTTTTGCAGCCATGACCAAAAACGCTGGGAAAGCGTCCCTCTTGGGGAAGCTACGGAGACCACACCCTGCCCGAAGGGAGGTAACGTGTGGAGCACATATGCACTGACCTGCTGGGCAGTATCTGCATATGGAGAGCTCCCTGAGGAAGGTCCTAACCAGTCTGGGGAGGAACGCTACACCTCAGGGACAGGGCTGGCCGCCCAGGGAAGACACGGGTTTACCATCGGGGAAACCGTACCGTGGACTAACACATATGGGATTACCCGCAGGGAATCACAGCATATGGGCATCTAGCCCAGTACAAGGACTGACCACTGGGGGCATGTACACGAGTACTGGACCTGGTGTCTGACGCCTCCGCCGCGTCTGACTGCCGAAAGATGCAGGAGGAACTCCACAGGGTTCACCAGCTGGGGAACTGACTGAGGAGTAGACCAGCGCTCGCATCTCCTCGTGAAAGGAGAATGGCGCAGCAAGCGATCTCTCATGGCTATCTAGTTGTAGACAGCACACGAGAGGACACCGGGTCCACTCGGAGGTTATAAAACCTGGCGAATTTGTTTGGTGTCGCCCAGCCCGCAGCTCTGCAGATGTCTGCCAGAGAGGCGCAGCGCGCCAACGCCCAGGAGGAGGCAAAACCCCGAGTGGAGTGTGCTCTCACCCCTAGGGGGCACGGCACGCCTTGGGAATGGTACGCCAAGGCAATGGCATCCACTATCCAGTGGGCCAACCTCTGTTTGGAGACAGCCTTCCCTCTCTGCTGTCCTCCAAAGCAAACAAAGAGATGATCGGAGCTTCTCAAGCTCTGCGTGCGGTCCACGTAAACGCGTAGAGCGCAAACAGGACATAGCAACGCAAGGGCTGGGTCTGCCTCCTCCCGGAGCAGCGCTTGCAGGTTCACCACCTGGACAGGACCCCACCGACTGTGCACGCTCGTTGGTGAGACGTGCCGTCATGTTGACCGAGTCCAGCTCCACACCGAGAAAAGAGATCCTCTGTGCTGGACAGAGTTTGCTCTTTTCCCAGTTGACCCGAAGCCCTAACCGGCTGAGGTGCGTGAGCACCAGGTCCCCGTTCTCGGGACTGGGCCAGAATGACCCAGTCGTCAAGGTAGTTGAGAATGCGAACGCCCACTTCCCTGGGTGACGCCCGGCTTTGGTAAAGACACGGGGGGACAGGGACAGCCCGAAGGGTAGGACCTTGTACTGGTATGCCCGACCCTCGAATGCAAAGCATAGAAACGGTCTTTGTCGAGGGACAATCGAGACATGGAAGTACGCGTCCTTCAGGTCGATTTCTGCAAACCAATCTTGTGCGTGAATGCATGTGAGCATGCGCTTCACGGTGAGCATCTTGAACGGGAGCTTGTGCAGGGTCCCGATTCAAGACACGTAAGTCCCCTCCGCCTTTCTTGGGTACTATGAAGTACGGGCTGTAAAACCCTGACTTCATCTCGGCTCGTGGGACCGGCTCTATTGCGTCCTTCGCCAACAGGACCGCAATCTCCTCCCGCAAGACAGTGGCATCTCTGCCTACCACTGAAGTGGACAGGACGCCACTGAATCTGGGAGGACGCCTGGCAAACTGAATTGTATAGCCGAGTCTGACTGTTCGAATGAGCCAACGGGACGGGCTGGGGAGGCCTAGCCAGGCCCCCAGACACCGTACAAGTGGTATCATCCGAACACCAGAAGTACCCGCGGGTGGGCAGCATGGAGCACTGGGGCCCAACTCGGGAAGCAGAGCGTCCCGAAGTAGAGGCAGTGAGTGATGTGAAACCACTTGGCTCCGTGTGTCCCGTGAGGGACAAGGCAGGGGGGCATGGGGAGGCAGTGCGTCCCTGACATGCCCGAGACCTGCTTGTGGCGAAAGCGGGAGTGGTTGAGAGTGAGGAGGCGGTGCGTTGCACACTGTCAACACAGACCCTTTTTGACTCAGAGATAGTGGAAATTGCTCTTTTATTGATGAGGTGGGTACAAAAAACAAAAAGAAAACGGAACAGAGGATTTACCCCCCGGCCCACTCCGGGGGAAGGAGCAGAGCCTTCACCATCTCCTGGGGCAGAGCAACTCCCACCATCTCTGGGCCACCCGTCTCAGGACCGCTTCTTCTGCTTCCTTCTCGCAGTTTTAGCGGCCTGGGCGGGTTGTGCCGCCTTCCTGCGGGAGGCTTGCGGGGGGCGGGATTTCTCCGATCCACCCGAAGCCTGTGCAGCCGCAGGGGGGCACCCTCAACGATGAGCAGGCTGAGGGCCAGTCCTAGGAGGGACAGGAGCCGCATCTCGTCGGGGCAAGATGTGGCTGATGGCCTCAGTCTGCTTTTGCACTGCCGAGAACTGCTGGGCAAAGTCCTCGACAGTGTCGCCGAAGAGGCCAGCCTGGGAAATGGGGGCGTCGAGAAAGCGAACTTTGTCGGCGTCCTTCATTTCAGCCAGGTCCAGCCAGAGATGGCGCTCCTGGACCACCAGGGTGGACATCGTCTGGCCCAGGGCACGTGCTGTGACTTTTGTCGCCTGGAGGGCGAGGTCGGTCGCAGCACGCAGTTCTTGCAACACCCCTGGGTCAGACGCGGCTGTGAACCGCGCCCCGCGCCCAGAAATCAATCGTCAAGCCGCGAGCGCTCGGGACACGGTGTAGGGTTCCACTCGAGCCCGATGCCCGCGGCGGCCCGAGCCAGCATAGCTGTCAGCTCCGCATCGGACTCAGCTTGTGCGACCACCCCGGAGGGCGGAAGTTCAGCTTCATCTTCATCTGCAGAAGATAACAGCCCACTCTCCGATGCAGCGATCGACATCCGATCCTCATCTGGAGCACCGAATGAGATGCGGGGAACATCACAAAAAGGACCCGCATCAGCACCCGGCAACTCGACGGCACATGGCATTGTGGAGGAGTGGGAGGTTCGTGGGGGCGGACCCGACGAAGAAGCTCCCACTGTAACCCTCAGACCTCCCAAAGTGCTAACCATCCCCACAGCTCTCCCTTGGAAAGTCACGGGGGATTGGGTAGCAGCAGAGGGGACTCCGCCTTCCACATTGAAGAAGGAGAGTCGCGATCGCAATGCCAACATGGTCATGCTCTCGCAGTGAGAGCATGAACCATCCACGAGCGCTGCTTCAGCGTGCTGTCTGCCCAGACACATCACACAGCGCTCGTGGCCGTCAGATGAAGTCAGGAAACGACCACATCCAGAAACACACGGGCGAAAAGACATCTTGAAAAAGACACTTTTTTCCCGTGCTGCTCTTTTAGAATTGCCCTGCCGCTGGAACACCGAGGGATGGGGATGCCGCGCTGATCATTCCACACCAGCGCCTCTTCACACCACCACCGCTGCTGTGCTGTCACGCCAACGGAGAACAATAGAGCAAGAGCAAATTGAGATAGCAATAATAATTGCTGTTGTCGGGAGCTCGTCCCTGTAGCAATGAAAATTGCTGTTTTCGCTCTTATGTTTCCGCTACAGAAGATGAAAGGCAGATCAGTTCACCGATCGGCTCCGAAGCAAAAGTATGAATGAAGTGAGTATGCCGGCTCTATTTATACCCGGATGCCGGGGGAGGGGCCCGGCATGTAAATCTCACTGGCCAATTCTCATTGGCTTGTTTTTTACTACGTGAAGGTGATTGGGCTCCCAAGCAAGATCCCATGACGTCAGTCCGACGTAACGTCGAACGTGACTGACTGATAGGGAACTACTTTTATTCCTATTAACTATACAAATTCCTCATTAAAACATCTGCAACTTTAAAAAATGACATATCGAAGCCTTGTGTACTGAAATCAAGTGACTTTGGCAGTTTGATACGTCCACCGAACCACTGATTCGAAACAAAAGATTCGTGAAGGTTTTAAAGCTCCATGAAGCCATGTTTCAAAAGCGCCATCACTAGGTGTCACATGGCCCACTTTCATTGCAACAAGCACTTAGCATGCATTGATGACCACGAAACAAATGCACCAATTTGTGAGAAATGATGTGAACTCTTCAATGGAATCAGCCATATTTTTGCTCTATGCCTACTGTGCAAATGACCACTTCTTTTGCCCCCTGAACATTTTTTTCTCTCCCATTTCCCATTTATCTATCCATCAATCTGCTTAACTCTCTTTCGCGGAGTCCCAGACTCAGTGTGAGACCGGAGAGGGCTGCTTTTATAGAGTGCAGGTCACACTGTGAAATTCTCAGTCCGCGGTGCCTCTGCGTTTGATGCCCGTCCTTTGTCCTCAGGCCTCGGCCATCATCTTTATGACACTGATAAAATGTGCTGTGAACATAAAGGCTCTAAAGTGGAGGAGGTGAAATAATTTTGAAAAAAGAACCGGTTTGCCCGCTCTCTTCTTCTTTTATCTGCTGCACAGTTGTATTTTTCTCTTAAAATGTATATAAGAAGCATACCATTTTCCCACTGAAGAGTCATTCTCAAAGTATGGAGACACACGTGTATTTTGACTTCACAGCAATGAAAGAGGTTTTAAGAGGCCATTATTAAAGGCATCATTCTATAAAATGTTATTCAGTAATATAAAATGGATGGACTCTCTTTGTTTTGCACATGTTTTTGTAAATTATTTGCATTTGCAAAGTGCCTGAAAAATCACTTGTGACCTTCATCTGATATTCCTCTTCTATGACATTTTCAGTTATTTATTTTTTTTTTTACTCATTATGTTTTCACGGGTTCAGCAATAATGCAATTTCTAAAAGCTAAAACAAAAAACAAAGCAAAATAATTATTTAATGATATAGTTTAAAAAGCATGTTTGTCACTTTGTTTTACGTGATTGAAAAAAAAGGTACTTCCAAGGTCAAGTTGTCCTGTATTATTAGTTATAATGTCAAGATTTTAATAAATGCCATCAGCTTTTAAAGAAGAACTGAACTGAATTTAATACTTTACTTTTGAGTTTTTCCGGCAATCCCTGTTATGTTAACTCTTATATGGTAGGTGGCGCTGTTGAGGATCTTCTGAAAGAGTACAGAATCTCCACATGCAAAAACAAGCGAAGACGATCTACGGAAACAAGAAGAGGTAGATCATCAAAAATTAATCAGCATATACATCAAAACTTCCTAACGTTTCCAAACGAAAATTTGAACCCATGAAGAGATAATTTTTACATTTTGTATATACGGTCAGTTGGACCTTCATAGTTACCTACAAATCGTATGATCATACAAGTCAACTCAACAATCCTTACTAAATTTTTTAATTTTTTTAATTCTGTATTTGCCCATACAATTAAATTCAATGGGGTCCAAAATAACAGTGACATAATTTTCTTTGTTTTTTATGTTTTGGTGAACTATCGATAGAACCAATGAGGTTAAAAAATCAGAACCAGAATCTTTACATTTCTTTCTAGCATTTCAGTCCAAAGTCTTGCCCTTTTTCTCTCTCTTTTCATCCTGCCTTATCTTGCCCTGTCCTTTCCATTCAACCAGAAGATATTTTCAAATCAGTCCACACTTGTGCATTTTCACATAGTACATTGCAGGGATCAAGGGAACAGAAACAATATTGTATGGTGGAACTTCACGAGCACTTAAAACGAAAGTGTTATGTTGGAGAACGCAGCTCTCCCCACTGGAATTCATTTCCACCGGAGTGTCCCACTTGAAATTTACGTCGGCTACTCCAGCAGCCTTGAGTCATCCAACATTCAAGAGTCTTCCTCTCTCTTTATTTATAAGGATTCATTATTGCTAAAGCCATGCATGCATGCTCTGCTATTGGATTTGCACTGATGGTCTGCCACAGGAGATTGATTTTGGCAGCGTGCTGGATCTTTACGGCTCCGAACATCAGATACGCTTAGAGATGCATGCTCAGGATGATTTGTAAAATGGGAATTGGCCTAATTTTGCGCTGCATGAATTGGTTTGTGTTTCTCCAAACTTTTACAGGAGTTTTTATGATCCCGTCGGGTGTTTTTTTTTTTTTTTTTTTTTTTCATCTAATGTAGACAGATCATCTTGCTTTTTCATGGAGAGCATGGACAGGAAATGTCAAAAAAATTCCATCAAGGTTTACATGAAATGTTTATTTTATGGTATAACTTTAAATGGCACAAATTGCTTTGATGATGTTCAACTTTAGTGCATTCATACTTACATCAAAGTTTGCCAGGGTGCTGCTTTTTCATTTATGATACTGATAATATAAAGAAGGCTTGGGGGCATGTTTGCCAGTGAAGGTGTCTAGTTTTCAAGGCTAGCTTCTTTTGAAGATTATAAACTTTTGGCAAATGTTCTGCATGCAGGCTGGATCACTCCAGGAGGTCAATACGCTGGTTTATCTCCTGCTCTCTGTCATACAATCTCTCCTAAACACCCACCGCTACAAACACCCGCTCGGTTGGAGTGCAAACTATAGATTGATTTCATCCAAATGATCACAGAGTCCATTCCACAACCTTGTTTTTCTCGATTTTATCTGTTGTTTGGCGGAGGGCTTTTTTTCATGACCATTAAGAAAGATCTGACCTACATATTTTAATGTTTTGTGTTTTTTGAGTCATTTACAACTCAAATGAGGACTGGATCTCCTTGATAACTTATTATTTATTCAATGTTTTGTTTATTTTATCTTTAAGAGTATATTTAGATTCTGTATCTAGTGATTTCTTTTTGTATGGCTGATCATAATGAATGTGTTCTGTGTTTGTCATGAGTTGTGGACTGTTCTCTTTTTTGCAGTTAATATTTTCTCTTTTAGGATTTGATTCTAAAATAAATGTCATTTACACATTTGATGATGGTTTAATCTACACCGTAAACCTGAATAAGCTGGCAAAACTCAATAAAATGGAGGCAATCAGCTACACTAAACTTTTGTTTGAGTAAGTAGAACTGGCAGATTTTTATTTTGTACTCATGCGTGTCAATTGCTCTTAACTTGAAATATTTAAGTAAGCAAGCTCATACTTTTAACTTAAGTTCAAAGCTCCAATCGTCACACGATGGTGAACACCCCCCCCCCCCCCGCCAAAAAAAAACAAAAAAAAAAACTAATAAATCTCCCACTTAACACTAATTTCGCACAAAATAAAAACATTATACAACACTTCATTGTAGCCTTTACTCTTCCTTTTGAGTGTCATAGCAAACCATTCTGGGAGATTGAAATCTCAGCCCAGTTTCAATGTATTTTAAGTTTGTTTTAATTAAAAGAAACAGGTTCAGAAAAGTCAAAACAATGAAACAATTCAGTTTTTTTAAAAATGTGTCAGTTTGGTGAAGTCAAAAGAAAGTTCTATATACTCATAAAAGTTAACTAATTTGTTTAATTTACATTTACCATACTCAAACCAATTATTAGGGTTTACAGTGCACCCAGCTAAAAGGGAATGTTCTCAGATGAACATTTATGACCTTCTTCCAGTAATGTTAACAGAACGCTATGTTTGATGTTATCTGGTCTATAATAATGTTCAGCACAAATATGTTATTTACACTGTCCATGAAATGTTTTTCTGGAATGTTTTAAATGGATGTTCATCTAATATTATTAAATGCAACTACTTGTTTCAGAACATTCAAAAGTAACATTCCAAATACGTTTGCAGAATGATAAAATCCTTAATGTTTGCATAACCAAGAATGTTTTTACACATTTAAAACCTGGATGATTTGAGCAATCCGAGAGCATTCAGAAATAACGTTTTCATAACTCAATGGGAATGTTCTTAGAACATATTTTTGTTGGGTAAAGATCTCTGCGGTGCAGATATGAATTCAGACAGTGCCTCAACAGTTCTCTGCTTACTGAGTTTGATCTGTTGTATTTGATTACTGGTCTCTCTCTTGCTAGAGTTTCATTTGGCAGTAGTCTGAACACATCTGATCTCCCCATTGGCAGTAGTTTGATATCAGACGCTGGAATCAAGCGGTAAATGCAAAGGCGACACTGGATTCCTGACTCAAACGGCACATAATTCACCCGTCAAAATATACTAACCAGACCCAACCTCAACACAGAGGTGCTTTCCATTTTGTTCCTCGATTATGTTCGCTTACCTCTCTCTTTCTCTTTATTCTGTTGTCTAGGTCTTTCTGTAATATAACGCAAAATGAAAGGCCTGCTGAAGGACTGTATGAAGGAGATGGTACAAAAGATCTCTCCGAAAAGAAAGAGCAAGAGCAAAAGAGTGGAAGAGGTCTGACTCTAATGGAAACCCAGTTGAGAGCTCAGTGTTTCATCTTTATACCAACTAAAATCTAAAACACGCCATATGTACAGCATTGTAATCGATACAAGCTTTAGCTAACAAAGAGAACAGGCTGCAGATCTCTATCACGTTCGAACAAACCACAGGTGTAACATTAATACTTGAGTTTGGAGCTGAATGATTCTGTTTACCTCTTGTACCTTCAAGTTTAAGCTTCCTGGTGTTTTGCACAATAACTCAGAAAATCAAACAGCTGTGCTCCAACATTCGACCGCTTGATATTTGCTTTTGTGCCAAATGGTCATGAAAAATGTTTTGAGATGTTCAGATATGAATGTGTTGCACATGATGAAAAACAAACGAATCATTTAATTAATGAATCATTTTAGTGATTATGCAAGAGTTTGGAAACATCCTTTAATAACGTCTCAAAAGTAACATTTTGTAAATGCAAATGGATCTGTATTTATTTGTGCATTAAATTACAGATATAAAGCGATACATTTATTTGTCTAACATTAAGAGTAGAGCGTGGCGCCAGCAGTGCCAAGGTCATGTGTTTGGTTGCATAAACTGAAAGCAATGTAAGGTGCTTTGAATAAAAGCGTCTGCATAAATGTAAATGTATTGTGAAATGTATAATATATTAGTGCACTTTATTGCATGCAGTAGTGAATTGTAGCGTGCATTTGTTAGAACCTTTGATACTTTTAACTCCATTAAAGAGAAATAAAATGAACTGTTTCTGACAGACACCCTTCCAATCCCACAACTTTAAAACTGTGGTGAGGAGGAATCTGTGCCTAAATAGTTTATGTATGTATAATGTTGCTAATATACTGTACAAGACTTAATTTCATGGAATATATCTATATGTTTTGTAGATTTCTATGCTTACACCCTACTGGAAGATATTTATACAGTAAATAGACAAATATTTATTTAGCCTTTAAAGGGATAGTTCACAGAAAAAATGAAATGAAAATTGTTGGCGTTTACTTACAACACAAAATATAATATTTTTAATGATAGTCACCAAAAAACAAACGCTTCTTGAAATATCTGTTATATGTGTCGAAAGAAAGAAAGTTGTTTGGATGAGAAATGATGACGGAATTTAAAATTTTGGGTGAAATATCCCTTTAAAGGGGACCTATTATGCCTGTTTCACAAGATGTAATATCAGTCTCTGGTGTCTCCAGAATGTGTCAGTGAAGTTTCAGCTCAAAATCCCCCACAGATCATTTATTATAGCTTGTCAAATTTGCCCCTATTTGGGTGAGCAAAAACACGACGTGTGTCCCTTTAAATGCAAATGAGCTGCTGCTCCCGGCCCCCTTTCCAGAAGAGGGTCGACTTGCAGGCTATCCAAGTTAATGAGACTCTAGTGTTCATTGCTAATGACAGAACAGTCTTTGCTCGAACTTTTGCCATGGCCTTAGAACTGGTACATCGTTTTCGTTTGTGAAAACAAAATGGCGTTGCTGTGGGTGGGAATATTTAGATTAAGGGGCGGTAATATTATAATAAGATCCCCTTCCTACATCACTAGAGGAGCGAAATCTGACATGCTTGCAGAGAAAGGCTCACCAAAAGAAAGTTACTGGGTCGTCCTTTTTCATGTTTTCTGTTTTGGTAGATGCACCGGGGACCCGATTATAGCACTTAAACACGGAAAAATTAAAATTTTCATGATATTTCCCCTTTAAAACGAGCAAATAAGCTAAGAGAATAAAAAGATATGTAAGATAAAGGTGCATCACACAATCTGCCCATGTTGGCATCCGCTTTTAATTTCTGTAAGTGAGAAATAATGCTAAAATACGCTAGCTTTTGATTGGCTGCACAGTCATGGATGTCAGAACATGATATTGGAAATGATATTTCACCTCCCTTTTAAAAGCACGTTTATTTTGCTGTCCTAAATACATGATTATTTATTGGTATGAGCTTTTTTCAGAACAAACCTGCGACTGATTTTTGAATTGCACCGGCTGAGAGACGCTGATCTGGAGTGTCATTTTATTTCCAAAGCTTTTCCATAAAATGCAAACCAGTGAGTTTGTCGTGGAGCTCTGCTTGTGTTTGTTGACTTAATTACTCATTAAAAAAGTGATCTCTGATGGGGAGGTTGTTGTATAAAAGGGTTTGGAGTGTTTGCATGTTTATAATAATGCGCTGTGATTTAATCAGGGCTTTGCCCACAGTGATGTGAGTTTGTGATTGTGGTCAGATGTAACTTTCAGACTATAACTTGCACTTTTGAAACTGTAAATGCAGTTTGATATAGCAGTCGCTCTCAATGTCCTTCACTCTCAGATTTCTTTCTCTCATCTATCTCTCGCTATTTCTCCTCCCTCCCATCCTTCTTCATCTCTCCTGGCTTGTTACTGTTGACCGGACAGCTGCTTCAGTGTCTCAGGTCACAAATCCTGCAAACTCCTGTCTGACTTTGGCCTTATTTGCATGTGAACCATATCTCAGCTAGAGGCTGCTGTTGCCATGCCAATCAAACATGCAATTTGTTTAGGATTTTCTTCACAAGCGTTATAAAATAATGAGAGAGCAAGGGAAAATGGCTGACATCATAGATAAGGGGTCTTTCCAACACATTTACACATCCATTATTACAACCTCATTAGCTGCCAATGAACGTTCAGAGGATCCAGATGACATGACGTGATACAGTATGAACTGGACCACTGAGATTATGGGTCATTTCAATAGTGGTGTTTGACTCTAGGCATAAATTATAATTACATAAACTGCCCACTAAGACAGGATGAGACTGTCTGAAGCGATACTGTTTTGTCTTTGGGTGAGGTTATCTGTAATAGATTATACCACAATAATACACCTTTGTGGGGGGCAAAAAATAAAAAAATTCTCCTCTGCTCACCAAGGCTTCATTTATTTGATGAATAACAATAAAACAATAAAAACAGTAATATTATGAAATATTATTATAATTTAGAATAGGGTCGTTCTGTGTCAAATCAACCAAATTTCAGAAACTTCCCTGGTTCAAATTTGTTTATATATATATATATATATATATATATATATATATATATATATATATATATATATAGCCAGATTACAGGGGGGTAAAAATGACTTTAGAAAGATGGCAGCATCATTATTTTATTTGTACACAGAGATTGGTAGCTCTATTAGTAAATTCTGTTGACTTTAGCAATCGTTGTTTCATTATATACCAACAGTGACAGTTCAAAAGTGGCAAAAAGGACTCCTGCTCAAAGTTTGTATGCCTGTAACTCAAGAAGTATTAAAGAACTCTTAATATCCTCTTAGATTCTGGTTCTTAATACACGTTTCTTTTAGTATCTTAATTTTGAATGCCCAACATGGTTCATTTACAGCTATATGGGGATCTCAAAGTGGCTCTATGAGTAAATTGTACATATTTTCAGTGGGCAAAAACCAAATGTGGGTCACTTAGCATTCAGCGGATACTTTTTTCTTTTAAAGAGGAATATCTGAAAAACAAATAATGTTGAAACATGTAATGCACCTTGTATCAGCTCAATTGCATAGAACATACCTATCCGAGTAAATATTATTTTGCCAACGTTTGCGTGTGTCACTAAAAAACTATTAAAGGTATATTACAATCCTTGCAGATTCTCTTTCTTTTATAATCTTCATTTTTAAGGTCATATATGGTGCATTCTCATAGATATGGGGATCAATGTTAAAATTGTTGAATTTGACCAATTTTCAATGGTCAAAAACCAAATATGGCTAACTTTTCAAACAGCTGATTATGTTTAAAGAGGAATGTCCGAAGAACAAATAACACTGAAACTAGACAACGTACCTCTTTTGAGAGCCAATAATATACAGAAAAGGTCAAATTTAGGCACATTGACTTGTTATATATATCAAAAGTCATTATTTTAAGCTGATGTAAAATGTCGTGCATCAGATGGTGAGGCTAGTGTGTTTCTTTGTGAATGTGTTTTGTATGTTTTGTGTAATGTTTGCTTCATAAACGCATCTGTGCTTTGTGATATCCACCTGCACAAGCATTCCTGCTTTTGAGCAATGAAATAAATAAATGTAAATATTGTGTTCTTGCATGTTGCGTTATATAAATCACAGAGGAATGTTTGAGAAGTTCGATTGTTAACAACATGTTTGGGTAGAGATCTGACGCACACTTGTTGTAAAAAGCGTCGACAGCAGGCGTGTTTGGAATGGAGGAGCGCGCTGATGCCGATCGCGGCTCTTGTACGCTCGCCTTCCTTCGCTCGGGTTGCCAGATTGGAGTTATTTGGACGAGCGTGTCGCTTTTATCGGAATGGAAAGATTTTATATGAAGCGATTCCTTGATGTCATGCCTGAGAAGTGTCGCTTCTCAGCTCAGTAACTGCGTCTGATGAAAGTTTGGCATTTTCTTAGATGTGACTCATTTGCAATCTGCAGAGCTAATGATGGGAACGAAAACCCAGGGATGTTTGAAGGAAATGCGAAAAAGACCAGAAAAGCAACCAGTTATATAACTGAATCCATAGTTGCATGTGTCTTTGTGTTAAATGGTCTCACATGAACAGTATATACGTGAAAAACATATAGTACATCCTTGAAACGAAATTCTATGTCCTGGTCATTACTGCTTTGATTGCATTTCAATAACTCTCTACACATTAGACAATTGAATATAAGTGTACAAGAGAGTGTTTCTGCATTTGTATCCAGAGGTCAGGAAGTCAGACGCTGATAGAAATGGCAAATGAAGTGAATTTTGAAGGTTTCTCGTCTCCTCAGCTCCAATCCCTGAGGTGCTTAAAGGGGATTTTGCTTCGGCCTTTGAATTTCAAGGCTTACACAATTGCAGTCAAGCAGTGCAGATTTCCCAATGTGACCCAACAGCTCCAACTGGCTTTAATGAAAGCATATTTCCTAGGGAAAAAAAGAATAATACCCCTCAATAGGGAATATTCAAATGCACATTTTCCTGTCACAGATTTCTCTCATATAACGTCAACATTTGCTCTCCCTTTGGATGGACTGTCTATCTATCCTGGGATTGCTCCTTAGCTAATTTGCATTTGTGAACGGTTTGTGTCATGATTGATATGATCCGGTGAACATCATTAACCCTTAATGTGGACATAAATACGTCCGAAAATATATTATTATTTACCAACATACAGTAATGCAATAATAAAAATTGCATTTTTTCCTTTATTTTGTCAGAAAAGCCAAACATATGTTGCTGATTATGTGATGTAAACATCAAATTGTATTATTTACAAATCATGCACTATAAAAGAGCTTATAACATGTATAAAAATGTACAAAGAACCACATGAAAATGTGTTTGTATTAGTCAATAACCATAATTTGTGGAGTTTTGCAAATATTTTTGACATTTGTAACCAGACACGTCAGTCATGCACATGTTTAAATCTAAAATAGTCCATGTTTCATAACATCTGATCCATGTGAAAGAGTTATAAGCAATCGGATCCACACATCTGCGCATTACGGTATGTTTCATTTCAGTCGGCGATGGCACGTGAAATTGAGTGCTGACGGAACATCACCTGCCGCTTTAGACCAAAAGAGAAATGAACCATTGGTAATTATTTTGGATTTGTTATATGTTGTGCCGCTCGCTCGCAGTGCAGCCGGTTTAACAGTGAGGTGTAAATGAGATATTTATTCTGCAGCAGAAACAGCTATGTTGATTTTAAGGGGAGCGTTTGCGAGTCCAGAACTCAGTGAACCCGCGCTGAACTGCAGGGCTCAAACTGTGTAAACTTGCAGTGACAGCATCAGTGATTTTAATGGTTGCGAGCGCAGTCGTATCGTCGCGTTGCTCACTTTCTGGGCATAATTAGAATTGTGTTTCTCTTGCTTCCCAGAGGGCCAATGTGAAGGTTACTGTTTAGGTTTACTCGTTGTTTAATTAGAGCTCTCAAAAGATTAAAACTTTTAATCTAACTAATTACATGATTCATTACTCAAATGAATCACAAATAATCACATATATCAATATTTGCAGCTGAAACCTCTCTAATTAAAGATAATTCGATATTAGACTGCATTATTGAGGTAGACCAGTAAATCATTGAATATGCAGTGTTTATTCACGCGCTCACCAAGGCTGCATTTATATGATCAAAATTACAGTAATATTGTGAAATATTTTTACAATTTAAAAGAACTGTTTTGTATGTGAATATATAGTAAAGTGTCATTTATATCCAGTGATCAAAGCTGAATTTCCAGCATCATTACTCCAGCCTTCAGAGTCACATGATCAGAAATCATTCTAATATGATGATTTGCTGCTCAAGAAACATTTATGATTATTATCAATGTTGAAAACAGATTCACATTTTGGTGGAAACTGTGAAACATTTCACTTTTCAGGATTCTTTGATGAATAGAAAGTTCAAAAGAACAGCATTTATTTGAGATCAAAATCTTTTATAACATTATGAATGTCTTTACCGTCACATTTAATACGTCCTTGAAAAACTTTTTTATTTTCATGCCTACTGTACATTTTGTTTTTATCCTACTCGTTTTTTTAGTCAGACGAACATGATTAATTGCATTAATTTTGAAATGCTTTATTTTTAATAAATAATTAATAACACTAAATTAACATGTTAAATTTACAGCCTTAATTTATATGCAAATTCTGTTATGTGAACACAAGAGTGATTGCAGTATCAAGGGATATAATTGACAATTATGATTTGTGTCATGATAGCGCAGCTTCAGTTTTTTAAAACATTCTTTGTAATCACTGCCAATTTTACCAGTTCCCGCAGTACATACCCATTCGTTGCAGAAAACTGTGGCACTTTACTCTCTGTTTGTGTTATTCAGCTATAATGAATGGTAATTAGGTCTCTCCTGAACATGGTAACTCCAGCATTAGCACCAAAACATGCCAATTACACAGTGGCAAAAGAAAAATTAGCACTCTGTAATTCGTGGCCACTGCGACTCGAGCATCTCCATGCAAAGCCAAGGGAAGCCTGTCATTTATCTAACACATTTGTCTCTCAAGAGCTGATGAATGAAGAACAATCACCGTTTCTCCACTCAGCAATAAGACAGAGTGTCTCTGTACTCAGTCAGTGTTTTTGTCTTGAATGTAATCAATTACCCTTAGCTGTGTAAATATAAGAGAACCTGAAACACTGCTCAGGTGCCTTGACAGTCATTTTGTCTTCATCTGTATTGGTTCTTTCTCCCTTTCCCACAGATAGATTGGCGTATCACAGCCAATGACTCAATGACTGCCGAAGCTCAGTAGCTTGGAGTCGTCACACCCTGAAGAGAGGAGAAAATGGACGGGCAGAAGGTCTTCAGAATGCTGGGTCGACCTCTCGGAAGGTCAGTGAAGTCCTGTTGTGCTGTTGTGATGCCATTCAGTGTTATTCACAGGTCTGTTCCTGGATGTGTGTGCTTTACCCATGAGGGAAAGCAATGGCAAATTTACCTGCAGGCAGCAATTATGCATCTGAACCCCAATTGTGAGATGGAGCAGATTTGTTTAGTCATGTCACTCCCTTTGGTGACAGAATGAAAAGTTGTTCAAGGACTATAAGTAGATTTACCAGTATTTATGTCATTATAGCTTTTGGCATCAGGCACATGCAACATTTTTTCAAAAGTGATGTCCAAAAACATTATGTTTTGTTTGTTCATCCTTCTGAGATTGTCTGCGTTTGTGACCCTGGACCACAAAACCATAAGAGTCAATTTTTTGAAATTGAGATTTATTAGGATACGAGAATATTTGGCCGAGATACAACTATTGAAATTCTGGAATCTGAGGGTGCAAAAATAATAATAAAAAAAAAAATTAATTAATAAATCATCTTTAAAGTTCTCCAAATCAAGTACTTAGCAATGCATATCCACTCACAAAAATAACTTTTTTATATATTTATGGTTGAAAAGTTACAAAATATCTTCATGGAATACGCCCTTTACGTAACATCCTAATTGTTTTTTGGCATAAAAGAAAAATCAATAATTTTGACCCATAGCATGTATTTTTGGCCATTGCTACAAATATACCTGTGCGACTTATGACTGGTTTTCTGCTCACATTTATAAAACCGAATGTTTCAAGCTGTAGGAAATCCAACTTTTTTTAACAAATAAAAAATACATTAATTACCACTATACCCATCAGGTGGCGGCAGAGAAGCATTTATTGGCTCATATTAGACATTTACTGTAATAGTTTTTCACTCAGTTTCGCTTTTGAATAAATATTAATATTCTCTAGGTGTAAAAATACATTTAGTGAAGGTGAAGTATGAAGTACTCACAAAATCTCATGAAAAACAATAACTTTTCTTGTGAATGAATTGCATGTTATAATCACAGAAGCAGTCAGAGTTTCAGCACAAAATTTACTGTGAAAACTGATGGTCGGATTGAGTTTTGGCGACGAACACTGAAGGATGCGCCTTTATTTACTTTTATGTTGTCTTACATTTGAATAACTAAAATAGTGTAATATTATTGTGGAAGATATTAATACATATAGTCCATTACCTGGAAGGTAATACTTTACAATAAGGCTCCATTTGTTAACATAAGTTAACATATAACGTATTAATTTCACCATTTACTAATGCATTATTAAATTCAAAAGCTGTATCTGTTAATATTATGTAATGGACCTGATCTAACATGAACTAATAATCAACAGTGGTATTTTTTTATTAACTGATGTTAACCAAGATTAATAAATACTGTGAAAAAAAATGTCTAGCTGATTGTTAGTTAATGTATTATCTAATGTTAACTAATGGGAACTTATTGTTAAGTGTTACCAACTTAATTGTCTGAGGTTTGGTCTAAGGCAGGGTTAGTGAAGATTGAACAAACTTTGTAGGACAAGTAGTGGATCAAGGAAAATTGATAATCATATTATTCTACACACAAACTTGTATTCAGGCCAAATTACGGCATCAAATACAGCGATGTGTTAAAGTTTAGCATAGCAAAAACCTTTCAAAAACCTTTGACCAGCATGAAGAGAATCTAAATTCAAAGCCACATGAATGAAAAGTGAGTTGTTCCTCTCTTTGCTGGTTTAACAGCTTCTCTTCTGGAAAGAGTTTCAGTAGATCATGGCTGTGGAGATTTGCTCCACTGAGGTCAGGCATGATGTTGGCATTGAGGTCTGGCTCACAGTCGGCGCTCCAATACATCCTCGAGCTTCTCAGTGGGGTCAGTGTAGTCCACACTAGACTCAATAAACCATTTCTTTATGGTTTTGTGCACAGGGGTGTTATCATGCTGAAACAGAAAAGGTCTCAATTCTACAAAAAAAAAAATGTTTTTCTATAAAGATTTCATGGCTGTTCACTTCATTTTTAGCACCCGTTTGTAAGGAGTGTAACTAGCCAAACTTGTTCATTAGAAGCACATACTTTCGGCCATGTGGCCAAGTGTCCGATACTCCAGGAACAGTGCTAAAATGAACACTGAATTAAAACCCAACATCTCTCACACATCCGTAAGCGATCACTCTCAATGGGAAGATGTGCCGTTATTATTGTATGGTCTCTGTCGGCTTCTGGTTGTTATATCTGAGCAGATCTAGTTTAATCTTGGTGGGAGTAGACATTTTTAAGAGCACTAAATGGCCATACCGCAGGGAAGCCCGTGACCCTTTGACTCCCCGTCGGATCTGTGGTGGCTCGAATCGATTCAGCGGTGACAGTGAGAGAACCCGTGCCGTCTGAATCTGGATTCCCTGGAGATCCTCCTTCACAAAGGGACACTGATCTTGAACCCTGGAAAGTGAGATGACTCCTGAAAAGTGTAAATGCATCCGGACTTTTGTGTAGATGTTGCAACTTGGAAAAAATAGCACAGGGAAGAGAAAGTGATCATTTGATGAATCAGTAAAATGTGTTTTTGCTGATGTGGTATAAACATTTTCACAGCCTCAGAGTGAAAATGATGGGGTTATGTCTGACACCTCATCTAATTATCAATGGAAAATAATTTTGTGTGTGTGTGTGTGTGCGTGTGTGCGTGTCTAACTGATAAATGCCACAAATCATTATTAATGCTCCTTGAAAGATATACTTTAAATAACGATCAAGTAAACTAGCTTAAATTAACCATTGAAATTTTGTTTATTTATTTTTTATTTTGTTTTTGCTTTGTTCATATTTTATTAAAATATAATAATGACAGTGGTGAACATATATTTGAATGTACATGGTTTCACTTATCCAATTAATCATTTCATTTACTTAACCATAAACTTACAGTACCATTCAAATTGGGGTCAGCAAGATTGCTTTAATGTTTTTGAAATAATTATTTTATGCTCACCAAGGCTGCATTATAGGGTCAAAAATACAGTAACACATTAACAATGTGAACTATTATTACAATTTAAAACAGCTGTTTCGTATTGTAATATATAGTAAAAATATAATTTATTTCAGTGATCAAAGCTGAATTTTCAGCATCATTACTCCAGTCTTCAGTGTCACATGATCCTTCAGAAATCATTCTGAGATGATGATTTGCTGTTCAAGAAACATTTATGAATATTAATGTTAAAAAAAACCATTTGTGCTGTTTCTTATATTTGTGGAAACCATGATTTTTGTATCCTAAGTTAATCCACCCTTGCTAAATAAAAGTATTAATTTTGTAAATAACATTTGAACGGTAGTATATACTAGACCTGACACATGGAACTAGTATAATAAGTAGTTAAAGAAGTTAAACACTAATATAATGTAACTAGTCAAGTTTGCAAAAGAACCCAAGTCCAGTTTATTGAGTCCAAACACAAATCCACACATTAGTGTATTAGACAAGTATTGCGTTTTTTTTTTTTCACTTCAGCTGTGATAAAGTATGCAAATGCAGCAGGAACGTCACCACGGGAAGCAGAAAGTGTCCGATGTCACAGTGCCGTTTTCGCCGTGGCTACTCTCGCCGATCTCGGGCGATGTCAAGCACACCTATAAACTTGAAAATAAACCATGAAACATAAGTATGAACACAACCAAAACAAGGCATGATATAAAGTGGGCCCATATCATTTTAATATCAAGCAAAGCATCAGTTCTGGCAGGTGACTATCACATTATCTATACATAAGCTCCTCAGTATTATCAAGTCAAGTCACCTTTACTTATATTGCGCTTTTTACAATGCAAATTGTGACAAAGCAGCTTTACAGTAATAATTGGCAAATCATTCATTTTTGGCTGCACAGCAGCTCCCAAAGAAAATGGTGTCATTGTCCAGCTTATTCTATATATTATTGATTTATTCCGTTGCAAATATCAATAGTTTTTAGTCTAGTTAATTTATGTATATCAGCACTGGAGAAAACAGTGACGTAATCGTCCGGCTCAGTTCAGTTCGCATACAACGGCGCCAATGCAGGCATACCAAAAACACTACTGAACATCAAGCAAGTGTCCCCAACTTAAGCAAGCCAAAGGCAACAGCGGCAAGGAACCAAAACTCCAACAAAATGGAGAAAAAAACCTTGGGAGAAACCAGGCTTAGTCGGGGGGCCAGTTCTCCTCTGGCCAACAGTGCACACTTGCCCGATACTCAGGCAGAGTTACAGGTCATAAGTCCGATTGGAGTCGCAACAGTCAAAATATTTAATCCAGTTCCATCTAGTTTAAGATCTTTTTAATCACGCCGGTATGGGACGGTTTGTTGGGGATCTGTGCCACTGGCTAATGAGTCGGTCAGGCCCTCACAAGGGATGATCTAGTTCACACAGTCTCCGCCGACACCCCAGGGCCACGCTGCTGCCGCGCACAGGCACAGGTTCCCCGTCCGACCCGGACATGGCCCGGATCCAGCCAATCACATTAATCGGTAAACCTCGGGATAAGCAGATAGACAAAAATTAGCGTAGACGCCATTCTTCTTCTGATGTAACGAGTACATCCGGTGTTATAGGAAGTGTTCCCGGTTCCGGCTGACCTGATCTATGCAGCCAAACAATCCTTTAACGGATATGAAGACAAAAATTGATAATGCGTCATGTGTATGCCAGGTTAAAGAGATGCGTTTTTAGTCTAGATTTAAACTGACAGAGTGTGTCTGCTTCCCGAACAATGCTAGAAAGATCGTTCCAGAGTTTAAGTGCCAAATAGGAAAAGGATCTACTGCCTGCGGTTGATTTTGATATTCTAGGTATTATCAACTGGCCAGAATTCTGAGATCGTAATAGACGTGAAGGACTACAATGCATTAAGAGCTCACTCAGGTACTGGGGAGCTAAGCCATTTAGTGCTTTGTAAGTAATTAGCACGATTTTAAAATCTATATGATGTTTAATAGGGAGCCAGTGCAGTTTTGACAGAACCGGGCTAATATGGTCATACTTCCTATATTTCATATTTCAGCAGATATCGTGTTTCTCAGGAGCTAATTACCCTCCGCCATCCCCAGCTCCTCTTCTCATCAATTAGGATTTGGCTTTCTGATTCCCTGAATCAGACTAATTCTTGAAATAAGTGTACATGTTAAATTATTATCCGTTGGTTCTGTTCTGTCTACCCTAGGCATGGCTATTGCTGCTCTTGCCCAGAACAGACCCATACCGCCAATACAAACGTTCTCTCATATTTGACAATAGTGGCTCTACAGAAATCATGTTTATACATATTTTGGGCATTGAGTTGTTTTTCAGGGTCAGCGTTCAGCTGCATTAGAGATCCGTGTTTGGACTGTAAGCGGCAGTTCTGGAAGCGACTCGTGGTGGCAGGAGGATGTTCAAGCTTCGGTCAGTCGGGCAGATGGCATTTGGCAGCTCTGTCAGTGGCTGGACGGCCTCATTGACTACCAGCAGGTGCTTCGGGGCTTCCAGAGGTGCCAGCTGTGTGCAGGGCAGCGAGGATGGGAACAGGCACCGTTGAGGCACAGCGCTCATTAGGAAATGGA
Organism: Zacco platypus; assembly: GCA_038088235.1. Lineage (NCBI taxonomy): Eukaryota > Metazoa > Chordata > Actinopteri > Cypriniformes > Xenocyprididae > Zacco > Zacco platypus. The sequence continues at coordinate 8,605,121 of CM076075.1, read as the reverse complement.
CAAACAAAGATAAAGGCACTCGGATTGGATGCTAATAAAATCCCGATGGCCTGTGCATATGCGTTTGTGTCTCTGTCTCTTCTAGCGGCTTGTCACTGTTTCTCTCGTCCTGTCTCTTTTACCTCTGCCAGTGGCAACAGAATCCATTTACATTGGCTTATTGCAACCCTCCACCCCACATCCCGCTCTCTTGGTCTCTATCTCACCCTGTTTTCAAATTCATGTATGCAGTTGCAAGGAAAGTTGGGGATCAAGCCGGGAGGGCAGCCTCAGTTACTGAGGAAGAAGCATAATTCAATGAATTAGGCGTTAGTGTCTGGAAGAGCAAGATAGTCTCTGTGTGTCTTCAGGGCTTCTAGACTGAGACCGCACTCATTCTTTTCATGCACGCGACACCATAAAGACTATACCTAATAGCTGTAGTTTGGTTCGTTGAGTGGTACAATTATGGTTTTGGTGATTAAAATCTAAGCACTTGCTTACCGAGTTTCCCTAGTCTTGCCTAAGTGGGACACGGACCTCATAATGTGTTCATAAAATAGCTTGTTTTTTGTCCTACATACTGCATAATAAAAAAGATGCACGCTTGGAATGGAGATTTCACATTGTTTGTTTTATGATGGATGCCTTCTCATTGGCAACAGTGACTGCTTGGATTTTTTCTCCGTGAGGAAAAGATCCATAAATAACAATAAAGGTTATTTTGCAGCTGTAGTCTGTTATGTGTTCATCTCACGGTGCTTTGCGTGTACAGCACCGCCTTTATTGACTGAATTCAAAGTCGAGAGAATTGGAACAATCGCAGTCAACGCTTTGATCCATCCCAATGGCCATCTGTCACAAACATGGATGCAGATTCATTATAGACAGTTCTCGGTTCTGTTCAGTTTCTCTTTATTGTTCTCTGACCTTTATGTTCGAAATGAGACGGGACGTGTGGGTGTGCAGATTAAGCCTCCTCCCGTATCGAAGGGCTGTTTTATGTCCCACCACTCATCTCCATGTTTCTTGTTTCTTATTGCTTGTATGTTATTGGTCTGCGTCTCTCTGTCCAACACTAATGGGCTGACACAATAGGATAATAGTCAGGTCCATGAGTCCTCCCGGGTGCCATCAAAGATCATTTCAGCCAGGGGAATGATGCAAGCACGCTTTATTCTGGCTGTTAGGGAGTTTTAACAGTCTAGAACATTCCAGTGGGAACAATTACTAAATCTCACTATACAGCGTTAATAGTGTTGTGATGTTGGTATTCAGTTGATATATTGATATAAAGAGTAAATGTTCAAATACTTTCTTCTATCCGTGTTTAATATACATAGACAACTATAAGACTTCTGTAGTTTATTCCCCTAAAAAGTTTAAACACTGTGGCTCTGGGCCACTGTTGAAAGAGTGCTTGCATCCTGACCAATGGCAAGAGAGTGGGACGGGGCTCAGTGTTTGGCCAACCAATAACAGCGGTTTTGGGAAACCTGTTTGAAAACACTCATTGTAGTTTATTGCAGCTCTGTTTGGTGATGCTAGTTGCACATGCTGTAAATTTTCTTCCCTTCTGAAGTGACTTTACTAATGATGTATTTCTGTGGAACATGTACTTGTTTACCAATGTTTATCAATTTAATGATGATTAATGATCTTGAGCAATTGAATATTGACTTCAGGAGGTTTTCATATACTGGCTGATTTGGTCATTTGCTGTAAACACATTTCAGCATGTAGTCTTTCTCAATCCTGATCTTTTGTTTAAAATTGATTCATTTTATTTAGTTTTGTGAGCAGTTCTGGTTTATTAAAGGAGGGTTTTTTTATACTGTTGCATACTCTTTTCCCCTTGCTTTTTCGCTTTTTCACTCCATTCTCTTTTCTTCTGTTATAACTTTAGAGAAAACATTCAAATCTTTTTTCTTCTCTTTTTTAAGATATGCATTTTCAAGTGTATGTGTTGTGGAACGGAATAAGAAAGTTATAAAGAAATAATAATATTATTAATTTAGTTTATTATAGTCTAAGACAGTCTAGTTCAGATAGCTCAACTTTTTCACAGCCTGTGCTGATGTAGTGGTACATTTTTTTTGTAAATAAATCTATTTATTTATTTACTTATTTATTTATTCTTTCATTACTTTATTTATTTATTCATTTATGTATGCATTACTTTATCCGTTCACTACTTTATTTATGCATGCATTTATTTATGAACTACTTTATTTATTTATACATGTATTTATTTATGCTTTTAGATATGCAAACTGACCTTGACAGCCGGTAAACCACAATGCATCTTCCATTGTATAGAAAAAAAGTATTAAGAATTTTGAGCAATTTGTTTGGAAGTTGTATTCGAAATCCACCTGAACAGCCTAATTTCGAATGGGCATGTCACTTCTGTTTAGCTATGCCTTTCATCTCTATCAGAGAAGTCATCTCAATATGTATTTTCAATCTAACTAATTATAAACACAGCTGTAGTATCTGTTGCTCAGAAAGTATTGGGTTTGTGTGGCTGGTGGGGATCAACCCCTTAATGAAAAACTTGTGTTACACATATTGCATTTGAATAAGAATATCATGCCCATATGTTTAGAAAAAAAGCTGAATCTTACGCTGTAGTAGACAAAGAGAGAGAGAGAGAGAGGGGGGTGGAGATGGATTGAGATTGGAGAAAGAGAAGAGATTGCTCTCAGCTCCCAGACGCCTCAGCCATCTGGTACTCTATGGTCCTGCTGGTGGATTCCACCTCAGCCTACATTCACACTCACCGCCTTCTGATTGGCCATTGCTGCAGGATAACATCGTGATGTCATGGAATCTTTTGATGAGAATGGCTGAGCCTCACCATGACAACAACCCTAAAAATCACGATTGACTGGATTGAGTAGGAGGACCCCTCGCTGTTCAGCGTCTGACAGTATAGTCTGACAGACATCTCACTTTAAAGATTGTGATTTGAGTTCTTTTGTGTTTCTGTACTGTCTGACACACATATTTACCTACCCACTCACCTAATACACTTTCTGAATGAAGGGTGCTTTGCTCTTGACTGGCCTACATTTGTGTATCATGTTTTACTATTTTTCGTTCATAACAAAAAATTCGGAAATGCACTAAGAGAATGTGTGCATATATTCAAACTGATATACATAAATGAAAGCATGGATCTGTCCTGCCTTGTAAATGGCTGTAAATAGCGTGTTATATATATTTTTTGGCACACTTTAGGCCCTTTAGTATCAGTTGAGCATCGTTTAAACGCCACAGCCTACCTGAGTATTGTTGCAGACTATGTCCATCCCTTTATGACCACAGTCTACCCGTCTTCTAAAAGCTACTTCCAGCAGGATAACACACGTCACAAAGCTCAAATAATCTCAAACTGGTTTCTTGAACATGACAATGAGTTTACAATACTCTTCACAGTCACCTGATCTCAGTCTAATAAAGTGAATTTGGGATGTGCTGGAACGGGAGATTCGCATCAAAGTGCGATCGACAAATATGGACAAAAATCTCTGAGGAATGTTTTCAACTGTTTAAGGCAGTTCTGAAGGCAAAAGGGGGTGCAACATGGTAGTAGCAAGGTGTACCTAATGTAACCACTCCTGTTTGAACATCCTGCTCTAAGCTGGACTCTAACCCGGGTCTGCTGGTATGGGAATCGGGTGCTCTAACAAGGAGGCTAAAGACTGCAGTTTCTAGCATCAGTTGCTTGAGTTCAGAGGAGTGAGGTTTACACGTACAGCTCTTACTAGCCTCCGACAGTTACTCTCCCCCCACTAAACCGGTCACGGCACCAATGTAACCCCTCCTGTTCGAACAACCTGCTCTAAGCGGGACTCGAACCTCGATCCGCCAACATGGGACTCGGGTGCTCTAACAAGGAGACTAAAGATCAGGGCACTGTGGTTTACACGTACAGCTCTTACTGCCCTTCAGTTACACTCACCCTACTAAACGTCACTCCCATCCGGGTCATGGCACCAATGTAACCCCACCTATTCAAACCACCTGCTCTATGCAGGACTCAAACCCGGGTCCACCGGTATGGCAGTTGGGTGCTCTAACAAGGAGGCTAAAGTTCAGGAGAGTTCAGGCACGATTACAAACCGTTCTCGATTACAACAACATTACTCTCATCCTAGTAGTATTTGTTTAGTGACGTCGCCACTCAAGATTGGTCACTTGTCTGTTTAAAAAAAAGATTAGTTTTAGTTAACAAGAACAACCCTGCTGTGTGTGTGTGTGTGTGTGCACGTGTGTTTTACATCTTTTCTTATGTAAAAAAAAATCTGTTATGTAAAATGTCATGAATTTGATGAGCTCCTGTTGACAGTTTTCAAGCTCTAGCTTCTCTCCAGTTCACAGTTCTAACTGCATGCTTTTGTTTTCTGGGCATGGTTCTGTTGTTAGATGAGAGAGCGAAGAAAGAGACAGCTTCTCAAAGAACGCTGTGTGTGTGTGAGAGTGTTTTTAAGCAACCTCGCTGTAATCATTCAGGTGTGGTGAGAGCCGAATGCACTCAGCTGCAGTCTGTCAAGCCAACAGAGTTTCAGATCCTCCTCCTAATCTGAGCACTAGCGCTGACTGTGTGCTATTCCAACCCCCCCCCCCCCTTTCTTTGCCTCTCCGACCCTGCCGCACTGAAACACATAGCGCAATAATGAATCCAATCAGCTGCTTAGTCAGCAAAACCAGGTAAAAGACAATGGAAAATGTGCATGTAGGTGTTAAGTATGTTTGGCATGACGCACGCTCAGTTTTAAGTGCTATAGTAGTTCAGGAGTGTCTGAAGTTTATTGGCTCTCAGAGAGCGTGTAAGGGTAGCCAGGGGACATCATGTTTACCCAACTGCATTATCCAACAACACTGAACTTAATGCAGAAAGCAGCTGGAGCTGATCCAGTGCTCTGGTCTCCATCCACTTCCTCTCAGACACTCTGTTTCTTTATCTCTCCTGCCAGCGTGTCTCATGTATTTCTGAGGGCATCCGTTTCTCTCCTCCCTGCCACTGCTAGGTGATGTGTGCATGTGTATCTGTGTTAGACAGAGAGAGCGAGTGTGTAACTCTTGGAGCTGGAGGGCCCATCTGTTTAAACACTGCAGAGAGCTAGTGAGAATCTCTCCCACAATCCTCTCTGCCTGGACGGGGAGCAGGATGCATAGACAGATGCTCTCATCCACAAAGCCCCATAGTCCTAATGCCTGAGGTTCTCAGGCTTCTTCGTACAGCACATATTTCTTATGGTGAGAGTTCTGATGTTCAAACTCTCTGTGATCCTTTGTGTCTAACAGTAAAAATCTCTAGAGTCCTGAAGTCTATTGTTCAGCTGCCTCAAAAAAATCACACTACATTCTTGAATGGAATGAGGTCGCAGCGGCACGCACTGCACCTGTCCTGAAAGGTGATTGATTATGTGAAGTCAAACACAATCTGTAAAGTTTCTGTTTTAACGGTTCCTAAAGAACGTAATTTTAGGGACGTATTTTAGACATTGTAAATATTTGATAATGAGCTGATGGAGAGGATATTTTTGTCTCATGACTTTATTAAGTTGATTTAAAGGGATAGTTCACCCAAAAATGATTTACTCACACTCAAGCCATGCTAGGTGTATATGACTTTCTTTTTTCAGACGAACACAATCTGAGATATATTTAAAAACAGATTTTGAAGCTTGATATGTAGATATTATAGTTAAAATTTTAAATATTGATTTTTTTCTCACAAAAAGGCCTTTATCAACCCCTGGAGCTGTATGGATTATTTTGCATTATTATGCATTTTGGGGGGCTTTCAAAATCACTTCCATTGTGAACTACCCACATATCCAGCAAGGATATTTTTAATCTATCCCGTAAAAATGATCATTTCAAAGTGTAGGTGTGTCAGTTTGTCTTTTGTCTTTCTTAGGGATGCACATATCAGTACAATTTTGATTTCTGGCTGATATAATTGTAGTATTTATTGACTTAGATAATGAATAATAATGGAGGCATATAGTGATGGAAAAAATAGAGATGGGATGAAATGTTTTTGTGTTTGCTTGCAAAACTCTTGCTTTTCCCCAAGAAACTTTCTTCAATTAACTTTGTGTCCATTTGCAAAACATTCACATTTCCCTGAGAAAACTGGATTTACTTAAAAAATTGCGTTCCCCAAAAAACGTTGCATTTGCTCGCAGAAAAATGTTTGCTTCCATTCACAAAATAAACTCTTTCTCAGAGAAATTCACTCATGAAATCTCTTCTGTGCCTCAATGATCTTTTAATGTCAGGGAAATGCTAAAACGTTTGCGTTTCACTGAGAAAATTTCCAAAAAAAGTGCGTTTCCCAATGAACTTTGCATCCTTTTGCAAAACTTTTGCGTTCCACTGAGAAACAACATTTTTTCGCAATGTGTCTTGGAGAAGCCCAAAACTTTTATTCTCTTGCTAAAGTTTTGCAAGTGAATGCAAAAGCATTGAAATATAGTTTTTCATGGCATCTCTTATATTATTATTATTTTATATGAGGACTAATCTCTGTACTACATCTTTGAAAGGGCTTTTACACTGCAAAGATTCTGGAAATTGCTTTAGTTGAAAACAAATAACTTGCAATTTCCAATGTTGTGTCAGAAGAATCCACCAATCATAACACAGTGATGTGTAAAGAGGTGTTTCACTCACATCCAATGCAAGCATTTATATGAAAAGTGTCCTGTGATACACAGTCCTCACTCACCCTGCCTAAAGACATCCAAAGACCCCAACCACAAGATAACCTGTGTTCTCATTAGCTGCTTAACAGCCCTCCACTCCTGCTATCATTCAGATAACACACCAAGAACAGCAGACACCATGTTCATTCGCACCTTCTTTGGTTTCCGGTGCAGATTTGAATTTACACCTTGCTCCCAATTGGATCCCTGGGCTCCTTCCGTTCCTCTGGGGCTCTGATAAAGTCCCACGTCGGCAGATGGATGTGGGTCATGACTCTGCTGTCTCAGGCATGGTTAAAGCTGCACTGACACTGAGGCTCCTACTGGGCTCAATTTAGGACAGATCCCTGAGTACTCATCTTCCGCTGAGGGTTTAGCCCCAACCTCCTACTGAGGGATGAGTACTCGTCTACTGCTAAGTGTTCGAGCCGCTCTCCTGCTGAGGGTTCAAAGCTCATCTGGTTGTTTGAGGATAATGAATCAACCCACATTCGCTGTGTTTCCACTCATGGAAGAACCTCTTTCCATGGATTTGCTTTTTGGGGTCCCGTGACTGAGCATGAATTTTGTTGATATTTTTTTGTGGCTGTTTGTTAAATAATTCAGTACCAAAAGACTGTATACTCTTAAAAATAAAAGTGCCAAAAGGATGTTTTCGCAGCGATGCCATAGATGAAGCATCTTGAGTTCTGCACAGAACCTTTAAAAAATACTTTAAACATTTAATAAACAGAAGAGCCATTTTCCACTATAGTATCGTCTGTCAGGGGTTAATGATTCCCCACTCAAATCAAATACTGTTATTATGGAAACTTAAATTAGTTTGTGAAAATTTTAAGGTGCATTTTGCATTGTAATGAGATAGACAAACTAACATTTTAGTGTGAATTTTAGGGTAACGCTTAGGTAACATTTACCGAATAAATTTGTGGTTAATATTTGGTAACACTTAATAAGGTTATGGACAATAAGGTTCATTAGTTAAACAGTGTGTTAACTAACATGAACTAACTATGACTTTACTAATCTTCGTTATTGAAATACAGCTCTTCATTGTTTGTTCATGTTAGTTCACAGTGCTGATGTTAACAAGATTGTAATAATGTATTAGTAAATGCTGAAATTAATATTAACAAAGATTAATAAGTACTGTATAAGTGCAGTTCATTATTAGTTCACGTTAACCAATGAACTTGAATATTTTTATGAAAACTGTGAATGGAAAGTTCAATAAAACTAGAAATAGAAACATTTTCTAACATTATAAATGTGTTTAGTGTCAGTGTAATGAGATTTTGAAATACATTTAACATTCTTAAAATATGCATACCGTACGCGCTCGATTGGGAGGTGTCCTTTTTATTCAAAACTTGCCGATAAGAAAACATGCAGATGAATTATGACGGAAACACATCAGAATGACAGTGTTTTATGCTGTGGAAAAAGCCACAGGCTGCCCTGGTTGCAGATATTTTTATTATTATTATTTTATTACTGATACTTTCAGTTTCCCAGGAAGTGAAGATTGTGAAAAATCAGCAGTGCTTTATTCGCAAATGTTTTATGTGATATTCTAATTTTTCGCACACAGCTTTGGATGGAAATGTAATGTTCATTTCTAAATAGAACGATTGTATTATCCTCGCATTGCAATCAACGCAATCACGAGCTGTATTTACTGCTTTCATGAATTGATGCAGAATTCCCTGTTCGTTAGGGCCGAATGACACTACATTATTAAAACATTGATATTCTGTAAAGCTGTTTTGAAATGATCAGTTTTACGAAAAGCGCTATTCAAATAAACCAGAATTGAATTTAACTGAACTACCAGCTAAATACTCCATGTCAAATGGGCCAAGGAAGCACATAACATGTTTATTAAATAATTTTGGAAAGAGTTCTGTTTGGGTCATTTGGCTGCAACTGCGGAAATACAACACTTAATGATTTCAAAGAGCTGCCATTAAAATGCGGCGGTGTAAATGACATGTTCTCTGTCAGACGTGTAATCTACACCCACAGCGCTTGGCAGCAGTGAGGAGAACTGAAATAAATACAACATATTCCAGCAATAATAATATTTTGTATTGTGTCTTCAAGACTTTTCAGGATATATAATCAGTTTAATAAAAAACAAATATTCTCTCTCATCTCTGTTATGAAAATTATTCCCAATGACGCATAAAGGAAACTTAATATATTGAGTATAACTGCCAGTAAATTACAATAATTGATAGCATTTAATTTTTCATTAATGCAATATTTACTTTGCCTCTAAATATTTCATTCACTACATTTTACCGACTTATTATGTCTTGGCTGCCTGGTTGAATTAGACATAATTGACAAACATAAGCTATTTTATGTCAATCATAAGCATAATTACTTTTTATAATTTGTTATGCATATATTACATCTCCTCCTTTCTCAAAATGCATGAATAGTGCATTAGCCCTAGTCACATGATCCTTCAGAAATCATTCTAATATGCTGATTTTCTGCTCAAGAAACATTACTATTAATTATCAATGTTGGAAACCAAGACGCATTTATTTTCCAGGATTCTTTGATGATTAGAAAGTTCAAATAAATAGCATTTATTTGATCTTTTGTGGCATTATAAACGTCTTTAGTGTCACTTTAGTGTGTCCATGATGAATAAGAGTATTAATATAGATATTGTTTTAGTTTTTATTTTGATATTGACATTTAAAATGGCAAAAAGCACCATAAATATAATCTACTTGTTTGGTTCGCCTTTAGCAGCCTCAAGCCTGTAAACTAAAGGCTGACAAAAGTTTGAGGCTTCTAAAAAAATCAATACGAGTAAATCAATGAAGAGAATGAAAAAGTTTAAACAGTGTCTAAAACACACTGATAAAGAATCATGTTCTCACTAGTGAAGATTTAACAAATTACTGACCTTTTTAGGAAATGTATTGTATGGAAGGACATGAGGGAGATATTGATTCTTTGTGATTCAACCATTTTTCAAGGGGTGACAGTGACTGAAAATACAGAGAGAGAGAGAGCAGTTTTATCAGATAAGATGACGCTCAGGTCTGATGTTAGCCAACAGTATGGCAGCGGAGAACTTCAGATCTCATCAAATCTCACGTGTCACTCTTTCCCCTCCCTCTTTATCTCTCACTTCCAGTCTTGTATTTGAGAAACAAGTTTCCCCATTCAGTCGCATCCTTGTTATGTCTAGACTTTGGCTGTTCTTGAACCGAGGTGACGGTGTTGAAGTGTTGTCATGCTGGTCTGATAACACTTACAGGATCTGAACTGCGGTGCTGCTCCAGGCTTCAAGGTTCCTCCAGATTCATCGAGGAGCCCGACTAACTCTATGACTCATCGACATACAGTGTAAGGCTCCTCACCTTCCATCGTCACTTGCGCTCGTTCCTGTTGCGTGTCCTCAATCTGGCAACCCGTGTGAGCGTCGAGTCTGAGGAGGAGTGGGGCGGGAGGAACAATCCTCTCCAATATTTTGAATTCGGACTGCAGTACCCATTTAAACCACTAGCTGCCAATATTACATATTGCACCTTTATTACAATACTGAATACCTTTTTCCAGGATGCCGTTTGTTTGTAAACAGCAATTTAATGCACAATAAATTGGTTGTTAAATTAACTTAAACAAAAGAACTCCACCATAGTTAAAAGATATCTTAATGGGGGTTGAGTTTAGAGTTAAACGCTGGTTTTGAAGGTGCATCTGTATTTGCTGATGTATTCAGCTGTCTCTCTGCCGCTGTGTTCATCCAACTTTAAGAGGAAATGCATCCACATGATGTATAACCTGCCAAGGGCGAGCACATCCCTGCCAATTTATCTTTAACCAAACACCTCGCCTGACGCCGCGAGTTTGACACCGCTACCGGCTCTATTGACCACGGATCGTGTTGACGGAAAAAAGAGAAAATGAAAACTGGATTGACGCTCAAAATGGCTTTTTGAAATGACTGGTGACAATTGCGTGTTTTCCTTTTGTTCTGCCGTCGCCGTCTGCTTCAAAGGGAGTAAACATCATCAGCACTGCCCCTGATGGAATAGGCGAAAAGAGCTATTGAATTAAAGAGTGCAGCGGGCTGTGTTTTAAGGAGCTGTGGAATGATCCTGCTTAGTCTCCATTAGACGACTGTCATCAGAGTGAGGGAAACGGGCTGAAAGAAACAGCAGAAGAGAGTGAAAGTAGTCATTACACCAAGTCTATTAAGAGGTAATGATGACTTCACTCACCACCGCCGTTTCTCTGTACATGCGCTGGAATTGATGATGTTCCTCGCTAGGTGGAGAGACATCACCATGTTTTTACCCAACGCCTTTCTGACTTTCTTATCGTCCATCAGAGTGGCGTGATGAATTCGGTTCAATAAAGGGTTATGGGACGAATGTTTTTTATACTTGGCCTGACAGCAGCAGGCAATCAAAGGAAAGCAAGGTTTGTTTTTATAGGTGTGCAAGTGCTTGGCTGCCTTTAAGGCTCATTTATGGGAAAGGAGTCCCTGTGGTTCAGATGAATTGGCCAGACATAGTCACGTTTTCATTGCGATTTGAAGGCATCATTTGTGATCCAATGAAATTTAGATTTCGGCCTGCACAATCAGTGACGCCTGGGCTTGGAAAATTGACATCTTCATCATTTATTCAAATATTATTAAAGATTTTGTGAAAATATTGCATAGTTGTGCCTGGAGTCAATTGTTTTATTTGCGATATACACCGATCAGGCATAACATTATGAGCACTGACAGGTGAAGTGAATAACACTGATTTTCTCTTCATCACAGCACCTGTTAGTGGGATATATTAGGCACAGGGTTGGGGAGTAACGAAATACAAGTAACTTAGTTACGTATTTAAAATACAAAATTTGAGTAAGTGTATTTCATTACAGTTACATTTTAAATGGGTGGTAATCAGATTACAGTTACATCTGAAAAGTATTTTAGATTACCAAAGTGATTACTTTGAATTTTAATGTCATTTAAACAACAATTGGTGATTCTCTGACTCTGACAGTCTGAAAGAGTTAAGTTTCATCAACGTTTTAATACTTTTAAGAGGGATCATAAAAATGTTGTTATTTTTATTTAGTACTGTCCTAAACATGACAAAATGACTGAATTTATTTAAAAAAATTGCCCAACAGTCAACTTAACTGTCCTGTCATGACCTGGATGATCCACGACTGTTTTCATGTTTTGTGATAATTGTTTGTGAGTCATTTTATAATTCACTCATCACTGCAACTTTTTCTCACAATTAGTTTTTTTTCCCTCACAATTGTGAGTTATAAAGTCAGAATTGAGAGATATACACTTGCAATACTGACTTTTTTTCTTCCAATTGTGAATTTAGTATGTGAGTTTATATCTCATAATTCTGACTTTTCTCTATATTGTGAGTTTATGTCTTATAATTCTTACTTTTCTCAAAATTGTGAGTTTATATCTCATATTTTTGACTTTTCTCAATATTGAGTTTATATCATAATTTTGACTTTTCTCAATATTGTGAGTTTATATCTCATATTTTTGACTTTTCTCAATATTGAGTTTACATTAACATTAAGACATTAACATTGAGTTAACATTAAGCAATGATAGTCATGTGCATTTTACCTAACTGGAGTAGGAAATGAGATTCATTATGTGAATGCTTGGCAAAATAAATGTGTCTTGAAACTAAACCTAAACTGGGAGAATGAGTTTGATCCCCGAACATTATCTGGAAGGCTATTCCAGAATTTAGGATCCAAATGTGAAATGCTCTCCCTCTTTTAGTGGAATTAGATATCCTAGGTACTACTAGAAGATCAGAGTTTTGTGATCTTTAAGAGTGTGATGGATTGCAGGGCGATAGAAGATTGGTTAAATACACAGGAGATGATAAAATTGGTGTTATATGATCATATTTTCTTGACCTGGTAAGAACTCTAGCAGCTGCATTTCGGACTAATTGTAGCTTGTTTGTTGAGGATGCAGGACAACCAGGTAGTAATGCATTACAGTAACTTAGTCTAGATGTCATGAATGCATGAACTAGCTTTTCTACATCAGAATCAGATAACATGTTTAGCGATGTTTTTGAGGTGGAAGAAGACTGTTTTTGTTAAATGTGATTTTCGAAGGGCAAGTTGCTTTCTAATATAATACCCAGGTATTTAACTGCAGAGGATGAAGTAACAGTACATCCTTCTAAATGCAAATTGTGGTCTAAGACAAGGTTTTTGGTCCAATAAGCAATACCTCAGTATTATCTGAATTTAATAGAAGAAAATTACTGGTCATCCAGTATTTTATATCTTCAACAGACTTTGTCAACTTGGATCATTTAGAGATTTTATCTGGTCTTGATGAAATATATAAAAATATATATATATCGGCATAGCAGTGGATACTAATTTCTTATAATAAGTGGCAGCATATATTGGAAATAGCAGAGGGCCTAACACAGATCCTTGCTGCACTCCATAATATACTGATGGTATCTTAAATTTCGCCTCATTTCAATAAACAAAATGTTGATGGTCTTATAGGTATGATCTAAACCACCTTAATGCCTGTCCCTGAAAACCAATGTATTCTCCCACACTAAGGTCTGATACAACACAATATATCCAACAGAATTGACCCTTCGCAAAGACCCACCCCCTTTAGTTACTGTTCCTATGTCCAACAAGCCATGCGCTCTCACGCCACACATCATGTTCTCACACAGTGAGAAATACATCCTGGAGCAAAGAGGACACTGACAACACGTCGACAGACAAGACAGAGCAGGTTACTTTAGATATGAAACAGTGTCATATTTAAAGAAGTTTAAGCAATAAATAGTGTCTAGTGTCTCTTTAATGTGTCGTGATAGATCGCTGTAGCTCCTTCAAGCGGCTCGTGAACTGATCATCTCATCATACTAGTTCATTTATAGCATCAAATAAACATAAATGAACATCAGAAGGAATGTTGTATCAAGCGCAGAAAGACGTGAGTACACACAATTTTTCAAGTTCAAGTTCACCTATGTTAATCTACTAACTCCCCTGACTGCTTTGTCAGACAAAATGGCGCATTTGGGTTTATTAATTGGCCAAACAGTTTGCGAAGAGTCAATTGGTGCAATTTAGAGACAAAATATGGATGATTCAACATTACTTTCACTGACTATTTGTAATATGAGCAAACAACTGCCATACTGCTTTTCATGTTACACTACATGACCAAAAGTGTGTGGACATCCCTTTTTAATTAACAGATTGTTCTAAATCAGCAACACAATTTACTAGCAGGTGCATAAATTCAAACATACTGCTATGAAATCAACAAACTTTTTTTGTTTTTTTAAGAATGGCAAACAATCGCGTAGAACCTTTTCTGTTTTAGTGCGATAATGCCTCCTGTTCACAAAGCAAAGTCCATGAAGAAATGGTTTACTGGGAGTCTGGTGTGGACAAAGCCCACTAAACACCTTTGAGATCAATTGGAACGCTGACTGTGAGTCATTGTGTCTAAATGGGAGTAAATCTCTGTCACAACTTGAACAACATTCCAACATCAAGTGGAAAGCCTTCCCAGAAGAGCAGAAGCTGTTATAGCTGAAAGGCACGACCAACTCTCTATTAATGCCCATGATTTAAAGCACATATAAGCACATTTGAATATGATAGAAAAAAAGCCATTTTATTTATAATTGATGAGCATGTCAGACGATTACTCAAAGATGATTGAAGACATCTTACAAGGATTAAATTGAACAATCGCAACAATTCATCACGCCATGTTGAATAACAGTTAACATAACAAATGAGCATGAAATGGGAAATTCATTGGGAGGCGACTGAAGCCACCCTCCCTCCTGTGATCAGAGTCTAGTCAAGCATTCTGCATACCTTGATCTATTAATTAGTTAAAATCATATCCATCTTCTTGGAAGAGGGATTGAAATTAAGATTTAGGAGGACATTAGATTAATTGTAGAGAGCAGGTGGGAAAGCAGCACCCTGGGAGAGAGACAGTGGGAGAGAGAGAAGAGGGAAAAAATGAGAGAGATAGACAGACAGACAGAGATGGGGTGATATTTGTCAGCTCTTAAACTGAAATGAGGGACGTTTCAGCCTGGCGGATGGCTGAAGATCCCCAGCCCTTCTGCGTGCCACTCCCTGAAGAACTGTAGCCGGGACGTGATCCAGTCCTGGCCATCTGTTCCCGCTGCACTGTGCCAAAGAGCCAACACAGCCTAACCCACTTCATCTCACTGGATGGGAAAAATACAAGCGTGTGCGAATGAGTATATTTGCATAGCTG
The DNA here is from genome assembly GCA_038088235.1 of Zacco platypus. Classification (NCBI taxonomy): domain Eukaryota; kingdom Metazoa; phylum Chordata; class Actinopteri; order Cypriniformes; family Xenocyprididae; genus Zacco; species Zacco platypus. The sequence goes on along the minus strand of CM076075.1, from coordinate 8,590,103 downwards.
CTTCTATATTTGCTTGCATGCGTGCATGTTGTGTAAGGAGACCTGCCCGTCTTTCTGACTGCTGTTATTTTATCACAGTGTTTTGTGATTAAATATGCATTTCTGCATGTGTGTGTGCAAGTGTGAGGGTGTTTGGGCAGGGACCGGATGTCTACTAACCAGAACAGTCAGGCTAGAGAGATACCTTCTGGCTGTCTTTCCATGTCGCCAGGCACATCAAAAACAACAACACCAATGAACAGCAAATAAGGAAAGAGAGTGGGAAGGGAAAGGAAAGGAAAGGAAAAGAAAGAAGAAAGGAAATTAAATGGGAGAAAGGAAAGGAAAGTAATGAAAGCAAACAGAAAAGAAACGAAAATGAGAAAGTTGGAAAGAGAAAAGGAAAGGAAGGGGAAGAGGAAAGGAAAGAAAGATGATTAAAAAAGAAAGGCAAATAAATGTGCTGGACAAAATATGACAACATAAAATGAAAGGAAAGGAAAGGAAAGGAAAGGAAAGGAAAGGAAAATAAAGGGGAAAAGTGGGAAAATAAAGGGACATGATGAATAGTACAGGAACTGGGCACTGGAAATGGAAAGGAAAGGAAAGGAAAGTAATAAAAGCAAACAGAAAAGAAACAAAAATGAGAAAGTTGGAAAGAGAAAAAGGAAAGGAAAGGGAAGAGGAAAGGAAAAAAGGAAAGGAAAGGGAAAAAAAGAAAAAAGAAAAGAAAATAGAAGAGTAGAAGAGGAGAGGAAAGGAAAGGAAAGGAAAGGAAAGGAAAGGAAAGGAAAGGAAAGGAAAGGAAAGGAAAGGAACATGATGAACAATACAGGAACTGGGCACTGGGAATGGAAAGGAAAGAAAGATGATAAAAAAAAGGAAAATAAATGTGCTGGACAGAATATGACAACATAAAATGAAAGGAAAGGAAAGGAAAGGAAAGGAAAGGAAAGGAAAGGAAAGGAAAGGAAAGGAAAGGAAAGGAAAGGAAAGGAAAGGAAAGGGGAAAAGTGGGAAAATAAAGGGACATGATGAATAGTACAGGAACTGGGCACTGGAAATGGAAATGGAAAGGAAAGGAAAGGAAAGTAATAAAAGCAAACAGAAAAGAAACAAAAATGAGAAAGTTGGAAAGAGAAAAGGAAAGGAAAGGGAAGAGGAAAGGAAAAAAGGAAAGGAAAGGGAAAAAAGAAAAAAAGAAAATAGAAGAGTAGAAGAGGAAAGGAAAGGAAAGGAAAGGAAAGGAAAGGAAAGGAAAGGAAAGGAAAGGAAAGGAAAAAAAGTTGGAAAGGAAAGGGACATGATGAACAATACAGGAACTGGGCACTGGGAATGGAAAGGAAAGAAAGATGATTAAAAAAAAAGGAAAATAAATGTGCTCGACAGAATATGACAACATAAAAGGAAAGGAAAGGAAAGGAAAGGAAAGGAAAGGAAAGGAAAGGAAAGGAAAGGAAAGGAAAGGAAAGGAAAGGAAAGGAAAGGGGAAAAGTGGGAAAATAAAGGGACATGATGAATAGTACAGGAACTGGGCACTGGAAATGGAAAGGAAAGGAAAGAAATATGACAAAAAGAAAGGAAAAGAAAACTCTACAGAAAATATGAAAAGAAAATATTACAAAGGAAACAAAACAGGACAAGGACAGGCGATGTACAAAACCAGGAATAGACGGGACTGAAAAGACAAGTACAGGAAAAGGACAAAAAACAGAAGAGACAACAAGAAAACCTTGAACCATGTGCTTGAGGACAGGATGTGGGATTTGCTGTATATATAGTGGGACCACCAACATGAACAGAGAAGAAGAAAGATTGATGGCGAGTACAGAAACATGAAAACATAGACTCGGAGAAGGGAATGGATAAGTGACCGATGTGTTGTGAGAACAAAGGAAGAGATCAGAGGAAGAAGTGGAGTGTAGAGGAGGCCTGATGGAGGGGGAAAGCAATCACACTTTCCCGGAGTGAGAGGAGCCATGATTCAGCATGTCTGCAGATGGCAGCTCCTGACAGTAAGAAGTCCTCCACGCGTATCTCTCTCAATCTCAGATTGATTTCTGCTCTTTGATGCTCACAGGCCCGTGGCCTAGTCAGATCCTAATTAAGATTCACCAGCAGGGAACGGGAGAAAACGAGAAGAAGAAATACAGACGGGGTGGAGTAGAGAACAACCGTGGGAGGTAATCGCACAGATCTCTACAGCGAGATGCACGTCCCATACGATTGAACAAAGACGACAAGAAACAAAGATCAATACAAGAGCAAACGCTGTTGTCTGTGACACGGATGAGGTCGTCATTTTAGGAAATTCGCCTGTCATTTCCGATAGAGCACTGTGATTTTCATCTCTACGTCCAGAGGGAAGTGGCACTGCAGATTTCTCTCAAAGCCATCAGACGCAGATGAAAGAGCGTAGAGGAGAACAGAGTCGGACTCTGAGAGAGACAAGCAGAAGGGTGAGGAGAGATGAATCGTGGCATGGAAATCGCTCCTGCAATTTGGCTGGTCAGAAAGGAAACGATAAACAGAAGGGCACACATTCTCACACGGCGCCTCTCTCGCTGCCGGGTGGATATATTCATTCTGCTTTAACAGAATTGATGCGTTAGGGAAAAGGCATTGTCTGTGTTTAAAAAACCCCTCTGGGCAGACCTTTCTACAGAAATACACACACTAGCATACTACCATGCTACTATTGCTGCAGTAAATAGCATGTATACTTAGTATGTGATTTTTTTTTTTTTTTTTTTTGCCCGTATGCACAGAATGACATATTACATTTATCAAAATATGCATTATTATATAAGGCATAGCACATGGAATACTGTGTTCAGGGCAGGGTAGGTTACTTTTAAAATGTATTTCACTACAGATTACAAAATACATGCTTTAAAAAGTAATTTGTAACGTATTTCGTTACATTACTCAAGTTTAGTAACTTAATCTAAATACTTTAGAATACTTTGGAATACTAATAAGTGTGGAACAAACACAAACAAGGTAATTGCAGGTTTTTATCTCACAATTCTGACTTTTTCCCTCAGAATTGTGTGATATAAAGTTGCAATTGTGAGTTATAAAGTCAGAATTATTAGATATAAACTCGCAATATTGAGAAAAGTCTAAATTATGAGATATAAACTCACATACTAAATTCACAATTGCAAGAAAAAAAGTCAGTATTGCAAGTTCATATCTCCCAATTCTGACTTTATAACTTGCGATTTGAGTTTAAATCTCGCAATTCTGAGAAAAAGAAGTCAGATTGTGAAATGCAAACTCACAATTGTGAGGGGAAAAAACAAATTGTGAGAAAAAGTTGCAGTGACCAGTGAATTATAAAATGACTCACAAACATCTATCACAAAACATGAAAACAGTCGTGGATCATCCAGTCATTTTGTCTTGTTCAGGACAGTACTAAATAAAAATAACATTTTTTATGATCCCTCTTAAAAGTATTAAAATGTTGATGAAACTTAACTCCGCTTTTTCAGACTGTCAGAGTCAGAGAATCACCAATTGCTGTTTAAATGACATTAAAATTCAAAGTAATCACTTTGGTAATCTAAAATACTTTTCAGATGTAACTGTAATCTGATTACCACCCATTTAAAATGTAACTGTAATGAAATACAGTTACTCAAATTTTGTATATTAAAAACGTAAATAAGTTACTTGTATTTCGTTACTCCCCAACCCTGACTGTGTCCAACAATGAATTATACTGACTCAGTATTCAATGTACTGAATACTGAAGCCAGCAGCCATATCACCCTGTAGCCCAAGACTGGTTGCCTACTGAAGCTAAGCAGGGTTGAGCCTGGTTAGTACCTGGATGGAAGACCTCCTGGGAAAACTAGGTTGCTGCTGGAAGAGGTGTTAGTGAGGCCAGCAGGGGGCACTCACCCTGTGGTCCTAACGCCCCAGTTGGGGACACTATACTTGACGTTAAACCAAGGTCCTGACTCTCTGTGGTCGTTAAAAATCCCAGGATGTCCTTCGAAAAGAGTAGAGGTGGAACCCCGACATCCTGGCCAAACTTGCCCATTGGCCTCTGTTAATCATGGCCTCCTCATCATCCCCATATGCTGATCGGCTTCATCACTCTGTCTCCTCTCCACCAAATAAGCTGGTGTGTGGTGGGCGTTCTGGCGCAATATGGCTGCCGTCGCATCATCCAGGTGGATGCTGCACATCGGTGGCGGTTGAGAAGATTCCCCCCTTCCATATGTAAAGCGCTTCGAGTACCCAGAAAAGTGCTATATAAATGTAACAAATTATTATTATTATTATTATTATTATTATTACTATAATTACTGAACCTCATTATTTGATTAGACAACTGAATTTTGTAATTTTATTTTGTGCTAAAAAGCTAAGTATCTTTTTATTTTATTTTTTTGATTAATTTTATTTTAAAACCAGACCAGAATTGACCCTTTCCCAAAACCCGCCCCCTGTTTCAATGACCGACAAGCCATGCGCTCTCATGCCACACATCACGTTCTCACGTAGTGGAGCAAAGAGGACACTAACAACGTATGAATCAGTTAAATATTTAATATATTGTATTTTTTTAAAGAATTTTACTCAATAAATAGCGTCTAGTGTCTCTTTAATGTGTCGTGACAGATCGCTGTAGCTCCTCGTGAACCGATCATCTCTTCATACTAGTTCATTTATAGCATCAAATAAACATGAATGAACATCAGAAGGAATGTTGTTTCAAGTGTGTGAGTTCACAAGTTCAAGTTCACCAACGTTAATCTACTAACTCTCCCGACTGCTTTGTCGGACAAATGGTGGATTCAGGGTTATGATTGGTCAGATCGCCTGTCAATCAAACTGTTTGCGAAGGGTCAATTAAACACGCAAAGTCTTGTCATCAATGTGGCATACTAAGAGCCCTATTTTAACGATCTGAGTGCATGCTCTAAAGCGGACGGTACAGGTGCACTTAGTGCGTGTCCCAATCCACTTTTGCTAGTTTAACAATGGAAAAAAAAATAGTTGGTACGCCAGGTGCATGGTCCAAAACTGTTGTCTAATGAGTCATTGGTGTGTTTTGGGCATAACATGCAATACATCTCCCATTCCCTTTAAAAGCCAGTTGTGCTTGCACCATGGTGGATTGATATTTACATGGCGGAATAGTTTAGACGAATACATGGGTGTATTGCCACGATTGGTCAAATAATTAGCCAATTTCATTCGTCTTTACTGCAAATAGATAATTCTGATACTCGCAATGACATGTAGGCATAGTAATACTTTAGACTATAATCATTTTATTTGTGCTGCTGTGTGCGAGTGTACGTGTGTTGTGCCCCGCCTATAGGCGCATATTACTAACACGTTAACAAAAAATACTGTGCCATTAACTTTAGAGCAGGTTTTTGTTGGTAAATGGCATAGTTATTTTCATAAATACCAACAATGTGCCTGAAGACGCCTCGTTTTCAGACCAGCACACCTATGGGCGAACAAATGGGCGCAAGTGCTGTTGCTATTTAAATAACGTGGTGCTGGATGTGAAAATTAAAACTAGCAAAAAAAACAAAAAAACCCACTTACGGCAGGTGTATGATAGGGCCCTAAATGTTCATTATCATTTAAGTCCTATATTTTTCCATTCCTATTTTTTATTTTTTTTTTACAAATACTGGGCTGTGTAAAGTATGTACTGCATAGTATGTTAGTATCCCATTCTTAACATAAAGCCAAATGTCGCCTTCTTAACCTGTAAAGGTTTTCTGTATGTCACATGGCATTTGAGAGATTCAGAGTTGATCTATCTCCTCATATAATTATTAGAATCACGTAAATATGGGTGAAATATGAATCGTGAGCAGAATGCAGAAGCAGCGTCTGTGTGTGAACATCAGGAGCATTGTTGAAGCTTTGAAACATAGTTTAATATTCTACAAGCTGCTCATAATATCAAGTAGTTCAACAACAGCCAGGCTACTGTTTAAGAAAAAGTAGCTAATGTCTTTAAAGCAGCACAACTGTTTTCAGGATTGATATTAGTGAGAAAAGTTTCTTGAGCATCAAATCATCATATCAGAATGATTTCTGAAGGGTCATGTGAAGACTGGAGTATTGATGCTGAAAATTCAGCTTTGATCACAGTCATAAATTTCATGTTATAATATATTTAAATGGAATCATTTAAAATTATGGTAATATTTCACAATATTCGTTTTTACTGTATTTTTGATCAAATGAATGCATACTTGCTGAGCAGAAGAGACATACACCGATCAGGCATAACATTATGAGCACTTTCCTAATATTGTGTTGGTTCCAAAACAGCCCTGACCCGTCGAGGCGAGGACTCCTCTAGACCCTGAAGGTGTTCTGTGGGATCTGCTCCAAGATGTTCGCAGCAGATCCTTTAAGTCCTGTAAGATGCGAGGTGGAGCCTCCATGGATCGGACTTGTTTGTTCAGCACATCCCACAGACGCTCGATTGGATTGAGATCTGGGGAATTTGGAGGTCGAGTCAACACCTCAAACTCATTGTTGTGCTCCTCAAACTCCTGAACCATTCCTGCTTTGTGTCCAGAGCATTATCCTGCTGAAAGAGCCACAGCCACCAGGGAATACCGTTTCCATGAAAGGATGTTCATGGTCTGCAACAACGCTTAGGTAGGTGGTTCGTGTCACAGTAACGTCCACATGGACGCAGGACCCAAGGTTTCCCAGCAGAACATTGTCCAAAGCATCACACTGCCTCCACCGGCTCGCCTTCTTCCCATAGTGCATCCTGGTGCCATGTGTTCCCAGGTAAGAGACGCACACGTGATTCACACCAGGCCATCTTTCTCCATTGGTCCAGTTCTGATGCTCACGTCCCACTGTTGGCTCTTTCGGCGGTGGACAGGGGTCATCATGGATCTGACCGGTGATGCACTGTGTGTTCTGACACCTTTCTATCAGAACCAGCATTAACTTCTTCAGTTTGAGCTACAGGAGCTCGTCTGTTGGATCAGACCACACGGGCCTGCCATCGCTCCACACGTGCATCGATGAGCCTCGGCCGCCCGTGACCCTGTCGCTGGTTCACCACTTTTCCTTCTTTGGACCACTTTTGATAAATTACTGACCACTGCAGTTTCGGAGAAGCTCTGACCAAGTCATCTAGCGTCACAACTCGGTCCTTGTCAAACGCTTGCCTATTTTTCCTGCTTCTAACATCAACTTTGAGGACAAAATGTTCACTTGCTGCCTAATATATCCCACCCACTAACAGGTGCCGTGTTATTCACTTCACCTGTCAGTGCTCATAATGTTATGTCTGATCGGTGTATATCAAAAACATCAACTATTTTACTGACCCCAAACTTCTAAATATCAGCATATGAACAGCAAATTATGATCTAAACAGCATCACACTGTTTTGTTGCTTGTGTTAATGAACATCACTTTGTAGGGGACAGTGGTCATGGGGTGCCATTCCACTTCACTGCTTTCAGCTTGCCTGGGGAAAGCTCATCATCACCATCCCTGCAGGACACATTCACACGTTAATTATTATGTAAACCAACCCACCTCGCACGCATGAGCACGCACACGCAGTCGTATATTTGTTTCATGGTGGTGGCGTCCCCTACACATCTGTTGTTTTCAGAGGTGATGTGTGTCATTCTGTTCTACTAAAAAAAGTAATGATTGAATGTGTTTAGAATACTAACGTACTACTTACTGAATACTGCACAGTATATGCTGCATAATAACTACTATTATTAAATATAGTAAGGCAATCTTATACTGCGCAGTGTAAATGGTGCACATTTATGTAGTTTTGAAAATAAGTGAAATAGTAGTTAAGCCTGTTATTGTTTTGGTAAACATGGAATCTCTTGGCAAAATACAAATGCAAAATGGATGGTCAAATCGAGTGGATAGCATCCATTATTTAATATACATTATTTAATATATTGTGCATTTTTTGCAAATTCATTTATTAAAGAAAATGTGCATTAGAGCATTGTTACCAAACATGTTTCCCAGTTCCTCTCTTTTGCCATTGGTCATAAAACTGTGTCTGGGCGATCAAACGAACGCACAAACTCGCTTTTTTGTCATTTTCCTCAAGCAGATCTATGACCCCCTTGTATTTATAGACACGTACATCAAGGCCTGCATTCATTTCACACTCCATTGGTAGAAATATGCTCAGTAACCTGAGACTAATACACACGGAGGTCATCAGGGAAAAAACTTTATTGTGGTCCCAGAATTCAATTAATTTGTCCTGCTGTGTTCTCTCCTGCATCGTGGTGTGTAACGTTCTGACACCTAGAGGAATCTAAACTACAAGATTAATGTGTAAAAGTCTCTCCGGTAGCTCAGAGGCGCATACCTAACCCTCTAAAGGCAAATAAGGATCTATATATAAATATATAAATATGTATATATAAATATATGTGTATATATACACACACACACACACTTTTGCACGTGTTGTCATGAGTTTTAATTAGCTTTCGGTAATAATTCCTTTCACAGGTTGTGCACACAACTCCTCACTTGCCTCACTGGAATATTCTTCCTCCTCTTAGTACCTCCCAAAGACACAGCCCGAATTTTAAACACTTTCATCTCTTTGTCAGTGCAGTCAACTCTCATCTTCTAACGGATGAAATCCCGACACTCAAAAGCATCTCCTCGGGGCATCTTCTCACTTCTGCAGCATGATGTGGCACAAAACAAATCAAGCTGTGTGGCAAATCAAATAGCAATCAGCCACAGTACGACTTCCGCTGAGTTTCAGAAAGTCCTGGCGTTTTAAAGGACACCCCACCAGGTTTAAACAAGTAACTTAATGATGACATCATTGCATTGTTATTAATCTTATTTTTGTGATTAAATTTTTGTTTTTCAGACATTTAAGTTGATATAACTAGCCCTATCCACGATAACACTGATATGAGATGCACACATGTGTGTGCATAAATAATATGATTGCTTGATTTTGACTTTTTTTTTCATAATGAATAATAAAAACATGGAGTTTACAACATTGTGTACTCAATGTTATTATGTCAGGAGGTCAGGTTTTTACAAATGGGACCATTTTTACACATTTGTAATTATTTTAATTGTAAAATAATAATAATGTTTGAATATTTCACTTAATTTGCTTTTTCTCGTCTACTAAAATTTTATTTTTGCCGGCTAAAACAAGATTTCATTTTAGTCAAAATAAATAAATATGACAGTTTTTAGTACATTTTAGTATTTTTTATTTTTTTTTGTCAAGTAAAGATGTGACTAATAATATGTAAATAATAATAATAATAATAATAATAATAAAATCCATGTTAAAATGGATAATATCCTGGCAGAAAATATCTAGTACCTTCTATTAAATTTACAGACATTTTCTTCATCCCTAAAACAGTTTAGAATGCAAATCATAATTAAAAATAAAAAAAAAATAAAAATAAAAAATGGGAACATGTGAAAAACATATATTTATATTTTAAAACCTTTATTATAGTGTGTTTAAAAATGAATTCTGCTGGAATGGATTATGTAAGCGGAGTGGAGCAACACTCATCGCTCAAAGTGTCTTTTAAAGTGCTTTAGCTCCACTCCAGGTTTTTGATTTCACTGGTTTAGCGGCGAGGAAAAAAATACTCAGAGAGAGAAAACACCAACACTTGATTGTTTTGCTGCAGTCAGTCTAGCAGGCCAAACATAGGATTCAAAACTGAGTTATGATTCAGTTACAAAATATTAGGTTTACAGGGAAAGTTCCCAGACTGGGCTTTTGAGATGACTTCCCAGAAGCTATTGATCCGAGGGCAGGTCCATGCCATTTGTAAAAATGTACCCGAGGAGCAGTCTGGAGACTGAAAAAGTTGTAGTGGTCTACAGTGCAATCTGTGAATTTATAATGAATTATTTTGATGGTTTCTAGAGGCTGCACCAAAAGTGTCACAAACAACCTCGTAATAAATCTAAGATTGCACAAGCTCCAGGTCCTTAAAGGGATAGACAGATGAAACTTGTGTCGTCATTTATTCATCCCAAACCTTTACGGCTTTCTTTCTTCTTTAGACACGTAGACTTTTGCATTGTTTTTTTTTGACCATACAATCAAAGTCATTGGGATTTTTTTGGACCCCATTGATTTTCATTCAAAACATTCTTCAAAATATCTCCTTTAGTGTCCTACAGGTTTGGAACAACATGAGGGTGAGTATATCATGACAATATTCATAAGCATCCCTTTAAGGACAGTTTATAAGAACATTCCAATATTTTATCACAATTTGCTGAAAATTATTATTTTTTTAATAATAGAAATCAATAATAAACTGTGGAATGATGATGAGACTCTCATGTAAAAAAAGTCTGAAGGTGTTTTTCGAAGCGTATCAGCAACTCCATTAGATGCTCTGCCTGCATTTAATGCTCTCCAGGCTATTTAGTCTTTGTCTTCTACATTTTTTTCTTTTCACAACAGATCAGCAATTTAGTGGTTATTCCACAGTGAGTTTCTCAACGTCTGCTTTTCCACACTGTCATTGCATCATAACCTCGTCATGTACTATATCAGACATTCAATTAAAGCCCTGCACAGGACGCTCAACACACGGGGAAAAACAGGCCGGCCACAGCGACAGAGAGTAATCGACCGCACACAAGAATGCCAATAATTCCTCAGGAAAGGGAAATTAGGCAAGTTTTCCACTTTTATTCGATAAATATTGAATTGAGGCAGAAACAAGGTGCTTGTGAAGTTGTCACTGACACAGACAGAAACAAAGAATCATGTTGATCGCCAATACTGGAAAGACACACTGAAGGCCCTACGGTTTCTGGATACTTTGTGTAGCAGGTTATGACAAATTCAATGATTATACTTTGGAGAAGATAGCTTTAGAAATGTATGTCCTCCAGCCATATTGATTGCCTTTATGAGCATTTCATCCCACTTCCTCTGGCATTTAATGAAAAATAAATGGCAATTACACACAGGTTATGTCCATATCACACTGATCATGTGGTAAAACATTTTCATTATTTAGTGTGACTAGATTAGATAAGAGAAGTCATTTATGTACCAACAGCATCATCAAAATTAGGCTCCGTCTCATTAATTCAAAACATATTTTTTTCTCTAAGTTTTGGCCTTCAGTTCACACTGAAACAGTGTTTTTATCCTTTGAAAGTTTGAAAATGCCATCTACTTGATGTAGAGTGGACTGTGAAAACAGATGACACGTTTTGTCATGTGACAGACATCTAATTGACCCTTCACAAACAGTTTGATTGACAGCCGATCTGACCAATCATAACCCCGAATCCACCATTTTGTCTGACAAAGCAGTCAGGGGAGTTAGTAGATTGCATACGTAAACAAAGGTTACCTAACCCCTCCCCTCATCTGTCATTGGCCGCTCAAATGGATAGTCCCGCCCCCAAACACATGCAGTTGGTTGAATGTAGTTTGAACTGGTTTCGTATTGCTAATGAGTCATGCTGTTTACACTTTTCAAAGGAATCAACTTTCTAATTGCTTGTTTATGTTGTATTAAACTGGGATTAAAAGTATTTAACATCTTAAAAATGACTCGCTTATCATTTAAATATGAAATGGTTGTTGCAACACAGTACAAACTGCATGAACCGTATCTTACAATTACACAATAATGGCAGTGCCTATAAATACTTTAATTATAACCGTATAGAACAAAAGCATGTTAAGTGATTAAATGGCTCGGCAGCTGTCATTAAAGTCTGGTAAGATGGGTTTCATTAACTTTAATTCTCTTTGAAAGAGTGCTTAAAACCAGAGGAAATCTTAGACTGGTCAGTTCTGCGCTGCACAAAAACAGAATCATTTTGATCGCAAAATCCATTTCAAACCATCCGTCGCAAGCCACCTCTCTCTGTGGATCCTTCCAAAAGGAGTCATTAAGATTAATGAAGCTCAGGGATTAATTTAAATAATGGGTGTTCGGTAAGAGAATAAGCCTGAGGACAATACCTTGGCAATGCTGTGAACTCGTGCTAAAACGATGACAAGACAAGAGCTACTCTTATCGTGGGCATGGAAAGACAGACTCATGCTTGGCTAAGCATTTCCATTCTCTCCCGGCCCACTTTCCTATCTCTCACACGTCCATTTTCTGTGCTGTTTGTCGCACTTGCGCTTTCTCGTCCCCTTCATTGCAGCCCTTTTTCTCCCTCTGCCTTATTGACTAGTGCTGTGTAACATGGGAGTAAAGGAAGTCATGCCAGACGTTCAGTATCGATTCTAGTTAAGTGAGCATAGGAACTTTATTGCTATTCTGTTATGTATATTCGGCAGTCTCAGGCAGTTGCATTTAGCAGGAACCGATCTGTTAAAAGTAATAAAGCACTTGAGGAAGGTTCAGAGCAGAGTAAAATAAAATCTCGATCTAAGAGAGAGTACAAAAAATATCATGTACTTTAAAACTTTTACTCAAGTAATATTCTAAACAGTGACTTTTACTTCTACCAAAGTCATTTTCTGGTAAGATACTTTTACTCAAGTATGGCTTTCAAGTACTTTATCCACCACTGAGTATGTCAGGCAGGAAATCCATACAATATATAAAATGGATATCATTCATCAATCCCAAATATGGCTTATCATTTGAAACATGTGAGTATATTGCGGCCCTGGCGCGATCACTGGCTTTTTTTTTTCTTGATACCAGCGGAAACAACTTAGAATTCTTTGTCATTTTTGGTCATACAGATAAGAGTAATGCATCATTCAAAATTGATAAAGGGTCTATTTTTATTTGTGTAAACTCAATAATAAGAAAACGTTGTGTCTTTGTAAAATAAAGAAAAAAAAAAGTGATGCGATTTCTGTTGTATCGGTCTCCCTGAACTGGAGCACGTCACAAAAATGAACCGAAACTTGCTTACTTGCCTCACAGACATGAGAGATATATCTATAGAAAGCTTGAAATGTCTAAATGAATAAATTCAAATCAAAAAAAGAAATACTCTCTGTTTATATTTGAAAGGTGCATTTCTCTCTTTATGCACATTCATTGTGGAGATGGTTAACTTCATCTTTGCTGCCAACATTGACTCAGAAAACACTAGTTTGTTAATAAATAATTGAAATGTCTCACTATTTTTTGCTGACACATTCGTAATCATTACTTTTGATGGTGCTTTGCGTAATATTCTACATCACGCCTATATATATTAAAGACGCATCATGGTTTGGTATTCTCCTCAGTACATATTTAAGTAATTAAATTAATATAAATGTATGTTTAGTTGACTAATGGCTCAAACAAACGACTAATAGTTGACTAAAAAAAAAAAAATGATGCCTAATTTATACATTCTCATTTCCTCTATTTTTACATTTATATTACCTTCGTTGAAATGTAACTCTCCCTTAATGTCGGAAGTTGCAATAGTCTTTTCTTTCCTATTGTGCCGGATATCCAAGCGAACAGGAGCAAATGTTAGGGCGGGGCTTGATTGTGTCTGTGGGGAATTGATTGGATGGTTGCTATTGGTGGATCTCATGTGAGTGAAAAGGGACCCCGCCCTCGTCATCAGAGAAGAGATGCTGTGAGAGGAAGATATTCTGATTCAAAATTACCAGGAACATGAATTTAAAATTATAATGATGTGCACGGATGAAAAATTTATCATAAACTCTGCAATATTCCAAATTTGATTTCATGTTGACTTTAAAGTGCATCTTTAAAAACATTTACATGTAATCTTTTTCAAATCTCCATTTTTTTTTCAAATGTGTATCATTTGAAATGATTGATTTTTTTTTTATTTATTTAGACAAAATATGCAAATATAGTATAAATATGAGCCATTTATTGGTTATCGGCCATTACATAACAATTTTTATCAATATCATGCACAATATCTGTTTGTCAATGCTTCCTTACTGTTCTAAAAATATTATGTATCTAAGATACAATATGACCTTAGTGCAAAAGTGAACACACACACACACACACACACATATATATGCGCACTTGCATTAAGGTCATATATATATATATATATATATATATATATATATATATTTATATTATTATATTATTATATTGGTAGTGTTAAGAATCTAAACGTAAAAAAAAAACTGGGTCACAAATGAAAAACGCTTTCAAGATCAGAATCAAAGATCAGAAATATAAAAAACATTATTAAGGTCAGAAAAACAACAGCAGCAAGTGAAGCTTGACAATCATCCAATCAAAATAGACTCCACAGGATCACAGGAAGTAAATCTGTTACATCACCATACAACATCTGCAAAACAGTCTCTGTTTTTAGTCCACTTTTTCTTTTTTTCTGTGGGCTGAAATGTAGATCAAGTAGAAGTCCCAGCGGTTGAGATATCAATATGCCATTCAGTTCCCTCCAATTTATGTGTTATAAAATAAAGCAGTCCCTTTGGTGAAAGAACAAAAAAGGACTGGGAGATGTAAATAATGTATCTGTGACAAGGGCTCATTTCTCAAAAGAACTGGGTAATGGCATCGTCCCTATGGAATGACTTTGCCATCTACTTGCAGCTTATTCACTTCAGCAATGAAGCATTCACTTTATTTCCCATGAACTGGGTTACAACATGCTGTGACGGGAATGTGAAGCGAAATGAAGTGGCTGTTCTTCTGAGAACAGACAATCACAGAAGTTAATCTAGCAATGAAATTTGAATTTGCAGAGTTACGGTCCTTTTTAACCGCACGGAGCGGAAACCGTGAGGAACTCACAATCAACTATGGATTACATCCTTCTGAGAAGTGTGTTATATTTCTTAGTGTTCTCTGGATAGAAGGGCTTCTGTGATCTTAGAAGACGGCTGCTTCTGACAATAATGCGCGATATGTCCTCCGTGCGCAACAGGGCAACAACAAAACAACAACACATTGCTACCTGTGTGGTTAGTGTCAGCGCTGACAACCTCCTGCTGTAGAGCCAACCTGTTTCTCCAAGGTCAATAATCTCCGTCCCCGCTGCTGCCTCCACCAAATGCAATATGGTCCCTGCTTCTCAGAGACGCGATCTATTAAAACACTCCACCGCTGAAACGACACCCGAGGCTATACATCCTGCTGCTGGAGGTCTGCGAGGGTGGGGAAGGCGGCTGATTGGCTGTCGACAGGTATTCTGTTCTGAAGGCGCCTGATGTAACGGCTTGTGCAGCAAGTCAGTGAACAAATATGAAATGAAATAAAGTTAAAGCACTTAAATGTGTTGCTTTGTTTGTTTTAATAAATACAAATATTATTGTTAACAGGGTTGGGGAGTAACGAAATACAAGTAACTTAGTTACGTATTTAAAATACAAAATTTGAGTAACTATTTCATTACAGTTACATTTTAAATGGGTGGTAATCAGATTACAGTTACATCTAAAAAGTATTTTAGATTACCAAAGTGGTTACTTTGAATTTTAATGTCATTTAAACAGCAATTGGTGATTCTCTGACTCTGACAGTCTGAAAAATGGATTTAAGTTTCATCAACATTTTAATACTTTTAAGAGGGATCATAAAAATGTTGTTATTTTTATTTAGTACTGTACAAGACAAAATGACTGAATTTATAAAAAAAAAACCTTGTCCAATTGTCAACTTAACTGTCCTGTCATGACCTGGATGATCCACGTTTTCATGTTTTGTGATAGTTGTTTGTGAGTCATTTTATAATTCACTCGTCACTGCAACTTTTTCTTATTTGTTTTTTTTCCCCTCACAATTGTTAGTTTGCATTTCACAATTCTTACTTCTTTTTCTCAGAATTGCGAGATTTAAACTCAAATTGCAAGTGATGATGTCAGAATTGGAGATATGAACTTGCAATACTGACTTTTTTTCTTGCAATTGTGAATTTAGTATGTGAGTTTATATCTCATAATTCTGACTTTTCTCAATATTGTCAGTTTATATCTCATAATTTTGAACTTTTCTCAATATTGTCAGTTTATATCTCATAATTCTGACTTTATAATTCACAATTGTAACTTTGGGAAAAAGTCAGAATTGTGAGATAAAAACTTGCAATTACCTTTTTTGTGTTTGTTCCACACTTATTAGTATTCCAAAGTATTCTAAAGTATTTAGATTAAGTTACTAAACTTGAGTAATGTAACGAAATACGTTACAAATGACTTTTTAAAGCATGTATTTTGTAGTGAAATACATTTTAAAAGTAACCTACCCAGCGCTGATTGTTACACTCTAAAAATGATGGGTTAAAAATAACACAAGTTGGGTTGAAAATGGACAAGCACAGCGATTGGGTTGTTTTGAACCAGCGGTTGGGTTAAATGTTTGCCCAACCTGGGTAGTTTTATTTAACTCAACTATTATTTAAAAATGACAGTATTACTTGATTAAACTGGGATGGAAATGAACATTTATTGATATGTTTAATGAATAATAATTAAACAACAAATATGTATTAAATTGCTTATTAATAAATGTGCACCTTTAGATTATTATTGTTTCCTCTGGTAATTATGTGTCTGATTTTTAATTTTCAAAATCATTTTAGTCAGCCATATAGTAATTTTTAAACAATAGTTGAGTTAAATAAAACTACCCAGCACGATTCACAATGGGTTTGTCCATTTTCAACCCAACTTGGGTTGTTTTTAACCCAGCATTTTTAGAGTGTAGCGTAACTATTTCAGCAAAATTTGAATTTAAAAACTGTGATTTCAGATTATTTTGTCGCTCTTTTGCTTTAATAACTCACATCTGTGTAAAACCTGATGACCATGTTCTCCAGAATGATCCTTTTCTAAGATCATCTGATCATCTGCACAAAGAGTCACATGACCAAGAACACAAATGTTGATTAGTGACCCAGAAATACTGCAGAATTGGGGTCGGTAATATTTTTTTAATGTTAAAGAAGTCTCTTTTGCTCGCCGAGGATGTATTGAATTGATCCAAAAATGTAGTAAAAACAGTATTATTGTGAAATATTATTACAGTTTAAAACGGCTGTTCTCTATGTGAAAATATTGTAATTATAATTTATGATTAAATGAATTTTCAGCATCATTGCTCCAGTCTTCAGAGTCACATGATCCTTCAGGAATCATTCTGATATGATGATTTGATGCTCAGGAAACATTTATGATTATTATCAAAGTTGAAAACCGACACAATTTTTTTTTTTTTACATTTATTTGAAATAGAAATCTTTGGTAACATTAATCTTAGTAACATTAATAAGTTTTACTGTCTTTTTGGATAAATTTAATGCATCCTTGCTGAATACAATTGCCCAAAAAACAACTAAATACCCCAAACTTTTGAATTATTGTGTATAGTGCTTTTTTTAATGTGTTAAATAGAAAGAAACAATATTATTTATTAAAATGATGTGCACTTTTTACTTTATCTTTGTATTGCAATGGATGACAGAATGAGGGGGAAAGTGAAAGAGAGGCACACAGCTCTCCTTGACCTGCCGTTGTGTGGCCTCTCGTGTGATTTATCGCGGTCTCTCTCTGTCTCTATTACACAGCCTGTGTGAGCTGTAAACGTGTCCCAGCTACTCGGTTAACACGTGCAGTATATCATTACTGCCATGCTATTCTGAGCTGTATGTTTAGCAAGTCAAATAGTCTGAAGTATGTGTTATAACACCACAGAATGTGCCTTATCCACTGATGATGGAGGATTCGAAATATCAGAGAGATTTCAAGAAGAAAAACAATCACACACTTATAATGTGCTGTAATTGCAGTTGTGTATGTGGTATTTATAAGTACGTTATGATGTTATTGATCACTGTAAATTTGTTTTGTTTATACATATATATACAGCTCTGGAAAAAATTAAGAGACCACTGCATATTTTTTGTTATTTTGACCAGTTGTTGCTTTTGGCAAATAAATGCTCTAAATTACAATATTTTTATTTGGAATTTGGGAAAAATGTCAGTAGTTTATAGAATAAAACAAAAATGTTAATTTTACCCAAACACATACCTATAAATAGTAAACCCAGAGAAACTGATAATTTTGCAGTGGTCTCTTAATTTTTTCCAGAGCTGTATATATATATATATATATATATATATATATATATATATATATATATATATATATATATATATATATATATATATATATATATATATATATATAATGTATGTATGTATAAAACTTTGGTTGATAAATAAAGTTCAAAATAACAACAATTATTTTAAATAGAAATTATCTATATCAATCTCTATCTATCTATCTATCTATCATATATATATATATATATATATATATATATATATATATATATATATACATATATATTGCTTTCAATTTTGATCATTTTCTTAATAGTAATGATCTAGTGCAGGGTAATTAGGAAATATTTTCTTGAATACAGAACATACATAGAAATGTGTAATCGATGATACTACATTGAAGGAAGATTCAACGTTTCCCTGGTGACAACGGGAGCAGGAACAATCTGTTGTGTATAACAGAGTGTGCCGTTGGTTCCGGCCTATTCTCACACACAATACGTGGGATTTCACAAGCTTAACCACCTGAGGTTGGTGTCTACTCCGAGTGCTCTCTGTCTGGTCTCTCAAGTGTGTAGGTGTGTAAGGTGAGGGAGCGTGTCTTTGAGATGAGGTGAGCATGTGGGAGGTTGGTTTGCTGTTTTGTTGCAATTGTGTGGGTAGACATAATGCACTTTTAGAGTCGTTGAAGAATGAATGCGTGTGGATGTGCAGATTCGGAGTCAACACAGATAATCTGTCAGTTGCTACAATGCCATTGTTGTTCAGGAAAACCTGTTGACTGTTGCCTGATTTCGGCGGCCAGTGAAGTATCAGTATTAGTGATCTCTTATTATACTTCTCTGTCATTTCTCATTATCATCTCATAGCTACTTAAAGCGAGACATCACACAAAGTGATTCTATCATCATTAACCCAATGATTTTCTTTCTTCCGTGGAATACAAAAGGAGTCATTTAGTAGAACATCCAAGATGTTAAAAAAAAAAAAAACACTAGAAAACTATATTAAATTTTTTTAATATACATCTATATGACTTTTATGTTGTGTTCAGGTGGTTTTTAAAACATTTATACTATTATCAACAAATGTTTTAGTTGATTTAGACTCTTAGAGTACAAACATTACATTTGTTCAAATGTGCCATATTTAATTTTTGACTGGAATGAAAATGAGGCTGTGATGGATAGAATACATGGATTGTACTGCTGTTTAACAATTTGATTGTTCGGCTGACAAAACGTCTTTCCATAAAAAACAAACAAAAAAAACAAATCAGTAGACAGACACTCCATAAAACAGTTTAAAATGGTGTGAGATTTAAAAATTATGTGATCGAGGACCTGCAGTGCGTGCCAAAGTCTGTACATGTATCCTTCACAGTCTTGTTTTTTTATCTGTGTAATTCAATATCGTGTCTAACCTGACTAAAGTCTATTACAACATTGTGTAAACACATGCATATCCTCATCTAATTCTGTATATGAATCATCTGTGATTCAGCAACTACCTGCTAATGCACTCATATTCGTGTAAAGTAACCTTGTTGACAAATTTGGGTAAATAAAGGCAAAACGCACAAGATATAGTGCCATCAGTGCCCTGTAGATGGTGATGTCGGTTCTTTTGCTGCAGAAATAAAATGTATTGTTGTAAAGAGTACATATACTTTATCAGAAATGTAGTCAAGTAGAGAGTAAAACTTGAATATATCAGTCAAAGTACAGAGTAGCCAAAAAGATACTTAAGTACAGTAACGCAAAGACCAGAAGGAATGTTGTTTCAAGCGTGTGAGTTCACAAGTTCAAGTTCACCAACATTAATCTACTAACTCCCCTGACTGCTTTGACAGACAAAATGGCGGATTCAGGGTTAGGATTGGTCAGATCGCCTGTCAATCAAATTGCCGGCTAAGGGTCAATTACACAAATAATTACTCAAATACTTTACACCATTGCACAACCTGGGCTTGTTGTATGGGAACATACCACTATCTACTTTTTTCAAAACTCCAAAAACACACCTATACATGCAATTCACCGCAGTTTCCAGCTGAAATGAACACTAGCGGCAGTAAAACATCAACATCTTTTATTCCTTTTCACACATTATTATTACAGGGACAGATTATGCTTTAATAAAGATTTATTTTCACTTGCACAACACTGTTATGGCCTCTAAACACTTTTACCATAGAGCATGATTTGTAAACTAATACATTTTAACATTTGCATTACCTATGTTCAGCTTTTCTGACATAGTAAACTTGCTCTGAAGCCCACCCGATACAGCACTGCACTTGTGATGTGAAGCGCTCAAGAATAAGCCCATGAAAACTTGTAGAAGCAGCTAAAATGGCATAGTTGCTTCAGCAGATGCGTTTTTATTTCACATTTGCTTTTGTTAACAGTATCGGTCAGGTTTAGGGTCGTGTTTAGTGTAGGTGGTTTGTTATTTTCACATGCGGTAAGAGCATTAACCTTTTAGCACCACTCACCGGACGTTTCATTTCCAAACTGACAAACAAACAATGTGCTTTTGATGCCACAAATTGTACATTTCACTTTTAAAGTGTCGTGAAATATGCTAGAATTTTGCACAAATGTTGCCACAGGAACATGTTTTCCAATATGAGTCTAGGTTGCATAAACAGTTTAATTTCAGTTTTGACTCCTGTTGCACTTTTGTGTGTATATATATATATATATATATATATATATATATATATATATATTTTTTTTTTTAAAGACACTTCTTTCTTCATTATCATATCATTACATTTGCATTATTTTGACATTTTTGACTTTATGTCGCACAAAACATGTTAAAGAGCAGCTTGGACATTCTGCGAAACATCTCCTTTAGTGTTCCACAGAAGAAAGAAGGTTATATGGGTTTTCGAAAGACACATGGGTGCATAAATGAGGATTTTCTGAATGTTCTTTTTTGGGGGTGATCTAATCCTTTAACATGTCTTTAGGCCATTGGCTATCCTTTTTTTCTCTCTATATCTCTTCCAAATCTTGCTGGAACAGAGACCAATCATTATCCCTGGAAACTCTTTCTCTAGCCATGGGCAAGAAAGAGAGAGTCAAAAAACAAGAAAAGAAAAGTGTTTGTTTGATGTTTGCCAAGAAGAGAAGTGCCAGTGTCCAACATGACCGCTAACGCACTTCCGCCTCAGCTGAACGCCGGAATAACCGGAGGCGAACTTTAACCGAGCATTAGAATTCCAGTCCATACTGAGATCCGGCTCCAGCAGCCAAGGGAACGAAGAGATGCTTGTTTTTACTCCTTGTCTTTCTCTGCTCTGAGAACAACACACATCCATGCTAGTTAGCACTTCAGAAATTTAATAACAAAGACCTCCGGAGCGATGATAATTTGATATGAATCTCTCTCTCTCTCTTGCTCCTCGCTTCTTGAGGAAAGATCGGGCCTTCGGATTTAGAAAGAAGCCTCATATAACAGGCTATTCACGTCGGCGAGGCCAGACTGAGACGTTGCACAATGGCATTCATTTCCTCACTATGACTGTAGACACACAAGGTCTTATGGATGGGTACATGAAGTTAACATGTACAGATTGCGGCCACTATTGCAGATGTCTTGGATGATTTAACACAAAGCTTTCTCTAGTGTGTAGGTGCCCTTATTTGCTCTCTGTATATCTACTACTTTCTTTCAACACACCTGAAAAAGAAAAGCATGGTCTGGAGAAGGTAAAATCGCCAATCAAAGTGAGTGTTTACTTGCTGTGAGGTCTGTGAGTTCGGCTGAGGTGAGAGTTTTCATCCGGAGGCAAAACTGTTCCATTCTACAGCACTTTTAATATGAGACATGAGCACGTCTACAACTGTTGTGTGCTTTATGCCTTGATGATTTGCACCGTGTCCTCCTTGCCTTCGTCCTCTGGCAAAATAGCACACGTCCTACAGAAATCCTCAGGCAAACCAGCACTGCTAAACAACAGCGACAACAGCATTGATGTAAAAGTTACAAACACATCAGTCCTCCTTTGCTCCTGCTGAGATTATG
This sequence comes from Zacco platypus, assembly GCA_038088235.1. Taxonomy (NCBI): domain Eukaryota; kingdom Metazoa; phylum Chordata; class Actinopteri; order Cypriniformes; family Xenocyprididae; genus Zacco; species Zacco platypus. Next base: position 8,568,050 of record CM076075.1, on the reverse strand, counting down.
TGATTGCATCTCATGTTGACTTTAGTTTTGCAAATACATGGACATGTTATTTTAAGTAATTACATCACTTTAGGAAAATACTTATTTTGCCTATTTATTTATATATATATATATATATATATATATATATATATATATATATATATATATATATATATATATATATATATATATATTTATATATATATTATTTTGTCAGCTTTACTTAATAAGTGTTTGTTCAGTCAACTTAACATTGCTGAGTGGAATGCACATATTAATGTTGACATAAAGAACTGGGCAGTGGATCTATAGCTCCCAGCATGCTTTGAAAGGGACTGCATTAAGAGAGTAAATTAATTATTTTTTTTTCCCAGTAAATATGTTGTCAGCTTATGTTAGTGTTTAATGTTCACTTATTTTGGACATTCAAAGGGGTTTCTGTAATGTTTTTTGAATTTTCTGATTATGCAGAAGAGTGGGGCCTGTGTTTAGGCTGTGAGCGCTCATATATGATCCTATTATATTTATAGGATCAAATGGCTGCTCTTGATTAAATTGAGTTTGTTCAATATATATATATATATATATATATATATATATATATATATACATTTTTTTTTTTTTTTAATTGAGTGCATTTTGTAGAGCAACTAGTCATGTTCAACTTACGTGCTAAGTAAACTGCACATGACAAATTCAAATGATTTGTATTTACTTAGAGAAATTTTGTCAGCTTTACTTGAATTTCTTTTGTTCATACAACTAAATTGTTATTTGTACAAATTACTCAATATAGTTGTGTGGAACCACTTGCTTTTTAAATTAAATCCAACAATTAATTTTTTTTAATTTATTTTATTTTTTTGAGTGCAGGCATTGGGTCAAACACGCAGGCGAACAATCCAAACATAAAATAGGCAAACAAAATACAGGAAACCAGGCAGAAAGTCAAAACGCGGGTAACCAGAGGGCAAGTGCTCAGAAACGCATAACAAGAATTTGCAATGAATGACACAGAGCTTATATAGGCAGGGTTAACAAGAATAATGAGACACAGGTGGATGTAATGACAATGGGTTGTGGGAAATAGTGAGATAACAAGACGAAAAGGAGTGCCCCCTGGTGGAAATCAAGGGCACACCAGCTGGTGGATGAAACACTTACGCCAGTGACTTTTGCATCAGTCCCTTTTTATCTGAACGAGGAGGTTTCTAACAGCTGGAGAAATCCGTCCATTAGCATTTTCGTTCATCTCAACGACAGTTGCTTGGCTGGATCGAGGATGTGCTTGGAGGGGATGATGATGAAGATGATGATAAAGTAATTAGCAGTGCTAATAGCATTTAACGTTTTGGCAGTCATGACTGCGACTCCTCAATCCCGTAACTGACGTCCCCTGTGTTTGACAGTCTCAGCCCTGTGTCGTGGGAGGCCTGTGCGACGCTGAGTGCAGGCTGAGCGACGGTGGACGGCAGGCTGGAGACAGCGAAGGACAGAGAGGGTGTTTGGCTGTTTGTGTAATCGGAGTGACATATAGGTCCTGGCAGCCATGGTAGCGGTGACTGCGAGGGAAGGCAGCGCTGATGGATCTGTCAAGCGCGTGTCCGTCGCGTGTGTGTCACAGCACGAGTCTGTCGCTGCCCCTCCTCTGTAGATCTCGCTGCCTGTTTGTTTTGGCTAAAGAAAGATGAATTGTTTTGCGGGATGAAAGGGTGCACTAGGTGCAGTTGTGGTTTCTGTTATATAACGAATTTAAGCTTCATGAAAATCGTAAGAGATTGAATTGAACTGGCCACTTGCTATGGGATGTTGAAATGGAAATTGGATTGAAGCCACGGGAAGAGGAATATACTGAAGCGCAATTCAACACATTCACAAAACAGAGGCAATAATAGATTTAGACAAATTGGTTCTGTTCCCTGATGAGTGTTCTGAGTTTTCTCAAATGATTGTGTATGTATATATATATATATATATATATATATGTATATATGTGTGTGGAAAAACATGTCAGGCTACAATGTCACAATTTAGGGCTGTCGGAGTTAAGGCTCTATTTGATCCTGTGAATCACCCGTAGTTCAAGCCAGGATTGCCAGGTCCACGGTTTTTCCCATTTTTCCCATTCAATAATGACAAAGAACTTTGCGCTTTGTTACTTCTGATAAGAAGCAAGGTCTCAGCTTTCAAATTCTGTCCATTTTATCATGAAATTTGAACGATAAATGGCAATTTGACGCTCTTAAATGTGACGTGTCTTTTTTTCTAAACTTTATTACAAGTTATAGCACAAAAAACATGCATGAACATCAGAAGGTATGTTGAAAAATACAGTACAACGAAGCATGTCTCATGTAATCGTTCAGTAACTGTTTCAAATGCAGAAAGACGTCAATAAAATAAGCTGGTGAACATTATGTAGTGCATTGTATGTTCACAGTTCGTTATTAGCTATTGAAAACACTAGAGAGGAACTTATTTACTGGTAATTATATATGTATATTTGAATACATTTGTTTATGAAAACTACCTTTTGTGTTACTACATTATGTACAAACATTTCAGTTATTATTTGAGTGTAATTATTGTATCTGACAATAAATAGCATTTGAATATAGTCTCAACTTGCCAAATGACAGATTTGGGAGATATTTTTATTCCTCGTGAAAATCAAACTATCGGTATCGACAGATATCATTCACATATACTATTGTATTAATGTATATAAATGTACAAGTTGTGTATATATACGTATATTCTGCTGTGTATGATAACTTAATAGCTTAATACATACTGAATTCATACATTTACTGCAGTTGTACGAATTTCTACTTCCATAAATTCAATTTCGCTTGATTTCCTGTTTGATTTCATAATGAATAACCAACAATGGAAAAAGATTCTCAGTTTCTCACAGCGCTGCTATACAGGGCCGCGTTGAGTTACGGATGTTTTTGAGGTGTACTGGTGTCTTTCACAGAGACTTTATAGACTATTAGACATCTCATAAACATTATGGATCTCCATTGCAAGAGAATATTCAGCAAAGGCATAAAGATGCTGTGAAATGAGAAATCTGTCAAGTAAATTCAACTACAGGATGAATAAATCATTGCAGATTTTATGGCTTTAATTCATATGCCCACAAAACCCCACAGTACTATAAAGTAGCCTCACTATTTAAAAGATAAATGTTATAAATATTATATATTTCATTTTTTTTATTGTATACTAATACATATATACATACAGTACAATACAGTCAGACCATATATTAAGTCACACCAATATGTACTCAGTTCATAAAATATGTTGCAAATCAAGAAACAAGGACACTAAAGTAGGAGATGTTTTATCGATTAACAGTTCACTTCAGCGGTCACAAACATCTGCGCCGTAACAACAGTGACGTATTCACCTTTGAGCTTTAATGTGCAGGCTGTGAGGTTTTAATGCACGCAGGTGTTGATGCCCAATGTTTAATGCACTGCAAAGGCTAATTGTCTGGCGAGCGTTTACTCGATTCGTTCTCTTTCAAAACCCCAATCATTCAACACTCAAACGGTCAAAGTACAGCACCCTCGACCGTATCCAAACCTCCCACCTGTGTGCATTAAAATCACGGATGGCTGGCCATTACAAGCTACTAGAGAACAAAGCTGACAAAGTCAATCAGATGCATAAGGAGGGAATATTCAGTTGTACAGTCAGTGTTGCGTTGGGTAAGCTTGTACAGTGAAGTCTGACTATCTTCCTTTGATAGTCAAGTGAAAAGAGCCAGTCCTCTGCGGGACGTGGAGTCGGCTATAGGGTGGAGAAGTGAAGAGGTCTATCTTTGTTTAAATATCACAGCCTACTTCTGCTGTTTACTCTGCCGTAAATGAGCAAAGAAAGGCAGAGCAGAGGGGAGAGATTGCGAGAGGGACTGAGGGAGTAACAGCGGTACACGGACACAATCATCATGCATCTTTTTTGGGCAGGTTAGAGACCTCTGTGTAATCTGCATAACATTAGAGGATTGTGTACACACACACACACACACACATACACACTAAGCAAGACGACCTCTCAGATGAAAATGTTATTGCTGTTGTGTTGCACTGTATCCTCTGGAGAAATAAAACAGACATGAAGGTATACAGTTGGTGTGCTTAGATCATTTGGTTTTTGGAGGAAAGCATTTACCACATAATGAAGTGTGTGTGTGTGTGTGTGTGTGGTCCTGGTAAACTGTATGTTATGGGAACCCACACGGATAATAATTCCAGCCAATTTTGACCTTGTGAAATGAATTCTTTAAATAAGGGCACAGAGAGACTGTAACTGTCTATCCTACCTTGAAGCCATTTCTCAATGATAATAAATCCCTGATGGAGGGAACAAAATGCTGAAATATGCTGAGTCATTGTGATGGGAAACCAAAGAAGGGCACATTTGTAGATTTCTTGCACCACTGCAAATGAATGGCCTTTCTTGTGGTGATTGCAATAGAATTTTACAGTAAATTTAACTGGGGTAGTTCACCCAAAAATGAATTTCTGTCATTAATTCCTCTCTCTCATGTCGTTCCACACCTTCGTTCATCTTCAGAACACAAATTAAGATATTTTTGATGAGGTTTATGACTCCATAGACAGCAATATAATCAACACTTTCAAGGTCCAGAAAGGAACTAAAGACATGGTTAAAACAGTCGACGAGATGCAGTGATTCAACCTGAATGTGATCAAGAGACCACAATACTTTCTGTGTGCAAAAACAACAAAATAACCACTTTATACATGAGGGAGAGGAATTAATGACAGAGTTTTCATTTTTGGGTGAACTAACCTTTTAATACAGTAATAGATGATGTCTAAATATCTTTATGTCCCTTTTTTCAGGCAAGTCACCACAGGTTAATAGGGTGACAATTTCAGCTAATAGATATCATCATACTTCCAAAGTTAATTAATCACAGTAGATTAACACATTTAAATTTTGTATTACAAGTTTTCTGAAATGTTATGTTTAAAAATGCAAATGAGGCATTATGTAATTAAAAAGGAACTAATTTGCATATATTTCCAGAACAGAAATCTGAACATTGGATAAAGCCAGATTCAAAATTCTTGTTTTACTTTGTAGAGATATATACATTGTAAAAATTGCTGGGTTAGAAACAACCCAAGCTGGGTTAAAAATGGACAAACCCAGTGATTGGGTCGTTTTAACCCAGCTGTTGGGTTAAATGTTTGCTCAACATGCTGGGTAGTTTTATTTAACTCAACTATTGTTTAAAAATTACTATAGAGCTGGCTTAAAATGAACCCAAAATAGGTTGGAAATTAAATAAATAAAAATCAGACACATAATAGAGGCAACAATAATAATCAACAGGTGAACATTTATTAATTATTATTAATTAAACTTATTAATAAATGCTCATTAAACATAATAATAAATGTTAATTTCCAACATATTTTGGGTTCATTTTAAGCGAGCAATACCATCATTTTTAAACAATAGTTGAGTTAAATAAAACTACCCAGCAGGTTGGGTACCAGTCACTGGGTTAAAACAACCTAATTGCTGGGTTTGTCCATTTTCAACCCAACTTGGGTTGTTTTTAACCCAGCATTAATGTGTATGATATATAAAACAGACACATGGTATATGAACAAACCCCTCTTTAAAAGCCTTCAGAATATAGAGAGGAATTAAACTGTAGTTTGATTTATGTATTGTAATTGAAACCTACAGACTCATATAGAAAGTGTAATAAAATAAACACTTAAATGTGTATTTTGGATGTTTTTTTATTATTATTATTATTACTATAACCTTTACACCACCCAAAGTGACCATTTGATGACCACAATAAATATTGAATAATATCATGCATCTTTCCATTCTTAATGCATATCAAATTTTTCTAACCAACAAATTGAAAATCTTCACTGTATAGTGATTTGGCCTTGAAAGTCACAAAAATGACAATGATTGATTATGACATATTAAACTTTCAATACCTGGCTGTGCACTTTTTCTGCCTTCCGATCCTTTTATCTTGTCGTATGTGAACATGTTTTATGTCTGTACTGTTTTTATGTACACTAAGATAAATTCCTTGTATAATTATACTCCAGTCTTTATAAAATATTCATATAGATGATAATGCATTATGTGTTTTGCCCTTCATTTGCCGCAGAAAGGCGCCGGTGCAGTACGGTTAATTTTTACACACTGTGTCAATTACCCAAAGCAGCCCGTGTCCTCTCTGAAATATTAATGAATCCTGTCGATATGCAGAGAGAGAGAGAGAGAGAGAGAGAGAGAGAGAGAGAGAGAGAGAGAGAGAGAGAGAGAGAGAGAGAGAGAGAGATGGATGCCAGGGAAAAATGTTGACCATGTTGACATTTCATCTTCGCCTAATTAGAACTGCTTTGAGGTGTTTTTAACCACATTTGTGTCCACTTGCACTGAGATTCTTTCATGCTTTGCAACAAATTCAATTGATATCCATGCAGAATAAATCCATTTATTCTCGCATTGTCATTATGACACAACACAGCACAGTATCACGTTGTCAGCGTGTTTCTGGAATTAAACGCGAGCATGGGGCATCCTAAGGATGTAATCATCCTCCGTTTTCCCTGTAATCCCGCTGTATTCGACTCACTGGCTGAGACTGGGAACTAAAAATACCACTGGTCTCAGCCATGGTGCAATATTTGGATATATCCGCCTATATCCGAGCGGGCAAATGCATATGCCTCTAAAAAGCCGGTGCAAACTAAAGTGAGAGACTGCTATAGTGCTGTTCTTAGTTAGTTGTCTGGATAATGGCTCTCTCTTGAGGGTTTCCGTGACTCTGTTTTCTGTGTGTAATAGAGAGAGGGAGCTTAAGCTCGCCTGAGTGCATCACACTGCCGCTACACCATCTCGCACTCGAGCGCTCCTGTGTCATACTTAGACCGAAGCTCAACGTTCCCTCCTACTGGTTGAGAGAGGTAAAGTACTCCTGGTGATAGTTGTTATACTCAGAGATCCCTTGGCAGATAAACCGCAGGCCTGAACCTCTTGATATTCAGGACGGCTTTGCGAGCAGTGAAAAATAATTGCATTTATGTGCTTTTACATAAAAGTTATTAAAATGGAATGGTATGCACACGCAATAAACAAAGAGCCACAAATCAGATATTAGCTTTCCTGTGAAAGCAATGGCATAGAATAATAATTCATATTCTTACAGCTTTTTTTTATCGCCCCGCTGTAACCACATATGAATTTCCAGGGGGGCAGAGGCGGGTGTCAAATATCCTGACTGTCGCACAGCGAGGGCTATTAAAACCAGCCAGCTCCGAGGGCGATGTCCTCCAACTCTTTCTCTCCTTCACGTGATCTTTCTCATTGGTTTCTGTGTGCAATTATAGCAGCCCCTCCTCTTCATCTCACTCTCCCGCTGCAGATCCTGCATATGTCATTGAAGGCAGAGACAGCAGTTTTATAAAACACGAGAATAGATGCCTGCTTTAACACATCCAGACTGCGCGATAATATCTAGTAATCTTGTGTTCAACATCAGCTTTGAAGAAATTAAATAAGCAGTTTCTCCGCAGCGACTGTGCCAGCACTGAAACATTATCTTTAAAACATGCAGGTAACACTTGATTAAAGATGTAAATTTTATCATAATTGACTTACCCTCGTGATACTTCAAAACTATTATCACAAAAGGTGTTGTATGGCAAAAGGCCTGGGCTACTTTTTCCCTATCGAATGCGAGTGGATCAAACTCAATAATGGAGAAAAAAGTAATGGGATTTGTACACAATATTCAAAGTTTTACAGCTTTATCTGAGGAAATTAGTTTGATATGATTCCCTGAGGATCTTGCTTGACAGACATTCACTTCTATTGTTTGGAAAAGAGCAGCCTGGACGTTTTACTATGAACTCGTTCAGAATTGAAAAATCAAACAGCAGGTGATGGTGAGATCAACTTTAAAATATGAAATAGTCACATTATAGGCTATTTTATTTTACTTTGTTCCATTTATGAACATATATAATATATGTTCATAAATGTGTATATATATATATATATATATATATATATATATATATATATATATATATATATATAATAAAGTTTTACATTATGTATATGACTTTCAATAAGAATTTTGTTTAAGGATTTTTTTTTTCATTGTTATAAACAATGTATATTTTTGTTTGTTTTTTCATCTTAGTTTTGCTCTGTTTCTTTTATTTTTAGATCTCAATATATTTTATAAATAAATTCAATACATTTTATTTTTAGATATATATATATTTATTTATTTATTTATTTATTTATTTTTCCTAAACAGGAACATGTATCCACCGGATGACAGAAAAGTATATTTTGGGTGTACTGTCTCTTTAAACAATACAGTTAGAAGAACGGTTCATTCATAAGTTTGCAACTGCAGATGTGGCAAAATACATAAATCATGTTGTTAGAAAAATATTAATGTGCTAATTCAGTTAGGGAAATGTGCATAGGGAGCGAACACAAGTCCAGTTGGGCATTTGCACATTTTTTGATGCATACAAGTAGGTATCAGATCGTATAACCTCACAAGCGGGTGCGATGTCTGCTCAGTTTTACCTTTGCCTTAATGTGTCCAACAATCTTTGCATGTGTAATACACACATTCTGTTAAACGTGCATGTGAGATTTTGTGTGTGTGTGTGTGTGTGTGTGTTTGGGAAGATTATAGTGTGTCGAGAGAGATTCCCAGACAGAGGGAAGAGACTCAGCATGAGAGCTAAAGCATTTTTCTCTGTGCTCTGATTCCTGCAGGAGTGCACTCATGGAGCGACTGCTGCTGCTGTGCCTGGCTCTGTTCTCCATGCCATCCTATGCCATGCTGTGCCCCAAACGCTGCACCTGCCAGAACTTGCTGCCCTCGTACACCGTGCTGTGTGCCAAAACCGGCCTGCTCTTCGTACCACCTAATATCGACCGGCAGACCGCCGAGCTCAGACTGATGGACAACTTCATCACAACGCTGCGCCACCGAGACTTCGCTAACATGAGCAGCCTCATACACCTCACGCTCTCCCGGAACACCATCAGCCAGATCCAACCGTACGCCTTCGCCGACCTGCAGGATCTGCACGCGCTGCATCTGGACGCAAACCGGCTGACGGTGCTGGACGACACCCATCTGCAGGGGTTGGTGAATCTGCGCCACCTTATACTGGCAAATAACCAGCTTCACAGCATCTCAGAAGGAGCTTTTCAAGACTTCCTAGAAACTCTCGAGGATCTCGATCTTTCGTATAACAATCTGGTGGATTTGCCGTGGGACACTATAGCTATGCTGGCCAGCGTCAACACCCTTAGTTTGGACCACAATCTCGTCGACTTTGTGCCCGAAGGGATATTTTCAAATCTTCACAAACTGGCCAGACTGGACATGACGTCCAACAAGCTGAAGAAGATCCCCCCGGATCCTCTGTTCTTACGCATTCCCGTGTACGCAAAACTGAAAGGCTCGCCGCTAACTGCACTAGTGCTCAGTTTCGGTGGGAATCCGTTGCATTGCAATTGCGAGCTGGTTTGGCTACGACGCCTCACGCGGGAGGACGATCTGGAGACGTGCGCGTCCCCACGAGAGCTCGCAGGCAAATACTTCTGGACGATCCGCGAGGAGGAGTTTGTGTGCGAGCCTCCCATGATCACTCGGCACACGTCCAAGATGTTCGTGATGGAGGGTCAAGAGGTTAGTCTGCGATGCCGCTCCGTCGGAGACCCCGAGCCGACCGTCCACTGGGTCAGTCCGGACGGGAAGCTGATCGGCAACACCTCGCGCACCGTATGTTACGATAACGGCTCTCTGGATATCTTGACGGCCACGGTGAAAGACTCTGGCGTGTTCACCTGCATTGCGTCCAATGCTGCCGGAGAGGCTACGGCTCCTGTGGAATTAGTCGTGAACCCTTCGCCGCATTACGACCCCAAACTAGAGCCTGAACCGGGACCCTCGGACATGCCGACTTCCATAAAGTCCAACAGTAGTGGTAGCGGAGGCCAGTCTCGAGCTGATCAGCGGGTCAGCGTCTCAGAAATAACCTCAAGCTCTGTGATGATCCGCTGGCCTCCGCAAAGCCACATCCCTGGAGTCCGCATGTACCAGATCCAGTACAACAGCTCCACCGATGACATCCTCATATACAGGTGAGTCTCAGAATCTAGAGATTTCAACGAAACTTTCTGTTTGTCTGTTATCTATGATTTGCACCAGTATTATTTTAATTAGGTTTATTATAATTAATTAAGGGGGCGTTTACACAAAACCATTTTCAACTAAAAACAGAAAACTTTTTATGCATTTTGGCCATTCATTTACATGACAACAGTGTTTTGAGGGCCTGAACTTTTGAACCTTTGAAAATGGTACCTTTATCTGCTCCATGTAAACTATAAAAACACAAATTTGTGAAAACTGTAACGTCAGGCGCATGCGTATTACGTGTTCAGTCTATAGGTGTGTAGTTTTTCTTTACAAAGTGACATCGCCACCTACTGGCCTAGAGCAGAATACAGCGTTTTTAGTCATTTTCAGATCACTTAGCTGCACCAATACCATCTTCTCTCTTTCGTTTCGCCATGTGTGAAAGTACAGAAGAGCTTCTGTGCTCCTATTGGTCAGTGATGTGACGGAACCTCTCGTGGAGGACCGGAAAAAATTACGATGGTTGTCGTCCACTATGATACTCTACACGTGTTAAAACGATCGATTCTTGCATCCCAACACTACGCATATGACATGCAAAAAAAAATAAAAATTAAATTGTGCACACAATTTACAAATTCCTTCCCTCGATTTGCTAGATTGTATACGATAAACGTAAACAAGCGCACAATTTACTGTTTCGTTCCCTCAATTTATGAACCATTCGCATAATTTATAAATCGAGGGAACGAAATGGTAAATCATGCGCACTTTTTACTAAATCAAGGGAACGAAATAGTAAATCGTGTGGGCACTTTTTACTAAATTAAGGGATTGAAATAGTAAATCATGCGCACTTTTTACTAAATCAAGGGAACGAAATAGTAAATCATGCGCACTTTTTACTAAATCAAGGGAACGAAATAGTAAATCGTGGGCACTTTTTACTAAATCAAGGGAACGAAATAGTAAATCGTGGGCACTTTTTACTAAATTAAGGGATTGAAATAGTAAATCGTGCGCACTTTTTACTAAATTAAGGGATTGAAATAGTAAATCATGCGCACTTTTTACTAAATCAAGTGAACGATATAGTAAATCGTACGCACTTTTTACTAAATTAAGGGATTGAAATAGTAAATCATGCGCACTTTTTACTAAATCAAGGGAACGATATAGTAAATCGTACGCACTTTTTACTAAATTAAGGGATTGAAATAGTAAATCGTGTGCACTTTTTACTAAATCAAGGGAACAAAATAGTAAATCGTGCGCACTTTTTACTAAATTAAGGGATTGAAATAGTAAATCATGCGCACTTTTTACTAAATCAAGGGAACAAAATAGTAAATCGTGCGCACTTTTTACTAAATCAAGGGAACAATATAGTAAATCGTGCGCACTTTTTACTAAATTAAGGGATTGAAATAGTAAATCGTGCGCACTTTTTACTAAATCAAGTGAACGATATAGTAAATCGTACGCACTTTTTACTAAATTAAGGGATTGAAATAGTAAATCATGCGCACTTTTTACTAAATCAAGGGAACAAAATAGTAAATCGTGCGCACTTTTTACTAAATTAAGGGATTGAAATAGTAAATCATGCGCACTTTTTACTAAATCAAGGGAACAATATAGTAAATCGTGCACACTTTTTACTAAATCAAGGGAACAATATATTAAATCGTGCGCACTTTTTACTAAATTAAGGGATTGAAATAGTAAATCGTGCGCACTTTTTACTAAATCAAGTGAACGATATAGTAAATCGTACGCACTTTTTACTAAATTAAGGGATTGAAGTAGTAAATCATGCGCACTTTTTACTAAATCAAGGGAACAATATAGTAAATCGTGCGCACTTTTTACTAAATTAAGGGATTGAAATAGTAAATCATGTGCACTTTTTACTAAATCAAGTGAACGATATAGTAAATCGTACGCACTTTTTACTAAATTAAGGGATTGAAATAGTAAATCGTGTGCACTTTTTACTGAATCAAGGGAACAAAATAGTAAATCGTGCGCACTTTTTACTAAATCAAGTGAACGATATAGTAAATCGTACGCACTTTTTACTAAATTAAGGGATTGAAATAGTAAATCGTGTGCACTTTTTACTAAATCAAGGGAACAAAATAGTAAATCGTGCGCACTTTTTACTAAATCAAGGGAACAAAATAGTAAATCGTGCGCACTTTTTACTAAATCAAGGGAACAATATAGTAAATCGTGCGCACTTTTTACTAAATCGAGGGAACAAAATAGTAAATCATGCGTACTTTTTACTAAATCGAGGGAACAAAATAGTAAATCGTGCGCACTTTTTACTAAATTAAGGGATTGAAATAGTAAATCGTGCGCACTTTTTACTAAATCGAGGGAACAAAATAGTAAATCTTGCGCACTTTTTACTAAATTAAGGGATTGAAATAGTAAATCATGCGCACTTTTTACTAAATCAAGTGAACGATATAGTAAATCGTACGCACTTTTTACTAAATTAAGGGATTGAAATAGTAAATCGTACGCACTTTTTACTGAATCAAGGGAACAAAATAGTAAATCGTGCGCACTTTTTACTAAATCAAGTGAACGATATAGTAAATCGTACGCACTTTTTACTAAATTAAGGGATTGAAATAGTAAATCGTGTGCACTTTTTACTAAATCAAGGGAACAAAATAGTAAATCGTGCGCACTTTTTACTAAATCAAGGGAACAATATAGTAAATCGTGCGCACTTTTTAGTAAATCGAGGGAACAAAATAGTAAATCGTGCGCACTTTTTACTAAATCGAGGGAACAAAATAGTAAATTGTGCGCACTTTTTACTAAATTAAGGGATTGAAATAGTAAATCGTGCGCACTTTTTACTAAATCAAGGGAACAAAATAGTAAATCGTGCGCACTTTTTACTAAATCAAGGGAACAATATAGTAAATCGTGCGCACTTTTTAGTAAATCGAGGGAACAAAATAGTAAATCGTGCGCACTTTTTACTAAATCGAGGGAACAAAATAGTAAATTGTGCGCACTTTTTACTAAATTAAGGGATTGAAATAGTAAATCGTGCGCACTTTTTACTAAATCGAGGGAACAAAATAGTAAATCGTGCGCACGTTTTAGTAAATCGAGGGAATGAATTAGTAAATCATGCGCATGATTTAGCCTGGTATTTTTTTCCCACATGTCATGTCATGTCCGGGGCTCCGTACAACTGTCATTGTCGTCCACAACACTCTACATCATGCCAAAATCAGGCTGATATAGTGTAGTCTGACCCTGGCATAAAACCGTATAAAAACATTACTTTGTTACTTTTGTTAAAATTCTTTTATTTCAGCTAGTTTTCAGCCAAGGCAACTTTTCTCATTTTGATGTATTTTAACTTGATGTACTAAAACAATTAAAATTAAAATAAAATTAATTAAAAAATATATAGACATATATTTTTATAAAATTATTTTTTTTTCATATATTATTATTATTTTTCATTTTTTTTAAATCACAACTAAAATTTTAAATGAAAACAAAAAATATAAAAAAAAAATAACAGAATAAATAAGTTTAGAATAATTGAGATACTACTATAGTACTACTACAGTTATAGTTAATGGTTTGAATTAGTTTTAATTTTTAATTTAGTTAAAATTTTAGTTTTATTAGTTATTACTTTTTACTGTCTATATAGTTTATATTCTTAATTATTTCAGGTTTTAGTTATTTTAGTACTTTAAGTTAAACTACATGAAAATGAGAAATCTTTCCTTGGCAACGACCTAAAATAAAATAAGATTTTATTTTGGTTAATGTTTATTTTTTTAAGTTACATTTGTTCTAATGATTTCAGCTTTAGTGAACTATAAAAATGCAGGATTGCACTGATTTTATTCATGATTAGACTACAGACAGCGCTCATGTTAGCGAAACTAGAAATCTAGAAGAACGTGAGCGGAATGTCAGAACGTGTCGATGCTAAATTGCTTTTATTTTAATCGATACCGTCTTCACTGGAGGTTGATGCACTTCTCCAGACACTTTATTATCCCTTCCATAAGAAATTATTTTACCAATATTGAAGAAATTACTTTCAGATCGTGTGTGATTTATTTTATTTTTTTTTAATCAAAGCCAGCTCATGGTTTCTCGTCTCTCTGATCTACTAATTTAAATCAACTTTTGCTTCTAATGTATTCCCAGTTGCAGCAATATCAACATAATAATCATTATTATTATAGAACAAGGTTATAAATAAAGTGGTATATTTTGCTTTTGCTTAAGTCAAACATCGAGCTGATTCCACATACAGACATGGTTTAACATGTTTCTGAAAAGATTTATGAAAACAGCATGCGGATTAAGAGTCACATAATTCTATTAAATACACGGGCAGTTTGAATGTCCAAATTATGACGTTTAATTCCTAAATGCAAGACTTGCCGATTGCACATTTTTCAAAGCTTTGCAGTAAAAATCTCTTCTTTTGAAATGCAACATTTGAGAGAGCACCATGTACGGTCTATCCCCCCAAATGGGTTTTGAATCTGGGTAATTCTGCATTAGATAAACAAATTGATTCTGTCTTTGTTCAAAGGGAAAGGCTGGCATCTGAGACTGGGGGTGTTAATGGCTTATGGCGGAATCCTATTCAGATAGCGGATGAAACATTGCAATTCCTCCGATGAATACAAATGGACTTCGATGATTGCCAGCCAACAAAGACACAATAATATCATGAATGCAATGTATGAAATACAGCCATATTTTTGTTCTGTGCTAATCAAACGATCCTTCCCAACGGGGCCAGCTGTTTTAGGGTATCTGCTCGACACGTCAGAAAAGCTCTTGAAGGATTTTCATTAGTGCACAGACAGATTGGCTTCCACGGTAATAGTTTCAGCCTGATGCAAATCAAACTGAATTTTCGCACAAGCAGACGCATTGACACCCTTCAATAAATCACAGCGCTTGAGGTGTTCTGAGGAAGACAATAATAACAGAATAACAATAGAAGCTGCATGTCAAGTGTGTGCCCCCGTTTCAGATGCTCCGGAAAGATTACAATGAAACCGTATTTGCATTGATGTTGAAATGTGTCTCAAATTCAAAACCCAATCTTTTGCTTTGTACTATATTAAGAGGACCGTCTGGAAATCCGCCCCATATTTTGGGTTGCATGTCGACAATGGCGGCCTTTATGCAGAAACGACTACATTATCGCACCCTCTTTAGCATTCAGTCGTGGCCCCACCGCCAGTGACGACCATGATTCCTCATTGAAGGGATCTGTAAGGATGTAATTAACTCCTGCAATAATCCCTGTGGATAGATTAAGAGAGAAGAAAAGATACATACAGAAAGCAATTTGCTATTAATTATGGAAAAGGCAAGGGGAGTTCTTTGGTTTATAGAGCTGCGGAGTAATCTAAAAGTCTTTCAGAATCAATTAAGAATGCATGCGCCAGACTCCCTGTTGACAGCGAGCCGGGTTAGAGTAGAGATGACTTCGAGATGGTGGCTGAGGTGAGAATATAGAGTGTAAACTTTGAGCTGAAAAGACAGGTTAAATCTGAAGTGATGTCTGGGTGAAAAAGCGCTGGAGGCACCGTGTGCGTGATGCCGAATGAAGACCTGAACGAAGCGCAAGATGGTGTGCATTTACATCAACATGCATGTGAGACGCTCTCTTAAAGCCGCTGACTCTTTTTATGTACAACGTAACTTTCACACACCCATATCGAAATACGAATCTAAATTGGTATTTAGATATATTTACAGACCTCAAGATATCTTCTTTTATGTCCAGCAAAAGAAAAAGTCATACAGGTTTGAAATGATAACAAGTAAAAAATGTAAATTTTGGTCGAAATTGAGGTTCACACAAAAATAAGTTCATTAAGCCCTCATCTAGCGATCCCAGTGCTCCAAATAAAAGTATCTTTTTCTGAAAGGAGTACCTTTTCTTCGACCATGAGAAATGCCGTTTTTCTCTGATCACTTCTGGACAACTAGCGCTTCCTCTCAGCAAAAGTTTCATTTTAAAGCGTAGCATTCAAACTTTGCGAATATTCATAGTGAATTCTCAATGAGTCTGAACCAATGAAATGTGATTTTCTTTCTTACTCACACTGACTGACAGATCCGAGGCGCACGCACAAAGATGCCTCAGACGGCGCACGATCCCGATATACACATACAGTATATACAGAATTACTGTATTTTAAAAAACGCAAACATTATCTGTTATATCTTAAGTGAACATTTGGTTAACTTTTGGGGAAAAACATCTGATGTGAAACATTATATTAGATCAGTCTGATACAGTAGGTCTTAATATATAGACTGTCCAGGGTCTCTTGGGTATATATATATATATATATATATATATATATAACCAAGCAAATTTTCAAAAAATAATATCTTATATATATCTCTTCAGTCTTCAGAATTTATCCCTTTGTGTTTCACAGAATAAAGAGTCAAACCGGTATGAATTGCTTGTTGTTGTTATTTTTTTAAAAAGAGAAAAACTATTCCTTTAAAAGAGCTCTGGGTGACGAGGGTCTCTGCTTGAGAATGTCACTGTTAGCTGTCATTATCTTACCTCATCTTTTTCACATCATTTTATCTCTCTCTCTCTCTCTCTCTCTCTCTCTCTCTCTCTCACTGCCTTCATTATGTCCCTCTTTATTTGCATGTTTTCATCTTTAATTTAAGCCGCTTTTAAGTGGGTAATTAAACTGTACGAGCTCCTTCAGAAGACAGTGAGATGACAGGGTCTCTGTGCCAAGTGACACATCTTCAGAAGAGCTCGAAGCCCCTTCTCCATTTACAGCGACAGCTCAGAGACAGAGGTGCAGCGGTCTGACCTCGGCAGCTTAAAAGGACCAAAGGCTGCCAGAAGTGAGAGGAATTTTTCTCAATATATATCCATCAAATGCCCTGTGAGAGGATCCAGAGGAACAGACCGAAGAGAGCTTCCTGTATCTGCTCATTAGCACATGAAACTGCGGCGGTGCAGAGCTGTAGCTACTCCAAACCTAACACTTATTAAAACTCACTGACAGGGCTGTTAACAGTGTTTAACGGCTATGAGACGCAAAACAATGCGTGTGGATGGACAAGCAAATAGACAGCTAATCAGTGGACACTGAAAGTGTAAAAGCAGCCACATTTACAGTAATACATTTTTCATGGGCGTTTTATTGATAAACTACATTTTAAATAGAATATGCATGATTAAATTACTTATAATTGTATTATTTATTTGTAATTATTTTATTAAAACGCATATTGTTAAATTATTTATTTTTAATACTTTTATGTATATATAAAATTACCTTAGTAAGATGCTATAATAATATTCAGATTGGATTTATAGCATGCTCTGATATTTTTTAAATTAATTTTATTATTCATTTTAATAAATTATTTTTATTAAATATATAAATGCATTTTAAATTATTTCATATTTTTACGTAATTTTTATTTTTATTTATTTTATTATTTTTTATTTATTTTATTTTTATGATTTATTTTATTTTATTATTATTTTTAAATATATTGTACAATTATTTAAAATGTCCTTAGTAAGATGTTATGATAATATTCAGATTGGATTTAAGATTTGTCATGCTGTGCTTATTTATTTTAATAAATTATTGTAAATAAATATATTTATTGTTAATACATTATTTTATTATTATTTTTAGATTTTACATTAATTAAAAATGTCCTTAATAAGCTGTTTTAATAATATTCAGTGGATCTGCTCTGGCTACTGAAATATAACACTAAAACATATACAATATTTACTATTGGCATGTATTACAATCTCTAATAAAAGTATGACCTCATAAAAAAGAAAACACTGGCCCAATTCAGTGCTGATATAATGCAATCCCATACGTGTCTGTTTGTCAATAGGAATCAAACCGAGTGAGTGTCAAAGCAGTTACCAGTATGCACACTTACACTCACACACTCATGCACCATTACCCTCACCGTCAACCCCTCGCTTGCAAAAGGAGCTCGGCCAATTACCCACGGGGTCAAATGCAAAAATATGCGGTCATGCTCACGGTCACACAAACACACACAGAGCACGTCACCCAGGGCGAGCCGCGCGGCGTGACTCAGGTCTTCATCTCCTCACCTCAGTGCACCAGAGCCGACTGCAGCGCTGGACAGAGCCTCGCTGAATAATGCATGCTGCGCATAACATCAGCAAAGCTGCAAAAACATGATACTCCTGCTCACGGCATCAGGGTTACATAGATTTGACACAAAATATTTGGTGACACTTTATAATGCATTATAAATGTACTCATAATGAACGTTGCGATGCATTATAACATTAGCAGATTCCTTGCTACACACATGTATAAGTATTATAATGTATCATAACAGTGGTTGCAATGCATTATAAGGTACATTACAATACTTTTATGATGCATTATATTTACAAGCTTCAGGTTACGTGTTACCAAATATTTTAATCTTTGAATGACCCATGTTGTTTCTTCTGGTGTTTAGTTTGGGGAAATTATAGTGCATGTTTAATAACTACATATAAATCAGTAAATCTTTCCTTTAAAACATTTAAAACACCTGCATTATTTAAAAAGAAAGAAAGAGATGTTTCTACCTTTCAATCTGGTCACATGGGTTGTGTTTTCATACATTTGATCAGTGACCTGTGTGATTACTGTATGTGTCATTTTTTATTTAGATGCGGTATAATACCGTATTTATAATACACTACATGAAGTAACTTGAAACAGTTGAGTGAGTTTTTCTTTACTAAACATTTTGTGACATCACTACATCAACGAGAGTCAAAATAATTTTTTTGTATTATATTATAATTCATTAGTTTTATTTACTCATCAAAGCTTATTTTTACTTACATTTGTTGAGTGTTCATTTTGGACCCTGATAGCTAAATAAAATTACTATCATATTCAAAACCCCCTCTCCTTTTTTTGCTAATGTACCAGAGTTCAACCTTCAGCGAACTCGCTGACCTCTGATGATGACAGCGGAAACCTTCCAACGCTGTTGCACTTCCTTACTCCATCCTGTAGTGAAAAGGTCGACAGAAAATGAAGAAAAAAAAAAAAAGCGGGCATCCCGGGACAGACACAATCTCTCTGCTGCAGATGGCACAGAGCACATGTTATGCTTAAATCTACTTTGACACGTGTCTCCCTTTGGACAGCATGGGCAATATTGTAAACACAGTGTGTTCATGACAACCATCTGCCCTGAATTGAATTTTGTGGAGTTTAAACTGAAACTCTCAGAACATTTGTTCACTTAACTTTCACTTTTATTTGCACTACCGTTCACGAGTTTGGAATGCAGTTTTTTAATGTATTTTGAAAGAAGTCTCTTCTGCTTGCTCAGGCTGCAAAAGTAAAAACTAAAATACTGTGAAATATTTTTTTGTAATTTTTGCAGTAATCTAATTTATGATTTCCAATCAGGTTTTAGGAAATGCAAGTCCTTCTTTACTTTATTTAACAGGTTTTATAAAGAAGCAGACTAACGATAGGTAGGAAAGTCGGCACACCAAGGCTCCAATAATGCAAAAAATTATTAATGGACTCTCAAAATGGTAATGTTAAGAGCATGCAGGCTTTTCAGACAATTGCAAAGTGAACCAACAATCAAAAACAGGTGATTAATCCACGATCACATGACAAAGAAAGAAAGAAAGAAAGAAAGGCAGGCTTTGTTACAAGGCTTTATTAGTAGTATTAGTATTAATATCTCTTTTTTTTATCCTTGATTAATCTCATTTTAGTATGAAGGCTTGTTGGTTCAATTTTTACTTGTCTGATGAAACATTGTGAGAGTCCATTATTACATTTTTAGAGCCTTTTTTTTATTTTATTGTTTCCTTTGTCATGAACCCAACTTAGGCATTTTTGCCAGTGAAGTGCGTGCTTTGGTCCTTTTTTGTAGAGTTGAGAGGGTAGAAATTGATGGGTTTCTCTGTGAGGAAACCATTATTAACAATGGAGTTCCTCAAGGAAGTGTCTTAGGCCCCCTTTTCTTCCTCTTATACATAAATGATATGCAAGCAGTTAGAAAGACTTCTGAAGGGTCATGTGACACTGAAAACTGGAGTAATGATGCTAAAAATTCAGCTTTGATTACAGGAATACATGATAGTTTACTATATAATCAGATATTTTAAATTGTAAAAGTATTTCACAATTTCACTGTTTTTACTCAAGGTGTCATCTTCTCTTTCAGGATGATTCCCGCCTCCCATAAGCTGTTCATACTGAGCGATCTTGCCTCGTCGCGGGACTACGAGCTCTGCGTCCTGGCCGTCTACGATGACGGCATCACGGCTCTCACCGGTACGCGTCTGGTCGGTTGCGTGTCCTTCACCACGGAGCGTGAGTTCCGCCACTGCCGCTCCATCCATGACCAGTTCCTCGGTGGCACTATGATAATCGTCATCGGTGGGATCATCGTGGCGTCGGTCCTCGTCTTCATCTTCATCCTGCTGATGAAGTATAAACTTCACAGTCAGCACTACAAGCAGAAGGCCGCCCGTGTCAGTAACGTTTGTTCTCAGACCAACGGAGGCCAGCAGGGGACGGCATCGGGCCCTCCACCCAGGTCGTCGTCCTCCTCGGGCTCCGCCAGCAAGCCCTCCGTCCCGCTCGGGTCAGACAGACAAGAAGGGTCTCACGGCCTAGAGGGGGGTTACGGAGCACTAAAAGGGACCACGGTGGTGGACTTGAACCCAGAATACGGGAAATCCGTAAAAGAGGACGACTCCATATCGCAATAACACAGGGTTCAATCCCGCCTCCCTTCCCATTCTCTTCACACCTCAACCCATTCACTTTTGTTTTCTGTTGCCGGCGTCCTGCAGCCTTACAGAGGATTTTCTCCTGTCCAAGGTGAGGATTTTTTTTTCTCTCTTCTCCTCTATCTGTTAAGGTTTGTTGCTAGGTAACTGGTTGCTAACGTGATAGAATCTCCCCACACTACAGTGCTGATGCAGAGATGTTCCATTTCTGTTAATTAGACCTCATTTAATGGATAAATTACAGGCATTCCGACTCTGCTGTCTGTCTGTGTCAGGGCAACGGGCCTAAAAAGATACAGTTCACTTGAGATCACTGTTTAAATTGATAGCCTGACAGTTGTTTAGTTCAATAGGATGCTTTTGAATTACAAAGGCGTAAAATTGAAACGCTTTTCCAAGTTGGGATGTTTGCAGTGAAAGTGGGAGGAAGTCATATGGTCTGCACATTTCAGCACATTAGGCTCATGCGTATTTTATGCATATCCCTGCTGAGTATGGAATAGCACATATCACTATTTCCCTTGCGAGATGCAGGTCATGCGTTTAGATATTGGTATTTTGCCGAGGCTGTATCTGAATTATCACTTCACCACAGTATCATGAGTCCATGTGAATTCATACATATATACTAGGAGTGTGACGAGATACTTAGTTCACGAGATGAGACGAGATTTTTGCCCAGTATTTAAAAAAATCCTCAATGACAAAATTCATGACTGGAAAAAATAGTCTGCAGGTGCATTTTGAAATGTTTCAACTAATAATCTTGTAATGAATGTCATTTCAGTTCTACATCCTAAATGTGAATTATCATATGCATTGAAAGAAACAATGCTCAAGCACTGTAAAAGGTTTTGCCGCAAACTCAACTGACTAGCTTCTCTCCTGTATGATTTCATATGAGTCTCTTCAGACCTTACTGTAAATGAATTATGAGCTTCTTATTGAGGTGTGACCTTCTAATTGAACTTCTTTCCACAAATAAAAACAGTATAAATAAAAGTCTTAAAACAATAAGTGCAACCATAATCAAAATTATCTCTCAATATTCAAAGTGCAAACATAGACCAAAGCTAAGATAGTATAAAACTACATATCCCAGGCTAAAATAGGTCTGATATTGGGAGACAGGCTGTAGCCTAATTTGTGTGCATCAAGGAGCTCGCATTTTACTTTTGCTTTCGAATTTGCGATTGCACGTATTCTGTGTATAGGGAGCGGCGGTGCTGAGCTCACATTCTACAAGATAAGACGTTTATCCGGGTCTGTTGCGCAATGAATCCTCCGCCATGGTCTCGTCAGCCATCTTTCCTTACTCTCGTCACATGATCAGTGATCTGTGATTCCCGCTGCACTCTGTGTGACTCTGCAGCTCGTACTGGATGACCAGAGTAGTTTACAATTGAAGCAACCGTTATCCAACTGAATTAAATGTTTTTTATTTCTATTAAAAAAAAGCAAAAATACAGTGGACGCGGTGCCACGGTGGGCACAGTAATGTAATGTGAACGTAGAGGTGGCATATTCAATGCTAATTTCACCCTCGTGATATCACGAGACAGCTTTTCAAATCTTTCACATTTTAATACAGCGAGATCTCGTGGCACAAGATCTCATCACACCCCTGATATATACACAATACACTAGGCATAATTCATTTGCAGACTTTGTAAATGGTTACAGAGGAAAACTAGGCATCATACACTAAACGACTGAGGATCACATACTACCAGTCATTCCAAAAACATCAAACACATACAAGGAGACGCATGACAAATGATAACAAGATGTGTCTAAAATCAGCTCAAAATATCAAATGTGTGTCAACCTCTGACTGGATGGAATCAAAGACTGCTGCTAAAAAGTTTTACACTTGAAGATTTTCTGTGAAATCTGTTTGCCCAAAATATGCAAACTGTTTCTGACTCTCTGAAACCCGTCCAGACTGCGAATCAGGGCGAAAATCTGTGCAAAATTCATGTAGTGTATTCCAGCCTTTAGTCCTCTTTGTCAGCTTGTCAGCAAGAGCAAAGGAATGTGAACGACCCCTGTGAATTGTCATGCTGGTTAGTGCTGGTTATGACGTCCATACGCTACACATCTTTCAGAATCGTCAGACGCTGCTCTTTTTTCACACTGAACACGACTGTCTGTCGTCGCCGATGTCAGTTGCAGTCAAAACAGATTTCACACTGCAGCAAGCCGCAGACAGGCCTAGATATTTAACCTGCTGAATCTGTCAGACAACAGCGACGCTTTTCTCAGATCGCGTCTTTATTCACTCAAACATAGTGATCATCGTTCGCGGAAATGAGCTCTGTTTTGCCTCCGATTTTTTTGTCTGTGATCTCCAAATCAAGAATGAATTATTTTCATGCAATGGATAATCGATGAATTCCTGATTTTAAAATTCTACAATTTTGAATAAATAAATCATTTGAATTTGATGGCAAAGGTCATTTAAATGTACGAATAAAGAAAATATACATGCACCATTAAATAACCAGCTTCAACTTATACAATAAATTAAACACATCTCTTATATTGGCCAATGCAACCAATACAGTGTCGATATATTATGCATCCCTAGATGTTGGTCAGCCAGAACTATCTTTTTTGTCAAACCTACCTATGTTGAATAAAAAAAGCATTGGTAAAACTTTTATCTTCTTTTAACTTCATCCAAAACACACACAACATATCCCAGCTCATTTCAGCAGGGGAAGTAAAGTGGAAAACTACATTTCAGTCACTTTTCCCTGCTTATTTTCCTTCTTGTTAAACTAATTACCAGCACACCGGCAGCACTAGAGGCACCGGTGTGTATTTCAGTTGTATTTGTATTCAGTTAAAGCCCTAACGCCCTTAGAGGCTCAATCTAAGTTGGCCAGGTTCCTCACGCTTGCAGCAGTGTGGATAATATCCGGCGATGGACCACCTCAGCTCTCAGGATCAAGAGTTGAGTCCATTTAACATAACCAGGAGAGAGCCATCTCAGTCAATTGGTCATGGTTGCCTTCTATTGAGGAGCCTCAGAGGAGCCCTGAATGGAAAGTACAGGTGGAAGCGTATCTGTTTCACCTCCAACGGACAGCAATCTCACGCTGCACGACTGAGAGTTGAAGGGCAGAGGTGTCTGTCAGGGTCACTGTCAGGGGAAACTTCAAAAGGCTTCTGCAGCGAGCCTTGTGCTGCCTGTACAATTAGGTGAACAAAAAGTTACTATCTGATCAGGTTGAAAGACTTTTCTGAAACATAAGAGTTAAATCACCTTTTCTGACCTGCAAAAACATCCATCTTTTATTACAGATCTCCATTTGATTTTGAAACGCCCCATAGCTCCTGTCAGCGCCTCTGGACCGTACAGTGTTGAGGTGCTTGATGTTTGGCTTTATTCACCAGCAGCCAGGGTTTGAAATTAACTTATTTTTGACCACTAATGTGTCAAAAAAATATGCAAAGTATAAAGATGTGGAACTTGACCCTTTTTATGCTTTGCTTTTCTAATGTTTGAAGCTCTGGTTGAAGGGCATCGTTTATGAATCATCACTCGGCAGTAATGAGTTCGAGTCATTTATGAGTTATGAGCTAGTGAGTTTATATGCGTTACCTGCCACGGTTGGCTGGTGTTGTTTTCAAACCCTGCCTGTAGCTCAATTGAGTACTGATTCATGATCTAACATTTTGATGGACCACAATGGATTGAAATGCAGGTCCTGTTTCTAAAATTAGAGAACAAATAGAGCTCCTTCTCCTATTAGCTTCAAATGGATTTACATTTCCGTTTGCTCAGTGTGAAATGGGAAAGATTAGGACGTGGGGATAGAGATACAAGGCCTGGAGAGCTACGAAGATAGGGAAAGGCACTATGATGGAAGAAAAAGGGCCGATATGAGTATTGTGATGGGGGTTTAGAGATTGAGATAAAAGGGTAAAGGCCTAGTGTCTCAGATATTGAGACAAATGGGCTAATCTGTGGGGTGGGATGTTGTAGAATACCAGAAGACCCATAGTAGAAGGTAATTACTATTTGTTGTCCGCAAAATGGGCCGCAACCTCTCTTCTCCTTCCTTGCCGACAGCCGTCGCGAACCAGAATCCCTCCAGGCTGCAGCAGGGCATGCTGCACTAAAAATAGCGTCTGAATGAGGCCTAGCATTAGCACTGCAGATAACTAGCTTGCCGCAACATTTCAGGCCTTGTCCTTGCTGCTGCTTTGAGGCTTTGTTCTGCATTATATCTGGGAGGAAAGTCTGAGTAAATTAATGATGGTTGGAGTTAATGAAGTCGTTAAATGTCCAATTAGCATGCTCTATGTATAGTCACCCGCTCTGTCTGTTTATGCAAGCTCAGCTAATGTTGTGAGAAAATTATTTGCGTATCCTTGGGTGCCGTTTCCTCTGATACAGATTAAATTTAGTGTGATAATATTTGCTGAAATGGCACTGTCAACATGTATACATGCTGGAAAAAGTCAAGCTACAATTGTAATCATCTAGGTAGTCATTTATTTTACATGATTTATTTATTTACATTAGTTTACATTTATGCATTTGGCAGGTTTATCCAAAGTGACTTGCATTGCATTCAAGCTGTACATTTGATCAGTTGGAATCAAATTCATCAATCTCTTATGAATCTATTGTCTACTATCTATGAATCTGCAGTTTGAGCTACAGGAATTTATAGTTACAGTTAGTTTGTTCAGGGTTTCACAAATATTTTTATCAGCCTAACCCCTTTGACCTAAACTATCTATCTCCTGATTATTTAAGTTAGTTAGCTAGTTAGTTAGGGGATCCTCAAGTATTGACCTAAAGTATTTACCTCCTGATATTTTAAGTTAGTTAGATAGTTAGTCAGTTAGTTAGTTAGTTAGGGGATCCTCAAATATTGACCTAAAGTATTTACCTCCTGATATTTTAAGTTAGTTAGTTAGTTAGTTAGCTAGTTAGTTAGGGGATCCTCTAGTATTGACCTAAAGTATTTACCTCCTGATATTTTAAGTTAGTTAGTTAGTTAGTTAGGGGATCCTCAAGTATTGACCTAAAGTATTTACCTCCAGTTAGTCAGTCAGTCTGTCAGTCAGTTAGTCCTCAAGTATTGACCTAAAGTATTTACCTCCTGATATTTAAAGTAAGTTAGTTAGTTAGTTAGGGGATCCTCAAGTATTGACCTAAAGTATTTACCTCCAGTTAGTCAGTCAGTCTGTCAGTCAGTTAGTCCTCAAGTATTGACCTAAAGTATTTACCTCCTGATATTTAAAGTAAGTTAGTTAGTTAGTTAGTTAGGGGATCCTCAAGTATTGACCTAAAGTATTTACCTCCTGACATTTTTAGTTAGTTAGTTAGTTAGTTAGTTAGGGGATCTTCAAGTATTGACCTAAAGTATTTACCTCCATTTAGTTAGTTAGTTAGTTAGTTAGTTAGTCAGTCGGCCAATGTCAGTCAGTCCTCAAGTATTGACCTAAAGTATTTACCTCCAGTTAGTTAGTTAGTTAGTTAGTTAGGGGATCCTAAAGTATTTACCTCCGGTTAGTTAGTTAGTTAGTCAGTCAGTCAGTCAGTCAATGTCAGTCAGTCCTCAAGTATTGACCTAAAGTATTTACGTCCTGTTAGTTAATTAGTTAGGTAGTTAGGGGATCCTCAAGTATTTAGTGAGGGGATCCTCAAGTATTGACCTAAAGTATTTACCTCCATTTAGTTAGTTAGTTAGGGGATCCTCAAGTATGGACGTAAAGTATTTACCCCCTGATATTTTTTGTAAGTTAGTCAGTCAGTCAGTTAGTTAGTTAGTTAGTTAGTTAGTTCAGGGATCATAAAATATGGACCAAAAATATTTACTCCCTGATACTTTAAATTAGTTAGTTAGTTTGTTTGTTTGTTCAGGGATCCCCGTATAGTTAGACAGTCATACTAAAGTGTTTACATCACATTTTAAATTGTTTTTTTTTAGTCTGACTGAAAACAACCTTCGACACTTTTACAGAGTGTATAAACACAATCAGTGATTCTCTACAATCAGTTTATACCTGATATCAGATCACAAGTAGGAGGGACAGGTTACTGTTTTTATGCCTCAAGTGAGTCTTCTTTGGCCACTTGTGATCAGATTTCAGCTGGAGCCACTTATAATATCAATGTTTCCTGGGAATCAATCTCGTGACCTTAGTGTTGCTAGTGTCATGTTATGCTTTTTGGCTGCATAAACAAGCAGATTAAGGCTTAAACACACACACACACACACAAATAAAATAAAATAAAAATAGCCACTTTGTTTCTCTCAAATATACACAAATGTTAATGATTACATAATTTTTGTGATCAAATGGTTATTTCTAAAAAGCTATTATAAGCTAAAGCCCTTGAATTTAGCACAATGGATGATTGACAGGCTATCATTTATAGGCTATCATTTATGACTGTGGTGCATTATGGCAGATTAGCGTACACAACAAATACCATGCGGTCACATACATTTCTAACTCATTTTTTGTGATCGGATCACTTAAACCATATTCAAAGACCCTGTTTAGAGTTGCAATGAACATCCGATCACCCAAGATGAATGTTAAGGTGCAAAAATGTATAATAATCACTTTATCAGAGGTGGAATGTCTTCTGCAAGAGTGTTTTCCTTTTGAATGCATTCAGACCTGTCTACTCAGATCTTTTATTCCTTTGCATTTCATTTGCAGATTTTTAATATCCATTTAAATGTGTTATGTTGTTGAATCTGATCTCTTGCCTCTGTTGCTTTTTCAAGGCAAACTCACAGTCTGGAAGCTAAAAACAGAATGCCAGATTAAATGGGATTGGATCCAATCTATTAATAGGACAAGCTGGGGTCGGAAGGCAAATGCAACAGTGTCTCCGTGTTCAATTTTTTATGCAAGACTCTCCCCAGACCATGGATATTATTATGAGCCTCTGTGGTGCATATGAGCAGCGTTTCATTTTAAAACCAGAGGTTATTGCCCTGAGAGAGAAGAATCATCCAATAATTTTCCGGGAAGAAACAAGAAAACTCTTTGGGAATACATTGCGGTTGTTTTTTGTGAAGACGTGGGAAATATTATGACAAAATATCAGTGTTAAATAGAAGAAGCAGTTCCGGTCTCTGCAACGGTCCAGTGCCAAAGGATTGAAATGTCTGGATTTAATGTTCTCCTGAAGGCTCGTGCGGATTCAGACTTATCAAAGTTCGATGAAATATTGATGAGTCGTATTGAGTTAACATTTGTGGACCTTCTGGAGCACTTTATTATGGATTCCTCTGTATTTTCTCAGCTAATGACTCTCTCTCTGTCTCTTTATTGGGAAACTGAACACATGGATCAATATCCAGCTGATTAACAAACATGGGGAGTGTGTTCTTGGGATCTGGAGATTAGGTCAAACAGGAGAGACACCGGCTGAACATTGATTATCACAATGCACTAAAACTTTCCGAATCTCCTGTATCAACAAGGATTGACGGTAAGGCCCTTTGAGAGCTCTATATCTGACGACAGACTCTGCGAAAGCAGCGTAGGCCATGCTAAAAACTCCTGTTTGACAGTCGACCTGCTGAAATAAATACTGTTCTTTTTTCCCTCCAATTGACCGTTGACGTATTTGTATGTGAAGTACACCTTCAGCCATCTCTGATTTTAATCATTTGATTTCAAGGAGAAAATAATAAAAAAATATGGGATGGAATTTTATGCTTTCATAGGTACTCTATGTGGATTTATAAAGAAATAAAGTATTTTTCTTCAAGGCTTGTGGAGAAGACTTTTCATTAACCCAGAGAAATAACACCGGATGTTTTCTAAGACACTCTAACTTCCCTCTTCTGTGCAGTGGTGTGATTATTTTCATAATGAAACATATTGAAAAGGTTTCTTCCAGCAGGTCTTTAGGGCTGAGTGTAATGGAAGTTAAGTCAAGCATACTGCAAATCATATGCTAGTGACTTTCAGTCCTGTGCATTACTCATAATCTCAATATTCTAGAGAGAATGTTTATCTTGTTGCTCTACGGAGTGTCAAATGTTTACAAATGCATGGATTATTTGCAGCCAAAGGCGTTTATGCTAATGGAATGAAGCCGTAATGACTCTTATCACCACATGATGTCACTGCAAACGCACTTCACGACGATATTCCGTCCTGACGCATTGCGTGGGGTCTGATGACTTGCAGATTTGAGATGTGGTGCTTAAACATCCTGCTCATGGTACTTTACAGCAAAGCTTTCTTAAGTGCTTATGAACTGAAAACTTAAACCGTTGGTATTTGTTATATAATTGAATCAATGGTAATTAACATAGTATGTATTAACATTAATTCAGATTAAATGAAACTTTAGCAGAAAAAGGAACTGTCTGGTTTGCTAGTTTTATTTCGTTTTTGGCCATAGGTGTGAATAACATCCCAGAACAAAACACCACACCTTTTCACAATTGTGCGAAAGCCCCGCTGATACTTAATAGTATCAATAAAAATCTCAATATTTGTGGATTCCTTTTGACTTATACAACCGAGAGGTTAGAAATCAGCATGCTGTGGCTGGCATTACCCACAATGCCTTAGTTTGTCGTTATAGGGCAGTTTATCAGAGTGAATGTGTGATGCAGATGCCAGAGGCCATAAAAAGGGGAATGATGCCTTCTGATAAACATGCAAATGAATCCTAATGCTAAAATTACACAAATTTCGTACTGCTAGAGGGCAGC
This sequence comes from Zacco platypus, assembly GCA_038088235.1. Classification (NCBI taxonomy): domain Eukaryota; kingdom Metazoa; phylum Chordata; class Actinopteri; order Cypriniformes; family Xenocyprididae; genus Zacco; species Zacco platypus. The sequence goes on along the minus strand of CM076075.1, from coordinate 8,538,304 downwards.
GCAGCTTCTCAAATAATCTTTTCAACACACAGACACAGATGTTCTGAGAGACCGGTCACTTCTGTGAACTCAATATATGCAAAAGTTCAAAGCCCAAAGCATTCAGTCTAATGTATAGTGAAATCATCATTGCCTGATCTCACTAGAAAAATAAGTTTATTTTATTTTTGTTTTATTTTAATCCAGGTAAACTTATAAAAAACTTATAAAAATAAATTATATATTTATATATTTATTTATACATATACACACACACACACACACATATATATATATATATATATATATATATAGTAACAAATAAATCACTCTCTCTTGCTATTTTATTTTATTATTCTAGGTAACAACAAACAATAACAATAATATGTGTGAGTTTTACAATTACTTATGTAGGAACTAATGAATAAATCCCTCTTTCTGTCAAGCTGTCATCTATGGAAAAGAATAATTACACTCCTTTATGGATAATTGGAATAGGGGAGGGTCTGCGCGAAGCAGAATCACTGGATAAACAAGAAAATAAACTATACATTTAGTGGTTTGTCACATTTCATATTTACCCCATGGGGACCAAGCATTATTAGGTACATATACACATTATGATCACCTTCCTAATATTGTTTTGGTTCCAAAATAGCCCTGACCCGTCGAGGCGTGGACTCCTCTAGACCCTGAAGGTGTTCTGTGGGATCTGCTCCGAGATGTTCGCAGCAGATCCTTCAAGTCGTGTGGTGTGGATCCTCCATGGATCGGACTTGTTTGTTCAGCACATCCCACAGACGCTCGATTAGATTGAGATCTGGGGAATTTGGAGGTCAACACCTCAAACTCGTTGTTGTGCTCCTCAAACCATTCCTGAACCTGCTTTGTTTCAGGAGCATTATCCTGCTGAAAGAGCCACAGCATACCGTTTCCATGAAAGGATGTTCATGGTTTAACAATGCTTAGGTAGGTTAATGCTCAGAACCAGGATTAACGTCTTGAGCAATTTTAGCTACAGTAGCTCATCTGTTGGCTCGGACCACACAGGCCGGCAAAACCAAAGCACACATGAGCTGAAGAGTAAGAGTCTGTACTGCGTTTGCATCACAGAGCACTCTCCATTCCCTCCATTGTCTCTGCACAATTGCCGACGACTCCTACACACAGCCGCGGTTAACAGTGTAATCTGAGAAGAGTATAAACAAGCTTGAATAAAGGCAAGAGTTTTTCCAAAGCAGCTGAGGATGAACATCATTAACAAATCAATGCGTCTGATGATATGTGCGTCTGGACACAGACGTGTCTCCAGGTCATAATTCATAAAGATGGTGGGATGTTTCACATGTAAATGTCATGTCTTATAAAGATGCCAGAGACTTCTCAAGCTCTATTAAACCCCATGATTAGTGAAGCTTTGTCGAGCAGCTGGCGAAGTGTTTGCTTTTGCTGTTAATTAAACTCCAGATTGTAATGTTGAGGTGCTGTCGAGGCGAGCCTAAAGATATTCAGCAAAACATGTTTCGTATTGTGTCTTCTCAATTTAACATGGGGATTGACGGGAAGCTGTGGATCGTTTTTGAAGCAGTGGCTCGGTTCCAAGTACTGAGCTGCTTCGCTGTTTATTGCGAACATAAGGGGCTGGTTTTTTAATTATTTTATTTATTTATTTGCTATGTGTGAAGTAAAAACAGTGCAACATTTCAAATGCACCTCGAGACACTGTTTTGAACGCAAGAACGTGTTTTAAAAGTGACACAATATGACAATATGTACATCCGTTTAAAAAAACACTCACTCAAAGCACATGGGAGACTATTGACTGATTTAGTCAAAGATTTCAACAAGTTTGGTGTTGGCAAAAGTAAAATACTTGTTTTGCTTTTGTGGAAGAAACAACACTTTAGCATATATATATATATATATATATATATATACTTGTTTAGAAGTGAACCGAATGTAATGGCAGACACTTAATAGCATGTTCCTTACAATTAAATGAAATAGTGTAGTTTACATTAATATGAAATGCAGTTAGTTGAACTTTAGAGTGCCTTTTGACCCACTTAAATAGAACTTAAGTACATCTTTATAATGTAATTTCATAATTTTATTGTCTTGTAAAAAAAAAGTGTTCTGCCGAATGCATCGATGATAAACTAAAATATACTTTAAAGTTATTTCTATTGAAACTTTGATGACATGTGTTTAAATATATATATTTACATTATATTATTACATTAATTATTATATAATTACACATTTGTAATGATGTTGTAACTTAGTACATTTACAAATGTGGTTACACTTTATTTTAAGGTGTCAGTATTACAGTGTAATTATACATTTAGGTACTGATTAATAATAATTAACTGCATGTACTTACTATAGAGTTAGGATTTGGTTTAATTGCATCTAATTATGCATAAATTCTAGTTATTACTACATGTGTAACAATGACACTGTAAAATAAAGTGTTACCCAAAATATATAAACTTTAAATGTCATATCAAATAACACTACATTTCAAATTATAATCAAGTACTTCTTTAAAACATGACAACATATTATTAAAACAATGGTTTAAAATGTACTTTAAAACTTTACTTTTGGCATTATTACAAAGTGCACTTTTAAGAATCATGAACGTGTATTCTCTATTAGTACACTTATATACTTGTATGTATACCGATACACTATATTCAAGATTTGATTTAATTTTGGTTTAATTACACTGAACTACTATTTCATCAGTTCTTTTCAAAATTATAATTAACATTTCTCTGTCTTTGTCCAGTGAGCTCATTGCAGTGCATTATGGGACGCCCTTATCTATGCGTTAGAATATGTACAAAGTACCATAATTGCACGGGCTGCATTTTTGGAACAGCCTTCACATCAGGAGCACACCTAGGGTGTCTTAAAATACTGCCTGCATAGGGAGCTCACTAGGTTTTAGAACACAGCCAGTGTCCAATGCATTAAAGATTTTTTTAATGCATTTGTACTTACAGCTATGTCAGTCATGTTTCTGCACATTTCATGCAGTTGAAACTGTCTTAACTCTCTTTTTGGAAACATATGGTGCTATCTTCAATTGGTTTCCCTACAGAGATTCTCACAGTAATGATCATTGTGAGGCCTCTAATGGTTACCAGTGCCTCACACACTTGAAGACAAAGTCACATTATCATGATTGTCTTGTGCCTGTTGGCTATTTAGGGGAGTTTCTCCTTTCTGCCTGGGACTTTCCCTTCATTGTCACCTCAGAAATCTAGATAAATACCAATCGTGCACTGCACACAGAGCTATAGTACATTGCTAATGTACACTAGAATTAAAATAGTTAAAACCTTCTCATGAAAACAAATACAAAGTGCACTTTTTAACCTTAAAGAACATGCTTTATACAAGATAAACTAAAGCAGATAAGGGATGCATTAGAGTCATTTGAATGTTGATTAGTTTAAATTTACCTATAGCTTTAATTGAGTTTGCCCTCTGAAGTCGTAGCAAAGTATGGCCAAAACAGCATTTAGCAACTGAAACAGAAATTACCATTAAATATTAATTGTGAAATGACCTTTAAGTGGAAATAACGCTAAAAACACAGAAGATTAATAATTTCCTCAATAATTTCAAGTACTTACATGTGCTTCTCATCATCCGCTGCCTCTTTTCTTTTCAGAGCTGGTGTCAATCTGGAGGTCTTTTAGAAACGGCAAATGCCAAAGCCATTACAGACCGAGTGCCAGGCCCAGTGGTGAGCTGTCTAATTGAGAAAAGCCTGGAGCAATCTCATCTCACCACTTTATTTATTAAATGCTGTTGGGGTATTTTAGGCCGTTCAATTGTTCTGTCCTTGAAACTAATGTTCTGCACTCAGAAGTGGCAAAAGTCTGCTGCTGTGTGGCAGTTTTAACAGTTTTATGGAAAGCTAAATGTAATTTCTGGTTAAATGTGCATATGCTCAGTGAACCAAATGTTTTGATTCTGTCCACTGAAAAGATTCGTTCTTAGACTGATTCAGCAGGTTATACCAGTAGGTCATCCTTTTGACTTGAGTCATTGAATCATTCAAACAATACAGTTATTCACAATTGAAAAATGGAAAATGCATAGAGTTTCAATAATATTCTTACATAATTTCAATGGTCATCAGTTACATATACGCATTCCTTAGTTCTTGCTAAATCCAACTGACTTTTACAGTGAATAGAACAAAAAAATACGCCCTTTTTCTTCAGTGACTGTCAACCGAATTTTTTAGATTCATTAGTTGTATTAATATTTTGAATTAGCTTATATATTTATTTCTTTTTTGTGCTAATTTTAGATTAAATTTTAGTAATGCTATTACTATGTGCTTTTGTCATTTTTTTTTTTTAAATATTGCTATATAGGTATAATTCTTTTTGTTTCATTTCTAATTGAAATAAAGGCAAATAAATAAATCAAGTAGTTTATTGGCAAGTCAACGTTTCTAAATTTAAAGTTTTTCAACTAATATTTATATTTTATTTTAATTCAGCTTTAATTCAATTAACAGAAATGCTTTTTTAATAGTTTTAGTTAACGATAATAACCCTGCTGTCAGTAATTGTCAGTTCATTCACGGTGAAACGTGTCCCTGTTCGTTTCATATGTTTGTGATTAATATGTCTAGAGCACTCTTTGAAACACTATTGTGTTTTTATGTGTGTACGAGTGACTTCTTTGATCTTGGCTCTGTCTAAATCCCCTCTGTCGCTCTGAAGGCTTAAGGGTCTCCCATGCTGTGGTGGTGACTGCTGGACGCAAACAGGTCTTGAGTAATGAGAGCACTGAATTCAGCTGAGTGACTCACAGTTCATTACAATCAACCAGCTAAACGGAAAACGCCCAAATAGTCCTTAGGGTCAGGCTGAGCCCATGCCTTCCTAAAAAGATAATTGTGTGTGTCAAAGTTTAAAGTAAGAAATGAAGTCACAATAAGATGTGAACAATTATGAGGAAAAATTATGAGGCAATGTAATGTATTTAATTTTTAATTTGAGGTGGAATATGAAAAAGTGTAGCTGTTTGAGCTTCCTCAAGAACCAATGAGGTTCATTCTTGTGTTACACATCATGTTTTAGCTTCCTTAAGAACCAATGAGGTTCATTCTTGTGTTACACATCACGTTTGAGCTTCCGCAGGAACCAATGAGGTTCATTCTCGTGTTACGCATCACGTTTGAGCTTCCGCAGGAACCAATGAGGTTCATTCTCGTGATACGCATGACGTTTGGGCTTCAGCGAGAACCAATGAGGTTCATTCTCGTGTTACGCATCACGTTTGAGCTTCAGCGAGAACTAATGAGGTTAGTATGAGGAACTAATGAGGCTGTGTTACGCTGCACATTTGAGCTTCACCAGGAACCAATGAGGTTCATTCTCGTGTTACGCATCACGTTTGAGCTTCCTCAAGAACCAATGTGGTTCATTCTTGTGTTACGCATCATGTTTGAGCTTCTGCAGGAACCAATGAGGTTCATTCTTGTGTTACGCATCACGTTTGAGCTTCAGCGAGAACTAATGAGGTTAGTATGAGGAACTAATGAGGCTGTGTTACGCTGCACATTTGAGCTTCACCAGGAACCAATGAGGTTCATTCTCGTGTTACGCTGCACATTTGAGCTTCACCAGGAACCAATGAGGTTCATTCTTGTGTTACGCATCATGTTTTAGCTTCCTCAAGAACCAATGAGGTTCATTCTTGTGTTACGCATCACGTTTGAGCTTCCTCAAGAACCAATGAGGTTCATTCTTGTGTTACGCATCATGTTTTAGCTTCCTCAAGAACCAATGAGGTTCATTCTCGTGATATGCATGACGTTTGAGCTTCAGCGAGAACCAATGAGGTTCATTCTCGTGTTACGCATGACGTTTGAGCTTCCGCAGGAACCAATGAGGTTCATTCTTGTGTTACGCATCACGTTTGAGCTTCAGCGAGAACTAATGAGGTTAGTATGAGGAACTAATGAGGCTGTGTTACGCTGCACATTTGAGCTTCACCAGGAACCAATGAGGTTCATTCTCGTGTTACGCTGCACATTTGAGCTTCACCAGGAACCAATGAGGTTCATTCATGTGTTACGCATCGCGTTTGAGCTTCTGCAGGAACTAATGTGGTTCATTCTCGTGTTACGCATCACGTTTGAGCTTCCTCAAGAACCAATGAGGTTCATTCTTGTGTTACGCATCATGTTTTAGCTTCCTCAAGAACCACTGAGGTTCATTCTTGTGTTACGCATCACGTTTGAGCTTCCTCAAGAACCAATGAGGTTCATTCTCGTGTTACGCATCACGTTTGAGCTTCAGCGAGAACTAATGAGGTTAGTATGAGGAACTAATGAGGCTGTGTTTCGCTGCACATTTGAGCTTCATCAGGAACCTATAAGGTTCATTCTCGTGTTACGCTGCACATTTGAGCTTCACCAGGAACCAATGAGGTTCATTCTCGTGTTACGCATCACGTTTGAGGTTCTGCAGGAACTAATGTGGTTCATTCTTGTGTTACGCATCATGTTTTAGCTTCCTCAAGAACCAATGAGGTTCATTCTTGTGTTACGCATCACGTTTGAGCTTCCTCAAGAACCAATGAGGTTCATTCTTGTGTTACGCATCATGTTTTAGCTTCCTCAAGAACCAATGAGGTTCATTCTTGTGTCACGCATCACGTTTGAGCTTCCGCAGGAACCAATGAGGTTCATTCTCGTGATATGCATGACGTTTGAGCTTCAGCGAGAACCAATGAGGTTCATTCTCCTGTTACGCATGACGTTTGAGCTTCCGCAGGAACCAATGAGGTTCATTCTTGTGTTACGCATCACGTTTGAGCTTCAGCGAGAACTAATGAGGTTAGTATGAGAAACTAATGAGGCTGTGTTACGCTGACATTTGAGCTTCACCAGGAACCAATGAGGTTCATTCTCATGTTACGCATCACGTTTGAGCTTCTGCAGGAACCAATGAGGTTCATTCTCGTGTTACGCATCATGTTCGAGCTTCCGCAGGAACCAATGAAGTTCATTCTTGTGTTACGCATCACGTTTGAGCTTCAGCGAGAACCAATGAGGTTCATTCTCGTGTTATGCATCACGTTTGAGCTTCAGCGAGAACCAATTAGGTTCATTCTCGTGTTACGCATCACGTTTGAGCTTCAGCGATAACCAATGAGGTTCATTCTCGTGTTACGCTGCACATTTGAGCTTCCGCAGGAACCAATGAGGTTCATTCTCGTGTTACGCATCATGTTCGAGCTTCCCCAGGAACCAATGAGGTTCATTCTTGTGTTACGCATTACGTTTGAGCTTCAGCGAGAACCAATGAGGTTCATTCTCGTGTTACGCATCACGTTTGAGCTTCAGCGATAACCAATGAGGTTCATTCTCGTGTTACGCATCACGTTTGAGCTTCACAAGAACCAATGATTTTTGTTCTCGCACATCAAGCAAGTGCAGTTTCTGTTCATGTCCGCTGATCAATGTTTATATGTGTTTATATATTATAAGCCTAAATTAAACCTGTTCATCATATAAAGAAATCGTGTCTCTTTAGAAGGAATAAATCACTTGATTTATAAGGATTTCTCTTTATGAACGTTTTGAAGAATAAAAGACATTGAATAGTTTAAAATTGTGTAACGACATGAGGGAAAGTAAATGATGACAGAATTTTTATTTTTGGGTGAACTAACCCTTTAAGAAATAAAATGACAATGTTTCATTGGGTTTTTGTGATGGATTTCACTCAGAGACTTGCTTAACTTGATACACAGTGAATGTGCTGTTCATTGTGATGGGGCCAAAAATATATTTGAAACTATGTAATGCAAAATACTTAAAAATAAATAAAATAAATATGTATGGCATACACATTGTCATTATTCACCCAGCATTGGCTGGTAAAAATGTATGTTTGTACCATCCTAAAACCACAGCTGACCCTCACAAGTGTTCAAGTAGATTAGAAAAACTGAACATCAACCCTAATCCATGACATCTAAAAATGCAATAGATATCAGTCTATTCGTAAGTGCCACAATCACAACATTCATCAAAAAAGAAGACAAGAAAAATTATACTTATTAAAATCATTATCATCCCTACAAACTGCTTGGGCACTTAAAAAATGTCAGAAAGATTTTGTAGTGAACTGATAGAGCGCTATATATTGCTTCTGAATCTCTCAAGAAGAATACATATGTATTTATCAAAAGCACTGTCATTTGTAGTGCTTTCTTTTCATCTGTCAAATGTGAAAGAGAAACACAGACCTCTTTGTAAACATATTTTCATGCCCACTGTGTGTGTGTGGGGAAAAAATAAATCGACAGCAACAAAGGCAGATGCTAACTGCTGCATGTTGAGATGTAAAACCATGTTAAACCTTGTGAAAAGCAAGTACACTTCAGCATACCTTTACAAAAAAAAAAATACTTGTTGCAGATATATATACTTCATAAGAATATACTTTATTGCAACTAAATGTAATGTTTTTGTAAACATAATTGCAAGTTATTTACACTTAAACGACAATGTAGTAAAGTTTAAATTTATATTCAATGCAATAAGATGAACTTTAGAGTACTTCGGTATATGCATGTTTGAAATATGGTTCAAGCGTAATTGAAACTTGTGTCATTTATTTTAAATATGTGTGTATTTACACATTTGTAATGATGAGCTTCTGCAATTTAGAACATTTGAAATGTATCAACAATAAATGTAATATCGAATAACAAACTACAGTTAAAAACAATTACTTAACAAGTGCTTTAGTATGTTAGTCAACACATCAAAATAAGTGTACTTCTTTAAAGCACAACAAAATATTTTTAAAACATAATGATTTAAAAAGTACTTTAAAGTAAAATGTTTTATTTGGCATTATTTTAAAAGTACACTTTTTAAAAGCATAGACATGAAAGTGTAATCTCTTTAAGTGCACTTAAAGGTTAGTTCACCCAAAAATGACATTTCTGTTATTTCTCACGCTCATGTCGTTCTACACCCGTAAGACCTTCGTTCATCTTCAGAACACAAATGAAGATATTTTTGATGAAATCCAATGGTTCAGTGAGTCTCTATTGACAGCAAGATAATGAACACTTTCAATGTCCAGAAAGATACAAAAACATATTCAAAACAGGTCACGTGACTATAGTGGTTCAACTTTAATATTATAAAGCGATGCGAATACTTTTTGTGCACTAAAAAAACAAAATAACGACTTTTCAACAATATCTAGAGACGGACGATTTCAAAACACTGATTCATGAAGCTTTATGTTTGATTTCAGTAAACGAGGCTTCGTTACGTCATAAGTGATTCACAATCTCAATAGTTCATGTGACTTTGGCAGTTTGATATGCGAACCGAACCACTGATTCGAAACAAAAGATCAGTAAAGCTTCATGAAGCAGTCGTAAAAGTCGTTATTTAGTTTTTTTTGGCACAAAAAAAGTATTCTCGTCACTTTTTAATATTAAGGTTGAACCACTGTACTCACATGACCTGTTTTAAATATGTTTTAGTATCTTTCTGGACATTGAAAGTGTAAATTATCTTGCTGTCAATAGAGACTCACTGAACCATCAGATTTCATCAAAAATATCCTAATTTGTGTTCTGAAGATGAACAAAGGTCTTATGGGTGTAGAACGACATGAGGGAGAGGAATTAATGACAGAACTTTCATTTTTGGGTGAACTAACGCTTTTCAATTCATCAATATTATATTATCTGCAAGAACAGATTTTAAAATATGCTTTTAAGATTTGAACTACACTGCAAGTGCATATTCAGTACAATTAAGCACACTTTTTTTCCCAAGAAAAAAATAAAAAACAAGGTATAAAACTTGATAAATCCAATTTGGGGGTTCAGAATATTATCGGGCAATGACACTAATCTGAATATCGACACATTCCAATAGCTATCAGAATATTGATGTGAATGCAATGTAGTCTATGTTTGTTGCTGTTCTTGCAGGAGCATAATCTGTCGCGTCATCGTTCAACGCTCAAATTCAGTGGAACAGCAGTCTTTGCTCTTCCTGTGCTTCACTATCCCCCCTATGGAGCACCAGCTCTGACACCAGCAGTATTTTTAGGGGGCATGTGTGTATGAGCTGCCAGGGACTCCTCAGGCTAATGACCGCTAACAAGAGCAGATCCTGAGGCCTTTTAATGAGTCAAAGGGAGATGGCAGGCGCTGTCTGGCCTTCAGTTCATCAAGCGAACACGCTCAGCCGCCTCTATGGACGAGTGCTCTAGGCTGTCCGTACTTATCAAACGGCCTGCTTGAAATCAAAGAAAGTGTTTGTGTGTGTGCGAATGTCCATCTGGGTGAACCTATGAGTGCTTGTGATCTGTCAAACCCCATGGAGCATGAATTGACTAATTATTAATAACTTACCTGCAAAAGAAAGAATATCTAAAGTGAATAAATGACAACAATTTTGTAGAATAAACCCAACACGTCATGTGAAAAAGAAATAATTTCCTATTCATTCAGGATTGAGCAACAGTAACGCAACCCCCCCCCCCCCCAAAAAAAAAAAAACAGTAATTATGTAAATGAACTCGCATTGCGGGAAGTATAAGAGCATTTTTGTTTCGGTTCCCATACGCACTGAGAGGTGAGCGAGTTAAACGCTTTCCTTTGTGCTGAAGCGCTTGTGAATGACATGGACTGGCAGTAATGAAGGACTCATGAAACAATGACAGCTTTTTTGTGGCTCTCCAGCTTTGTGCGAGGAAAGCACTTTGAGTAACAGCCACATGCTTTGTGTCCTGAAATAGTATTTTAATGAATTGTGTAACCATCTAGGAACACGCTGGGATCCGTGCCGGCCAAGCCCTGCTAAAAGAATGAGGCTCCGCTCCACATTTGAAGGGGGTCAGAGAGACTGTGTGCCAGGCCTGCACTCCCACTCACACATCAGGAATGAGGGAAGGGAAATACTGTTGCATCTGCTAAACAACTATTTAACAAGACAGAGATAGTAGAGCGAGATGACATTCTGAAAACATCAAACCAAACTACATTTACATGCAGCGCCTAAAATTAACACTCGCCAAGCAGTAAAAATAGTAGTTGTGAGTAAATGACACGAATAAATGAAGTGGTGTCAATCACCAGCTGGCTGGTAATTCTAACAATGCAATATTGTGAGAACATGACCATGTGAATGACACGTGGGACAGTTGACGGATTTTCACAAAAGTTTAAGAATTGCCTCGTTAAATATTAAGACGCAAAGGGGAACTCAATTCATTACTCTTGTGGCTGTGTCGGAAGTTTAAACATTCGAAAGTGGCGTCTCAGATGGAATACTGAATTGACTTCTCCAGCAGTTTGATTGACAGGCGATCTGACCAATCATAACCCCAAATCTGCCATTTTGTCCGACAAAGCAGTCAGGGGAGTTAGTAGATTAACGTTGGCGAACTTGAACTTGAAAAATTGTGTGTACTCACGTCCTTCCGTGCTTGAAACAACATTCCTTCTGATGTTCATTCATGTTTATTTGATGCTATAAATGAACTAGTATGAAGAGATGATCGGTTCACGAGGAGCTACAGCGATCTGTCACAACACATTAAATAGACACTAGATGCTATTTATTGTTTAAACTTCTTTAAAAAATTACAACATTTTAAATATGAAACTGTTTCATGCGTTGTCAGTGTCCTCTTTGCTCCGCAATGTATTTTTCACTGCGTGAGAACATGATGTGTGGCGTGAGAGCGGACATAGCAACAGTAACTAAAGGGGGAGGTTTTGCGAAGGGTCAATTGAGCTCTCTTTCATGCCGTCTTACACTTGAATAGACAAATGTCAAAAAATACCCATGTCAGCGAGTATGCTAATAAGCAATCGGTTATGTCTTAAGTGAACATAAACAGTAGAGAAAGAAAATGCATGTGTAGAGTATCAGTATATTGGATTCAATCTTAAAGTGACAGTAGTCTAATACAACTGTTAGACCTACCTGTATTTATTTGTGCTATTGCTTGTTATTTGATTATTTGCTCTTACTTTATTACAGACTGTTTATAATGTTATATTAGCGTTAGATGTGGTATCGAAATTGGAGTAGGGAATTGACCCTTCGCAAAACCCGACAACCCATGCGCTCTCACGCCACACATCATGTTCTCACGCAGTGAAAAATACAACGCGGAGCAAAGAGGACACTGACAACTAATCAAACAGTTTCATATTTAAAATACTGTAATTATTTAAAGATGTTTAATCAATAAAAAGCGTCTAGTGTGTCTTTAATGTGTCGTGACAGATCGCTGTAGCTCCTCGTGAACCGATCATCTCTTCATACTAGTTCATTTATAGCATCAAATAAACATGAATGAACATCAGAAGGAATGTTGTTTCAAGCGCGGAAAGACGTGAGTACACACAATTTTTAACCAGTGTTAATCTACTATAGGCTACTCCCTGACGGCTTTGTCGGATAAGATGTCAGATTCTGCGTTATGATTGGTTAGATCGCCTGTCAATCAAACTGTTTGCTAAGGGTCAATTGTGACTTTTCACTGGAATCTAAAATGTTGCTGTCATAACTGCCTGTTTTTGGAAAATCAGTTTAATGGCCAGTAAAAGAAAATATGTATGTCTGGTTTATATGGCAAAAAGCCTGTGTTTACATACATTAATTTGGCTGATTCTGATTTTTTACAAGCAAATTGTCCGATGCTGATATGGTTGTTGTTTTATTTTATTTATTTATTTTTGTTTGTTTGGTGGTCTGTTCTCCTCTTTGCATCTTCAGCTGTTAATGTCCTGTTTATAGACTTGAGTACAGATTTGTGAACAAGTACGGAATATAGATGGGCCAAAATATAACTTAAAACCATTCCAATTCAAGGCCTATTTTCTATTATTCTTCAAATCATCCCTTGGGCCGAATTGGACACTCTTATGTTTGACCTGCTCAAAGACATTTTCATTCAAGTGTAAATGACATGAAATTACAGTCAGTTTGCACTAAAGTATATTCTTTTAAAGTACATTATTTCTGTAATAAGCATTTTTTTAAACAAAATGCTAAAGTGCACTTCTTTTTCACAGAGGTTAACATGAGGAGTCCCAAACATGAGAAGCATTTAGACTGCATCTCTGTAATGATGGGCAGAATATTATAATATATAGCTATAGCTTGTGAAGATCAGGAACACTACTAGACTCAATGCTGTGATTGTGATCAGAAATGTTTGCTCAGCGTCAGTGTGTCAATATATACTGACAGCATTGGTGTTAGTATTACCAGCACTGATCCTCATTACAAACATTATTCATATTTTATGAAGGAACAGTCTGCAGAATGAATTATGGAACTATAATAATTATTGAGACAGCAGATCTCATCTTTGGCAACATGCTGCTAATAATAATATCAAACCAATATTTGACTGTTTTATGGTCATTTCCTACACGTGTGATCGTGTTATTCACACATTTGGAAATATTTACGAAATTGATAGTTCAAAACGGTTTTAAAATGCCACATTTATTCATATGTGATCATACATACTATATAGGCTTACAAAAGCGTATAAAACTCCCAAAAGTTACATACAATTCACTGAAGTTTATGCTCATATTGTTGGTTTTGAAACTTTTTAGCTATTCATACAATATAACATGTTTTATGATTGTAAAACTCATTACATTAGCTCTGGAAATACCCAGGTAAATAACAGAAGTGGATTATGAGTGAGTATGTGTTTGTGTGTGTGTGTGTGTGGAATAGTAATACTAGTAAATTTTGATCTTGTGGGGACATTTTTTTGGTCCCCAAGAGGAAACAAGCTTATAAATCATACAGAATTATCTTTTTTGAAAATCTAAAATAGCAGAACATTTTTTTTTGTGATGGGTAGGTTTAGGGGTAGGGGTAGTGTAGGGGGACAGAATGTACAGTTTGTACAGTATAAAAACCATTACACCTATGGAATGTCCCCATAAAACATGAAAACACAACATGCGTGTGTGTACTTGTTTTGACTATACTTGTGAGCACCAAATCTCCTCACTTATATTGTGAAATACTTTCTCACCCCACTAGTCGGGACATGTGACTGGTCCTCACTAGATATAAAGGCTCATAAATCAGCCAAAAGATGTTTTTATTTAAATATAGTGATGGTCACATGTTTCTGTGATGGTGGGGTGGGTTAGGTGAAAGAAAATATCATTAACCTGATATAAAATCAATGGAAGTCTATGCAATGTCCTCACTAAGATGTGTGTGTGTGTGTGTGTGTGTGTGTGTGTGTGTGTGAGCAGCGTGAGAATGCTGTGACCCTGCTTTGTGCTGCAGATGAGATGAGGAGGGGGACGGAGAGCACAGCCGCTACCCTGTGACAAACGCCACACGGCATTGTGCTGCTCCCTCGGGACGGCGGGGAGGGGACAGTGTGTAGGAACCCAGAAAAGAAGCACACAAAAAGACAGAGTTAAAGTGATAGAGATATATTGACAAAAGAGTGAAAGGATGGAGAGTGACAGTGAGAGAGAGAGAGAGAGAGAGAGCGACCTAGCGTGGCACTGGAAAGTTTTCAGAAACTGTTATGAAACGCCGTTGGGGGAAAAAACTTATTGTCAGAATGACTGACATGAATTTTTTTGTTTTTTCTCGATTCTGGTTATACAACGCAGCGGTTCCGTTAAGACTGTGAAACATGTTAATTACATTTAGGAAGTGATGAAATCCTTGGTAACACTTTACAATAAGGTCACATTGGTAACGATGAACATTTGTTATAATATCTATTAATCTTTCTTAACTGTTCAGCTCAGGTCCTTTAAATAATATTAACAGATGCAACTTTTGGTTTTCATATTAAGATGTTTTTAAATGCTTTACATGTATTTAATGTTAACTAACTAAAATTGAACCTTAGTGTTACCAAATCCTTTATATAATCCGTCCTGGTGATGCACTCATGATGTTTTCAATCTGCCCTCCAACAAAAGAGCTTCTCTCGTTCGGTCGTGCACCTTTGCTCTTTTTATGAAGCGGAAATGCCAATTAATCAAGCTCATTAAAACAGTTTGACCCATTTTCCCATCTCTCTCTCTCTCTCCGTGCCTGGTGCGGTTCTGTCCTAAATGCTGGAGATTAACCCAGATGTACTATACTTGGATTTCCAGGGTCTTGTTTCATGTGCCCTCTCCCGAATGCTTAATCAGGGTAAGCCGTGGGAAAGCAGGTGAACTGATCTAAAGGGGCGAGGCAGAGCGGGATCAATATTAATGACAAGCTCCTTTCTCTCACTAATTAGCCTTGAAGATGCATCACGTTAGCTGTTCAAAAGTCACATCTCAACACAGCTGAAATTCATTAGCCGAGAATTAGAAAGACACAAGGGAGGACAATCCAGAGAATTGAATAAATACTGGTTGGGGAGCTGTTGCTTTCAGAGCTTTGTTCACTAGTTAATGTGGATATAGTGGGCTGTTATCAGCTTGATGAATGGTGAAACGGAGAGTTCTGGTTCTAGCCATGTTCAAAGCTACACACTTCATGTATTAATGTGCTATTTTGCTTATAGCAAAACCCAGCGGTTGGGTTAAATGGTTGCCTAATGTGTTGGGAAGGTTTATTTAACTCAACTATTGTTTAAAAAGTACTATATGTGTGGCTTAATCCAACATAGGTTGGAAATTAAAAATCAGACATAAATACTAGAGGTTATTAACAATTATTACGTATTAATTAAATGTTCACGTCCAAGATATTTTGCGTTCAGTTTAAGTGAGTAATACGGTAACTTTTAAACAATAGTTGTGTTGAATAAAACTACCCAGCAGGTTGGGCAAACATTTAACCCAATCACTGGGTTAAAACTGTCAGCGTGTGTTGCAGAAGAAGGCACGAATAAGTTCCAACACTAAGTTTAATAACAATAATCCACATAAAAGGCATGAAAACCTATATAGAAACACACATAAATGTTAATGTGACTGTGAAGGAAGAACTTAAATTAATCATAATGATGTAACTAACTAACGAGTGGCGGGAAATTTACCAAAGTACAAACTAAAAGTCCTTAAGTAAACTAAACTGAACATAACTGTGACAAAAACAACCCAATCACTGGGTTTGTCCATTTTCATTTTTAACCCAGCATTTTTGTGTGTGTAAATGAAGCTACGGTAAAATTTTACAATAAGGTTTAATCGGTTAGCATTAGTTAATGCAATAGCTAGTGAGAAATACCAATAAACAACACTTTATTAAATCTAATTACTTTTTCATTATTGCATACGAATTCATTTTGAATTGTAATGTAACAAATAATAAGCGAAGATAAAACAAAAATTATTGGCGTACACTATACAAGAAAATACTGTATAACTTTACATTTCTAGGCCATTTCTTTGAGCATCAGAAAATGCTAGTAAATTTCACAAATTACAAAGTAATTACTAGACTTTTTTTTTCAGTGTAGTTGCAGTAATAAATAAACAAACATGGATTATTTATTCATAAATTAACATTGAGATAAATTTACAATTGCTGTAAAAATGTTCTTTGATGCCTAAAGCTTAACTTGTGTTAAGTCTGACTGTAACTATTTATTGAAAAATGTCGTTTTTGACCAATTTCAAACGCAACAATCAATTCAAGACTGTTTGTCACAGTTATTGTATTTATACATTGCAAACATCCATTATTTGTGGTAAAATCACTGAACTGATCACCTTTTCATGCTTTTTTGTATGACAGAAGCAAAATAAAATGAGGCAAAAATAATGTCAATGCTTTTTGTGCAAAGTTGTAGTATTGGAAGTGGGCACACACACTCATTTCATGTTTTATGAGAGCTTTAAATAATGATTTGTATCCTTTGTGTCCTCACATAAATCTACCAATCACAGAACATTTTCTGCATTTCTACATTTTCAAAAATAATCATTCTGTATCATTTATAAGCTGTTTTCCTCATGTGGACCAAAACGTGTCAAAGATTTCTGGTATTGCCCTTCTTGTGAGGACATTTTGTCCCCATAATGTATGGTTTACCATGCAGGACACACACACACACAATAAAATGTCAAAGTTCTCAGCGAGTTCTGTGTCTTTAAGAAGCGAGAACCTCACAGGGAATGAATGCAGGTTTCGGGGCGACTCTGAGGCCGGTGGGATTTGGCAGAACAGTCTTACTCTGCTCTCCGCCCGGTCTGAGAAAATGCTGGAGCGAGGAAGAGAAAGGAGGGGATTATGAGGCTGGGTCTCGTTCAGAGATCCAGAGGGGCAGCTGTCAGAGGTCACGGCCTCTTCTTCTGCTCCGGCTGCGGGGTTGCCATGGGCCGCAGGTTTTGTGCCGCCGACTCAGTGTGCCACTGGAGCATGAAACGCGCGGACACAAACACGCACAAGAAGCGTGTGTTTTGCCTACGTCACCACCATTGTTGTGGCTTGCAGATGTTCTCCAGAAAAGCTAAAGAATGCCACTGACATATTAATGAGGATTTCATGCTGGATGCGCAGAAGAAACAAGTGAAACTGACCCAAATGATCTGCTGTTCACAGGAAACAGACGAGTGGTCTTATTAATGCGCATATAGGGATCTGAAATAACCCCTGACCCTTAGTAACACACTTGTGAATACCTTGTCCTGCACCATGTATGCTACAGTAATGAATTATTATTTCATATTAAATTGTGCAGCTTTTTGATGAGAGATTAATTTCTAACTTTTCAGTGCCATCGCAAGAGACGTCATTTTTAAAATATTACGGCAGCAAAATTACCAGTTAAAAGTTTGGAATAGTTCAGACTTTTAATGTTTTTAAAATGTTTCATTTATTTGATTAAAAATACAGTAATATTGGGAAAAATTATAACAATTTAAAATAACTGTTTCTTTTATGTAAAAGTATTGTAAAGTGTAATTCAGCATCATTACTCCAGTCTTCAGTGAAAAAACACAATTTTTATTTTAAATGTATGTATCATGGTTTCCACAAAATAATAATAATAATAATAATAATAACAATAGTAAATAAATAAAATATGAAGCAGACTGTTTAAACATTAATAATCATCATAAATGTTTCTTGAGCATCAAATCATCATATCAGAATGATTTCTGAAGGATCATGTGACACTGAAGACTGGAGTAATGATGCTGAAAATTCAGCTTTGATCACTGGATATAAATTACACTGTACTACATATTCACAAAGAAAACAGTTCTTTTAAATTATAATAATATTTCACATTATTTCTGATTTTACTGTATTTTTGATCAAATGAATACAGCCTTGGTGAGCAGAAGAGACTCCTTTTTAAAACATTAAAATTTTAATTATTTCAAATTTTTGACTGGTAGTGTGTGTGTGTGTGTGTGTGTGTGTATATATATATATATATATATATATATATATGAATAATCATTTAATGAAATAAATCATTTATTTTTTTTGTTTTATTGTAAATTTTAAACTGTTTCTCCAAACTATTACATGGACCCAATAGCACCCCCTTGTGACCTCAATCTGAAAGTCCTCAGCTATAGCCTTCACATCCCCCTCTCTGACTAAAAATATGGTAATTATGAACAACTTTAAGGGTAAGAAAAGGTATGAGAATAAATCTGAAGATTAAGTACATTTTCTTTCAATGAAAATCTCTTTTCATTCTATTTCTCAGTAAGGAGTCATATCATGAGGTGAAATAATGCTTAAATACCTGTCGGTTCTACTAGTAAAAACTTTAACTTCAGTCCACGGTGAGATAAAAGCTCCAATGGGGGAAGGAGAACTGTAACAGAAGAGGCTAAAACAACATCAGGAAAGTACGCACGGAAAACCTGAATCCTGCAGGTGCTCCGAACACCTGAACCAATCCTGACTGAACAAGCGGCCACTGTCTCCCTGCCTGGCCTCGGTTTGCATGAGCCCCTCTCCCTCCTTCTCTTCGTCCAGGTGTATAGTGGTAGTGCTTAGTCAGGGCTGAAGGTTTGGAACTGAAAAAGGCCAAATCATTGGGGGTTGGGGGTACAAACACTGTGCTTTGACTCCGAAGCGGATTCTCTCCCACCACGCAAAAGGCATCATTGTGTGCGGATCCCACTGGGACCGGCTTAAATGCCGCTTTTCAGCTTTCAGCCGCTCGATGGCGGACAGGCAAACTTGTTTTGGGGGTGGTTGTTGTAAAAGATTTATGTGAAGCCCCCTTTTTTCCCAGGACACATGGTAATGTCCAAAAGGCCCTTGGGGCAATTAGGCAACAGATAATTAACTTCATTGAAATGAATGTGTGAATGGGAGCTTTCTTCTGCTGCTGTCCTTTTCTTGATTCTTCGCTGCATAGCAATGCGTGAATCCAGCTTCTCAAATACATCTGGAGTTTAAGAGTCCAATATGAGTGCCATCTTGATGCTCAACTTTGTTGTTAGTGTTGTTGTCTCCAAAGAAAATGGCAGGGGAAATTCCGGAGCTGTTGAGCAATATATTTGCATATATTTCATACTTCTTAAATTATGCAATAAGACAAACAGAACAAAGCTCTTAAATGCACCATTGCAACATTTCAAAGTCATTTGATTTGGAAAAAAAAGGGAGAACTGAGAGAACACTGGCATTTCGGAACAATAATGGTGAAGTTTAACTCTTCGACACCGAAACAAATTGAAATTCACCAACCAACATCCAACGAAGGAAATGATATCCAATCAAACAATGACATCATCATACCTGCAGGAGGGGAAGTTAAGGTCAAATCATATAACAGTGGATGAAATTTTCCCTAAACAACTGTAACAAAACCACTGTTAAACCAACATAATGATTTTCAATGGTTTATTTATTGTTTTCTTTTGTTTTTGAGCTAGTACAATTGACTACAATTTCATATATACACTCACCGCCACTCAGTTGAACTCCATTTTGCCTTGAAATGACCATTCACAAACAGTTTGATTGACAGGCGATCTGACCAATCATAGCCATTTTGAACTTGAACTTGTGAACTCACGTGCTTGAAACAACATTCCTTCTGATGTTCATTCATGTTTATTTGATGCTATAAATGAACTAGTATGAAGAGATGATCGGTTCACGAGGAGCAACAGCGATCTGTCACGACAAATTAAAGACACACTATACGCTTTTTATTGTTTAAACTTCTGTAAATAATTACAATATTTTAAATATGAAACTGTTTCATACATTGTCAGTGTCCTCTTTGCTCCAGGATGTATTTTTGAGAACATGATGTGTGGCATGAGAGCGGACATAGCAACAGTATCTAAAGGGGGCGGGTCTTTGCGAAGGGTCGATTGGTACTAATGAGGCACAAAGAGTGCGAAGAAAATATCCTCTACACCATTACACCACCAGAAGCTTTAACAGTTGATACAAGGCAGGATGGATCCATGCTTTTAAGTTGTTTACACCAAATCCTGACCCTACTATGTGAATGTGACAGCAGAAACCTGGGTTATATGTTCAGAGATACTCTGCACACCTCAATTGTAATGAGTGGTTGCCTCTCTATCCGCTGGAACAAGTCTGGCCGTTCCCTAGAGATGTTTGTTCATGAAAATCCCAGTAAATCAGCAATTTCTGAAATACTCAGACCAGCCCATCTGGCACATTCACTTAAATCACCTTTCTACCCATTTTGATGCTGAATTTGAACTTCAGCAGATCTTATTGACCATATCTACATGCACTGACTTGCTGTCATGTGATTGGCTGATTAGATATTTGCATTAACGAGCAGTTGGACTAATAGAGTGAGCGTGTATAGGCTATTATTTGAATATGAAGATTTAAAGTGCAACTGATTAAAAGACCAATAAATTAGACGATTTATATTTTACAAATTGATGCATATGTATCAATTGTTTCAATTGAAAACAAATTCCATAGTAAATATCTTTAACCAACAGTATTTTTTTAGCATTTTCTTTGTACACGTTTCATCCCACAAAAGAGGTCAATGAACCAACAAAAATGAATTATTTTTGAGGCTTCTCCAAGTGCATAAAATATTTTCACGTATATTTTTACTACACCACAGTGGTATAACTGTAGACGGCTGCCTCGCTGAGCTTACATAAGACAATTCATCTGGGCTTTGATGTTCTTTGCCCTCTGAGCAGCAGTTACAAAACCTCGACTTCAGAAGTCATGACCAAGTTAACTGACAGTGGTTTAGGTCGTTAGCTTCTGATGTGCTCGTCGGTTCAAACCGAGCTAAAACTAACCGCAACATCTTGCATGGTGGTTATGGATCTGCACAGGGTGGAAGTGGGTATGAGGAAGACAGTGACTGCAGGGCTGGGCTTATCAACAACCCAGGAGCAACAGTAACCCACACTGCACCTCCCCGCGCCAACCAACCGCCACTGTCTGGCAGGATTTCACTGTAAACTCTAAACATTAGTCATAGCTACTATGAATTATTGTTGTGTGTGGTTACCTCTAGAGCTAAATTATGTTTCATCACATTTAATAACAGAAAGAAGTGTGCTTACTTTTATTGAATCTGCACTTGTAGTGTACTTCAAATCTTAAAAGTGTGCATTTAAAAAACTGTTCTTGCAGGTAATTTAATATTAATGAAATAAGCACAGTTGAAGAAAGTACACTTCTTGACACACTTAAAGGATTAGTTCACTTCAGAATGACAATTTCCTGATAATTTACTCACTGCTATGTCCATCCAAGAGGTTCATGTCTTTCTTTCTTCAGTGGAAATGAAGGTTTTTGAGGAAAACGTTCCAGGATTTTTCTCCATATAGTGGACTTCACTGGGGTTCAACAGGTTGAAGGTTCAAATGTCAGTTTCAGTGCAGCTTCAAAGGATCTACATGATCCCAGATGAGGAGTCTGATCTAGAGAAACCATCGGACATTTTATTAAAAATAAATAAATATTATATACTTTTTTTAACCACAAATGCTCATCTTGCACTGCTCTGTGATGCTCCACGCATTACGTCATCACGTTGAAAGATCAGGTGATGCAGGAGGAAGTACCGCAGTAGGGCAAAAAACTCTCATTTTCTCCCCCAACTTCAAAATTGTTCAACAGCATTGTTTTAACTTTTTTTGTAAAGGCCTTTTGACTTAGTCTTCATTCGCTTTGTAGACAGGATCGGTACTTCCTCCTACGTCACGTGTGGCCTTTCCAATGTTATTACGTAATGCGTGGAGCATCATGAAGTATATAATATTTTGTTTTTGTTTTGTTTTTTATAAAATGACCGATGGTTTCTCTAGATCAGACTCTTATTCCTCGTCTGGGATCATGTAGATCCTTTGAAACTGCACTGAAACTGACATTTGGACCTGTTGAATCCCACTGAAGTCCACTATATGGAGAAAAATCCTGCAATGTTTTCCTCAAAAACCTTCATTTCTTTTCAACTGAAGAAAGACAGACATGAACATCTTTAATGACATGGGGGAGAGTAAATCAGGAAATTTTAATTCTGAAGTGAACTAATCCTTTAAAAAGTGTTATTCTTTAAAGAGGTACATTTATTTGATGTTGACAAACATATTTAAACACATATAGGCCTGGTTTCACAGACAGGGCTTAGATTAAGCCAGGATTATTTACTTTTTTTAAAAAATATATATAATTTCCATAATAAGCTCTTTTGTAAAAGTATACTAAAGTGCGTTGCTTTTTCAAAAGAGTACAAACTAAGAACTAACTAACAGCCTTGTGTGTGTGTGTGTGTGTGTTTGTGTGTGTGTGTGTCATATCTCCTGGGGCCTCTGGCCTCCTTAAAAAGACCCGCTGACAGTCGACACGTGTGGCAACAACTCAGACACGACATTTCCCAGTGCCCCTCCTGATCTATTAACTACAGCCCAGCAGTCCAGCCATCCTGAAGCCTGTTAAACTCAAGTACCTGGCTCTTTCAAAGCTCACAGGTTGACTTATGAGCTGTAGGTAGCAATACTATTAAAGGTGAATGAAGTTGTGTTGAATTTGGACTCAGGCCTAGATGGACAGACTCAGGCTCTGAGCGCATTTGTTGAACTTGGCACTTCAAGCAGCAACATTTAATGAGATTTCAACACGTTACGTGTTTTGTACTCGAACAGGCAGATTCATTAAATGTTTGCGCCACTTTTGTGCATTTTAGCTCAAAAAAACCTTTAACCAGTTGCTGTGTTTAAGTCATTGGTGACTATAATTGTATGAATTTGTACGATCACATTCATATTTTTAAACCCCACTAACGGTTAGGTTTAGAGGTGGACATTTATGTTTGCTTTAAAAAAAAATAATAATAATAATTTTCCAATCATATCATATTAATGGTTGGGTTGAAAATATCGATTTCTCAATTTTAATCGATTCTCATTTTGATTAACCCATATCAGTATTATTAAATCCCAAGAGTCAATGTTTTAATCTGTGCAGTTTTCAGTTAATGCATGAACAAAACTTCACTAAACATTATTTGTATTGAAATAAGTTCATTTAGTGTAAATAAGTTAATTATTAGGAAATTCAAACAATAAATGTTGTTTTGGCGCTCTTTAATGAGCCATGACGCATGGATTGATCATCTGTCGTCTTTACTACAGATTTAGCAAAAAATAAACGTGAATGAACATCAGAAGGAATGTTGGAAGATGCAGAAAAACTTGTCTCATGTGATCCCTCAATCTGTGGAAAGATGTTAATCAAACAGCTTGAGATCAGTGTCACATGATAATTTACATTCAATGACCTTTTAGTTAGTCATCTAGAAAAAAAAATACTCTAGAGGGGAGCATTTTGATAGACATACCCACTATATTACACATAATACTATCTTATAATTTAGCAGCAGGTTTATTAGGCTGCTGTCACTTTAAGAGCTGATGCACGGATCCATTATACTGTTACATATGCGTTTTCTTTCTCAACTGTTTATGTTTACTTCAAACTGACTGTGTATGTGAATACTGGCCAAGACCCAGCTTTTTGACTTTATTTTGCGTGTATTTGTGTGTAATAAGTAGGGGTGTGACGAGACGAGACGAGACACGAGATTGGGTTCACGAGACGAGATTTTTATAGTATTTTTAAGAAATCCTCAATAATGAAATGTATGAAGGGAAAATAGTCTTTTATTCAACTGAAAATCATAAAATGCAAAAATGTTGGTGCATTTTGAAATCAACTTGTAATGCATGTCATTTTACTTCTATTTGAATGAATTATTTGCAGTAAAACAACATGCAAACACAAAATCAACCAATTGTTTTCTGCCCTGTATAATTTCACATGAGAAATCTCACTGAACTTCTTTCTACAGATTGAACATAAATTAAACAGTATAAATAAAATAAACATCTGAATAAAAAATTCAAATAACACTTTAAGGCCGTTCACATATCGCGCCATAAAAGCGTGTAAAGCGCGGCCGTGTCGCTTCCTCCTACTTTTGCAAGCGTTCGGGAGCTCGCGCTTCTGTAGCGTCTGTCGTTGCTATGCAACCATGAACTGTGCTCTCCACGACCATGAGGAAAGCGCGCCAGGAAAAAACGAGCGCGCCGCACCGCATGCGCTTCCATTTTGCGCGAATGAAAATGCGCGCGATATATGAACGGCCCCTAAGAGTCTGTACAACCTTTGCCGAGGTGAACAGTATAGTTTTCTTACAATGTTTACATATTGTTTGTGTCTTGTGTGTTATTCTTTCGCCGTTTATTATTTCTACTGAAAACCAAAATGTGTCCACACAAACGATTTGAAAGTGGCGGGAGCATCTTCAATAATAATTTCACCCTCAAACTGATAGCACGACGAGACAACTTTTCCCCTCGACGAGAAATCTCGTCACGTTTTAGTCTCGCGAGATCTCGTGGTACGAGATCTCGTCACACCCCTAGTAATAAGCGGTGAAAAATAACTCAATGTAGCACTGAGAGACAGCTTTATGTGTGCACACTTTGGGTGTGAGTGAAATTATGCACAATACGCACAATCCTAAACCGAAATCGAAAGGTTTGTGTGTCGACTCACTGTCAGAGAGATGAGAGAGCAGCTGGTATCGTGTATCTATTCTGCGGAAAATGAGTATTGGAAACTTTTCAGATATTTCAGCATTGATATGTATCGAAAAATCGATATGTTTGGCAACATTGCACTTGGTTTATTATTTCAGCTACCTTTTTAAAAGAGCACAACTGAAAAAAATGTTATATCTAAAATTCAGCCAGCAAAAGTGGCTAGACTGCATTCCACGCCACTGCTGAAAGTGGCCTTTTTTATAACATAATTATGTATTATTATTATAAATTCTGCTTTACATGCAATTTAAAAGTTTGTATAATTCTAACCTTTAATAGTAATGTAGTAATAGTAAAGTGAGACATTTTTAACTGACATATACAGCACTTGATATAAATCCAAATTAATCGATATCAAATCAAAATCAAATCAAATCGTGAAATGTGTCCATTTTTTTCCTCAAGAAATCAGATTGGAAAATATCTCACCAAATGACAGCGATTATCTCTCTCTCAATGCTTGTGTACACGTTTCCGATTGTTTCTTGTCAGATTATGTGATATGACCCCTGGGAGATCCTGGGTAAAAGTCGACGCAGACTGCATAACTTCAGCTGTCACTTATGTAAGTCTGAACGATATACATCTTTAGAGTTTGATCATGATTGACAGCTTAGACTGGCCATCAATCATGTCACATGAAACTGAAATGCTGCATAAACTCAAACCAGCAATGTTTCGCTTCGAAAAAGTCAGAGTATCTGAAGTCTGTCTTGTCTGGGTAAAAGAGGGAATTTGCTATGTTTTCAGAACAAAATCTGAATAAATTTAATAGTATGATCATAACAGGATCTTTAATAATATAAATAAAACAGATTAGGTTTTTTTTTAACTGAACATCTCTCACTTTTACTCACAAAGCGTAAAATTGCTAATAAAAATGAAAAGTTGTTTTAATAAAGCCTTCATGTCGCACCACATAAAATCATTTAAACTGAGGCACACTAACAAAAATCAAGTTTTAAGCTCATTTCATGAAGTTTATTTCCTTTTCAGACTACAGAAAACTTATCTGAATAAGGCCTAACAGCCGTCTGTCTCGTTCAGAGTCTGTTTCTGACTAGTCTATCCACTAACTATCTCTCTGACCCGAAGACTTGTCATCTAAGCTGTGTTTTGATATCAAAGGCTGCGGAAACAAGAGCTACGCAATGAACTCTGCTCCCAGGGAATGAAAAGAAAATACATATCAGAGGATATATTTAAACACAAACATGAGGTCACCTCCAGTGAGCAGAGCTGAAATCTCAGAGCCGCTGCTGTTTGTTTTTATAGCATGACTCGCAGACGTAGACCCAGGTGAACACACATTACTTACTCATGTTAGTCTCGGGTGGCTATTCAAGGTATGTCATATTTACGCCGGTGTTGATATTAGCCGAAGGAGACCGAAGGACCTCGCTGTAGGAGAACTGCAGTTAAAACAAGAGAGAACAGTTGTCGTGTGTGCATTACTGTGACTACACGCTACGGCGGCACGAATATTACAGTTTCAAAAGCACAGAAATGAACAGAGGTAACTCTTGGGAGGAAAGTTCAAACATGGCATATGCAATTATATTTTATAACTGAAATAACACCTTTTTTCCCCTGTTTTTCCTTTAAACCGAGAACTGAAGTATACTCTGCATTAGTACATTAATATAGATGCAAACGTTTAACCAACTTACTAACCGATGCTCTCGTGTTCATGATAGTAAACCTCAGTTTGAGGCGGTGAAGTTACATTCAAGTCAGATTTGTCATTGAGGTAGATGGGTAGAAACATGTTTATATGTTTCATATCTGTTGATCCGACAAGACAGCTTAATTGACCCTTTGCAAAGCCCCGCCTCCTTTAGTTACTGTTGCTATGTCAGACAACCCATGTGCTCTCACGCCACACATCATGTTCTCACGGAGTGAAAAATACATCCTGGAGCAAAGAGGAAACTAACAACACGTCGACAGACAAGACAGAGCAGGTTACTTTTGATATGAAACAGTTTCATATTTAAAATATTGTAATGTTTTAAAGAAGTTTAATCAATAAATAGCATATAGTGTCTCTTTAATGTGTCGTGACAGATCGCTGTAGCTCCTCGTGAACCGATCATCTCTTCATACTAGTTCATTTATAGCATCAAATAAACATGAATGAACATCAGAAGGAATGTTGTTTCAAGCGCGTGAGTTCACAAGTTCAGGTTCACCAACGTTAATCTACTAACTCCCCTGACTGCTTTGTCGGACAAAATGGCGGATTCGGGGTTATGATAGGTTAGATCGCCTGTCAATCAAACTGCAGGCGAAGGGTCGATTGTATTTAATATGCACTTGTAGTGTGCTTCAAATCTTTAAAGTATATTTTTAAAAAGCTGTACCTGCAGATAATATAATATTAAAGAAATATAAGGCCATTTAAGTGGACTACACTTTTATGACATTTCTGTTAACACTATTTTTGAGTGTCATTGCTACATATGTTAGCACTTTGTTTTACAGTCCTGTTCCCCATGTACATATTGTGTACTTATTATGGTAATTGCAATAACAGTGTAATAAATATGGACTAACACTGAACCTACTGCTAAACCTAACCCAAACGAATGTAGTTACCTTATATTACCCCGTACATGCAAATGCACGTACTGTAAATTAAAGTGTAAACCTTACATGCAGTTGCTTTATTAATAACTATAAATTATGCATGCAACTCATCCTAAATCCATAATCCTCACCTATAGTAAGTACATGTAGTGTATAATTACAGTGTAACAAAGACACTTTAAAATAAAGTGTAACCCACATTTGTTAACACATTTAATTACACTTTTAAAAATGCACTTTAAAAATTACATTTAAAAGTACATTTTAAAACATTGTTTTTTGTCATGATTTAAAGAAGTACACTTATTTTTGATGTTGACTAACATACTAAAGCACATTTTAAATACTTGATGGTAATCTTAACTGCAGTGTGTCATTTTATATTATATTTAAATTTAATATCTTTGAAATGCACAACTCCGCAAGTTCATCATTAAACATGTGGAATTGCAAATATATTGAAGTTTCAATTTAGTTTGCCATACATTCTTGTCAAATGAAATAAAAATAATAAAAAATAAAAAATGAAATAAATGATCATAGGTGTACAGTAATGTTAGCTCAAGCCTGAGGCCATGTTTACACTAGTGTGTTTTTGTTTTGCAACAATGTTTTAAAGTGGAAATGATCCTTGTCTACACTGCCGTTTCAGAAACCCCCTCCATCTACAGTACTTGACTGAAAACGCATTTCACACGACCGTTCACGCACATCGGGCATGCAGCGTTTTTGAAAGTTTTCGAAGGTCGAAAATGCTGGAGTGTAAATGACCATAGCATAAGTTAAAACAAAAACTCACTAGCTTAAACAGGGCCTGAGAATGCGGCATGCTTTGAATTGCATGTAAAATCGAGCAACTGTAACATCTGCATTTAACTGATCTGTACTTTGATACACTATTTCGATGCCGTGCTTTTATTTTTCCTCATTTTTAGGTTGATGGGTATACTAAATGAATTAACTTTAATGTAAATGATATTCATGCAACACTGGCAGCAGTTTCATTGCACTCCTTTGTTTTGAAGATTGCTTGCATCTTGTTGTGAGGCGAAGGGAATTTGAACATGAGATGGGACAATAATGGGTCTGTTTGAACAGGAGATGAATGGAAATCAAGTGATTAGAAAACAATGGCATGGAATGTTTGCTGTCGGCTGGAAAATTCATAACATGAGAGCTTCTGCTGGTGTCTATAGCGGGCGTCGTGCGCTGAGGGTTATCAGCGAGACACGTTTGGGTTTATCAGCACACACGGGATTCAAACCGTGTCATTTATAGGGTTTTGGAAGTCAAACGCAAGTGAACTTTCTTTCACAACTCGCTCTCTCACTCTCACGTGCTTTCACTTTTCTGCTGTTCATACAAACACACATAGATCTACTTATCGTCCTTTCATTCGTCACAGTCACACAGGAACTGATTGAGCCATATCTTTGCTTGATATATAGTGTTTGTGCAAGATCAGATCAGTCTACAAGCTCTCCTCAGTTCCTCAAGCTAAGATACAGGAAGGCTAAGATGAGATTGGCACAATGACTATATGTACTCAGCTGACTGGGTTTATCTTCATACATTCTTGAGCAGGAATTACTCATCTTTAGTAAAGATGTCAAAACACTACATTCCAACAGTGTTATTCAACCACACAGCCAATAAACTAATCTCAATTAATCAGCAAAAAATAATATAGAAGCCACTTTTTGTGATTCATTAATTATTAAAGCAAATATACACTTGTAATATATATAAATATATATACACAAGGTGTTTTACAACAGCGTTTTAAAATGAAAATGATCCTCATCTACACTGCCGTTTCTGTTGCATTTCAGAGAGGATCTCTGTCTACACTATATATATATATATATATATATATATGGGTGTGTGTGTGGGGGGGGGGGTATTCCCTACGTTATGGGGACCAAATGTCCCCACAGGTATATACTAGTAAATTTTGATCTTGTGGGGACATTTTTGGTCCCCATGAGGAAACAAGCTTATAAATCATACAGAATTATCTTTTTTGTAAATCTAAAATAGCAGAACATGTTCTGTGATGGGTAGGTTTAGGGGTAGGGGTAGTGTAGGGGGACAGAATGTACAGTTTGTACAGTATAAAAACCATTACGCCTATGGAATGTCCCCATAAAACATGAAAACACAACGTGTGTGTGAGTGAACTAATGTTATACATACAGTACTTTTTTATTTTTTCTGTATATATTTTAAGTATAAACACACACACACACACACACGCACACACACACATATATGCACACATACATGCATACATACATATATACACATCTAAACAGTCATATTATATATATATATATATATATATATATATATATATATATATATATATATATATATATATATGCATTTAAACACTTTCGTAATAAATTACGAAAAAAATATAAACACACACACATGTATTCATTTTTAAATTACATAAAAATGTGGAATGATTGAGCTAAGTATCTTCGTGCCAGCTATACAGAATCTGACCGTCTGGACACTTTGTTTTTCCCCTGCTCTTAGAAACAGGATGTGACCATTTGATATCCATTCCATCTTCCTCTTCTTCATGTGTGTGAAGTCAAAGAGGAAGTGCAGCGTCATCAGGGTTGCCCAAGACACACACACATGCCCATACACACACACACCCTTCAATCCTTAAAATAACACTGTACCAGCTGTGAAGAGAGACTTTAACAGCACAACAAAACACCTCCGCAGTGAGACCCGCCAACAGTGTGTGTGTGTGTGTATGTGTGTGTGTGTTATAGATGACACCTTATTACGCTGCACCTCTTGTGCAGCAGATGGCTAGAGACATAAAACAAGATCTGGCTTCTGGGATTCCAGTTTTGGCCTTGAGATCATTGTGTTTATCTCACCACATGGCTAATCTCTGTCTCTATGTCAACATCTGAACAGGAGAAGGTAACTTCAGCTACATCTTAATGTGGTGAGATCATATGCTGGCGATCATGTATTTCAGTGGATGTGTTTGTAGTAAAGCGGCTTTTGTAAGTTAACATTTTTAACTCACTTAAAGGGATAATTCACACAAAAATGGAAATTGTGTCATCAATTATTAATCCAAACACGAATGATTTTCCCTGTGATTTTACCTGCCATCAACTTCATGTGAACTTTTTATAACCCATTTAATCATTGCAAATAGATTCAACGCGGGTCTGTGATAAAAGTATTGTTGTTTTTGCTTATTTAAATTAAATTGCCTCAGAATTGTTATGCTGGTACTCTAGCGTTCAAAACGGTAACACTTTATTTTACAGTATCATTGTTACATAAGTTACATGTAGTTACTGTAGTAATAACTATAAATGATGCATAATTACATGCAACTAACCCTAAACCAAACTCCTAAATCTGTAGTAAGTACATGTAGTTACTTAATATTACTCAGTACTTAAATATATAATTACAGTGTAACAAAGACACCTTAAAATGAATTGTAACCTTCAAAACTTTGGGGTTGGAATACGATGGTACTGTTGTTATTTACGGCGTGTTTTCTGTAGACATACCGTTGCACTGCCAGCCATTCCCACAGGTCCATGAAGTCAGTGTGGATTCACACTAACCATGTGGGAAATCCCAAGAGAATCCTGGACACTTCCCAGTATCTTGCTCAACATCCATGCAAGGATTTCGGGCATCAGTGGGTTACAGCCAGCTGAAAACAAAGGAGAAGAAAGGATAATGTGCTGAGCACTGAGGATGGATGAGGGGGTTTGGTGGATCTTTTGTTTGGACTCTGTCCAGCGTACTAAGTCCACCTTTTCACTGCTCAACATGACCATCCTGACCAGCTGCATCTTCCTCCCATAGCAACCCCTGCATCGAACTGACTTATACCAGCAATAAAAGCACGTTTGAGCTTTTGTTCAGAATTGCATTGCACTTTAAACTCATTACAGACTGGGGGAAAAAACTTTTTTGAACACATTTATGAATAAAATATGTCTGGTTCCAACGCAATAAAATCTTTACATTTGATCCCATTAATAATGAACCCCATTTGATTTCAGAGCTACTGTTCGTTTCTTAGAGTAACATTAGTTCAAATCCCTCACTGATGCTGCGAAAAGTTACAGTTTAGAAGAGTTAGCAAGGACTCGCTGATTCTCCACCCTTCCACTGTCCCAAAACAGCAGCTCAACAATGAGCGGCATCTATGTAAACACTAAAGCATTCCCAGCTATTCAAGTGCCTTCACACATGGAAATGTGCCACTGGAAATAAAGAGGGTGTGAATGGGCAGGTAAGAGGAAGCTCAGGAAATGTGTGTAAAGAAGAGCCATCAGTGCTTGCAACTACACACACACATTTACATATGTGTGGATCCCGCCAAATCCCAGATGGCTTGAGATGCCTTTTATTCGGCGGGATTACAGTCACTTTCCAATGGGAGAGCCTTTTTATTGTTTGGGTGATGAATACTGAGTGTGTTGGAGGACTTCTCAAATTGAGTTTGGACATAATGAATCTCTGAGATATTCTGAAATATTTTACAAGAGTGTTTTTCCACTGGTTTTGTATTTATCTATCAGCTTTTTAGCTTCAAGTCAATATTTATTATTTACTATTAAACATCAGTAGGGAAGAACAATTTGGTTAATGTTAATGTTTTTATGTTCTTTTTTTTATCACATAATTTGGTTGGAAATTTAAAAAGAGGGGCAATTTATATTAAATATCCAATTAAATTGTGCATGTTAATTTTCATAGTTTTTAGTCTTTAAAATATCAATAACTTATTAACACTATTAAATGCAATTTTTAGTAAATCTCAACAATACATCATGTTGTGAAAATAGCATTTATTTTCACAAAATAGTACAGAATTTTAACATAATTAAATCATAAAATTTTTAATTGTAACAATTATATATAATTCTATAATATTTTGTAAAAAATAATGTTGAATTTTAATATTGTAACTTAATTAAATAAGAAATAAATCATATACAGAATTGATTTTTTTTATTTAAAATTATTTAAAATTATTATTATTAACTAATAATTATTATTATTTATTATACAATTATAAAAGTATTTAAAAAACTAGTAACAATTAATTCGTTAATATTAAATAATAAGTAAATAATATATATGATTTATTTATTATTTAATGAAGTTACATTATTAAAATTCTACATATTTTTTAAAAAACAGTAAAGAATTTTAATATTGTAATTACTTAAATAATAAATACTAATATATATATATATTAATTTGTGTAAATAAAACTAAAAACAAATGAATAATTTGAAATGCTACAAGTGAATTTTCACAACATAATATATAGTTGCGATTTACTAAAAATCAAGATTAAAGATTAACTTTTTGTGTTAGATGATGAAATGTCATCTATTATATTACTTTTTTTGAAAGATAATAACTGTTTGCTTATCAATATGGGGCCGAATGTTAATATGGTGCATGCCCAGACATTAGGATCTTACCATGGTAAATGAGTCTGCCACTGTGCAGTTGGGAAGTGTTCATTCAGTTCTGGTTCCCGTCTTTCCATCTGAAAGCAGGGTGTTGTATGTCTCAGCGGTCAGCGTGTATGTGTGTGTGTGGGAACTGCTCTGTGCTCTGTGTTCAGGACAGAGGACGTATACACTCACATAGGGCAGCTTCTATAGGTCCTCATATTGATTTAGCAACGTTTGGACCTGCAACTGACCCACACCCCATTCACACCACTGCAGCTCCACAAGAAACCGTCCACTCCCTCCATAACCTTCCCCCACTCCAGGCCAGACGTGTTTACGGCCAGAGCTGGGGAACAAGTCTTTGAGTCCCTTGTCTGGCATATGGAGCCCTGCAACAAAAGGGCCCTTGTGGAGAAAACACAAAGCAGGTCGGTCCATTTCCAGAGGGGGTGAAGTCAGAGCGGCAGTAAAGCCGAGATGGTAGTGTGAGGGGGAAGGAAACTTCTCTTCTGATGGGAACGCATGCTGACCGAACAGGAAGACGTGCTCCGACAAGTTATCTGTATATCTAAAAGAGATATTGGTCTCTTTGAGTAAGGAAGCGATGTATAAAGTGTGTTCTTCATGTGTGTGAACATTCAAGCTGTCACAAGATTACTCAAAAGCCCAAACATCCCTTGTGAATACATGTTAAAAAAAACTACTGATTATAGGAATAATATACCTTTAAAAGAAGACACTTGAGTGGGAAATTCATGTAATGTATCTGGACACATAACTGCATGTTGTTGGCAATTAAACGGAAATGTATTGCAGTGTTAGTTTATATTAAATGCAATTAGTTGAACTTAAGTGTATTTTGTCTTGACCCAGGACTTGAGTACATGTAATTTCATAATCATACACATCATTTATTCTAATAACAATATAGTTAAAAATTATTATCAGGCACTGTACATGTGCTTTAGTATGTTAGTCAACACTTCTTACTTCTTTAAAGCACGACAAATTTAAAACGTGATTTAAAATGTACTTTAGGGTAAAACGTTTAATTTCGCATTACTACTTGCACTTTTTAAAAGTGTATTTGAGTGTAAGAAACAGTCATGAAAGCAAACTCTTTTTATTTCGTTACTATGATATTATCTGCAAGTACAGTATTTTAAAAAAAATACATAAGTGCACTTCTTTTCACAAATGATATTCGATTCAAACTATCAACTTATTTTCTGTGCTGTAGGCCGATTCAGTTGTGACAACTTACCCCATATAGTTTTCAATGAACAGTAACGTTTTTGTAGACTTTTAAAGGTACAATACGTGTCTAACTGACTTTCAAAAATGACCTTGATAAATATTCACTGGAGTAAAGAGTGTGTATAGTCACTGAACACCTAAAATGATCATTTAACGGTTTTAAAGGAGCTCAGTGGACATGTTTACAAGATGGGGCTCCTAAAACATGTTATTTCAAAACCACATTTCTGAGAGGGCCATTATCTGTTCTCATCCGCAGACAATTATCACGATGACTTGGTGCGTCTGTTCTCAGAATCATTTAGTGTTAATGGGGCTCAGAGAAGCAGCATTCCATATCAAACAGTTCGTTAAAGCGGCTGTGCTGAGAGCCAGCAGAGAGCTGGTCAAAACCTCACAGCTACAGTTTAACCTCCTAAACGGCTGGAGGGTGGGTGCTGACAACCCACTTGTTTTTCTGCCTTATGTAAGATGTCTATAAGTAGCCCAGCAACTTTCACATTGCTTCCTGTCTAAGAACAAAATACAAGCAGATTTTACCCTTCTGTCTGGCAAGGGATCAGTATTTCACAGACGCTGCCGTTAATTCACTTAGGCAACGTTAATAGCTGAAATTTAGTTTAATTCACAGTTTTTCTTTATGATAACAACTGATTAAAAAGAAATATATAAGTTTGGGGTCGTTAATATTTTTCATCACACTTTCCCTAAATAAACTCCTAATTACTGCTTATTAATAGAAGGTAGTTGTTAAGTTTAGGAATTAGTATGATTAAGGGATGTACAATATCATGATGCATTAATATCTGCTTTATACATACTAATAAACAGCCAAAATCCTAGTAATATGCATACTAATCAGCAACAGATTTGAAAGAAGCCAATTCTGCTCACCATGGCTGCATTTATTGGGTGAAAAATACAGTAAAATCTGTAATATTGTGAAATATTATTACAATTTAAAATAGCTGTTTTCCATGTGAATATTTTGTAAAATATAATTTATTCTTGTGATGCAAAACTGAATTTTCAGCATCATTACTCCAGTCTTCAGTGTCATATGATGCTTCAGAAATCATTCTAATGTGATGATTTGCTGCTCAAGAAATTATATATATATGCAAAAAGGAGCACAAGATCCATCCCAGGTCCCCAGGAGTTCTCCTTGTGGTTTATTTGTCCTTTTCTAACCTTCTTTTCTACCGAAAAGCCCATCATTGTGCAATCTCCTCTAGCTTTTTTATTTTGCCTTTTGACGTGAGTCTCAAAAGAACTTATTCAGGCCTGCTGGGCACAATACCTGCAATTAAATTGGCACAAACACTGAGAGTTTGACTTTAGAATAAAAGACACAAGAGAATGTGTTGCATTAGTGTCTGGTATCTAAAACAGTGCTTTCAAAGCCAATCCTACGTCTAGTGTACTTTTTTTGTACAAAGACAATAGGCCTCTCCTGCTTTAATCTAGCTCACTTACACTTCGGTGAAAGCAAATAAAGCCTTTGCTTTCAGTTGGGCATCTCCCTGCCCAAATTTAACTGTCTTTATCTGTCCCAAAACAACAAGTGCTCATAGCAGAATTGTATGAGGTGTTGACGCTCCAGTCCGTGATAAGACTTCATTGTGTGTTAAAGGGACAGTGGTGTCTTTTGACCACACATCAGCTTTGCTAATATTTGAAGTGTCTTGTTTCACAAGAGTTGATGTGGTGAGAACTGCTCTGGTTTCATGGTCCGATGTAAATGCGAGAATGACGAAGAAGGAAAAGAACAACCAGAAATGTCAAGAAACTCAAGATAACAGATCTCAACCATATGTCCTTCAAAAGAAGAAATTTTCAAGAACGTACAAGGAAAGTTAAAGGGGTCCAAAGCAGCACTAGACTTTCATTGTATGAGTAAATCCTTCTGATGGCAGGATCTAACAACCTGCAAAACTGATTCAAAAGTGCAGTTATCAACAAACCGCTGTATAATCCTCACACTAAACATGCTGCTGGAAATCATTGACTCAAAATTGGTGATAATGGACTATTATGTACAGATGACTAATCGGTTTAATGCGGCTGAACGGTCTTGGATCTCTGTAATGAATTATGACACTGCCTCGTTTTCATTCCTCCCAGGGGTTTCCCAGGGACTCCCATCCCTGTGAGGGGGATTTTGGGCTACGATTGCCCACTTGATTTGCCCCATCAAGTATGATGAAGTGTCTCACAATGACATAATGACGGTAGTGAAAATGGCCCCAGGTTAGGAGTCATTTACAGCTGAATACAACAAATAGAGCAGAGATAACTATTTGCTAACATTCATTTTAATGTTGCAGACACAGAACCTAATGCTAACTTGAGAAGCAAAGCCTATTCTGAAAGATTTTAGCTAAAATATTTCCATACATTTTTGAGCTTCTAGTTTTTGTGAAGTGCTTTTAATTCACTAATTTGAAGCTATTTCAAAAGTAAACTAAACTTTCTTCAGGGACATCCACCGTGGCCATTCTAAAGTTCTAATGTACACCTCATCTGAGATGTAATAAAGTTTGAGTCTGCTCTTTTGTGAAGTCTCACACAGGACACAAGCAAACTTTCCTCAGTCTTGAAGGGGTGTGAACCCAGCACTAAAACACGCCTCTTCAAACGGTGGGCGGGGTTAGAAGTTTCTGCTTATAAAATGAGATTCCAACAGTGGGATTGTAACAGAAGCAGAGCTTGACATCAGTTGTTGAGCAGTGCAACACATACTAAACTGCACATAAAGAATCACAGCCAGGCATCTTGAAAATGCCGTCAAATTTCCTCACGCCCTTCTTTGAGTTGGATGACGAATTTTGCAAGGTAAGAACTTTATTTCTTGAACTTAAATGTTAAGCATTTTGTTCAAAAGCAATCAAATCAATTCACAGGCACGGTTCAGTCATTATTTACTGCAATGCAATGTTGTTCCAAATCTTTCTTCATCTGTGGAAAACAAAAGAAGAATGTCTTCTCTTTTTTTTGTACTCGCTATGCATGTCAATGTTCTTTTGCCAAAGCATTCTTTTTTGTGAACAGTCACTTTAAGGGTTTGTGTTTCTTCATGCTTTTCCATAGTTGCTTTATTGCTTCACTGAAACTCAAATATACTGAGGTCTCTCTCTCTTTCTCTGTTCCCAGAGTTTCCATGGCATTGACCTGACAGATGCCACACAGAAGCAGCGTGTGGTGGGATTCCAGCGCAGACACTCCCTGTGCCCGGTCACTCTTCCCAACTCTAAATTCAACAGCAACGACAGCAGCCCATGGCCTCTTCCGGCCATCAGCCAGCACTGGAGCCGGGAGCCGAAGCAGCAGCTGCCGCGCTCCTCTCTGAATCACATCCCCTTCAGAGTAGACCGCTCGGTGAGCATGATCGAGGGTCATGTGAGCGGTCTGGCGGCCTGCGAGAGCCCGACAGCCAGCACTCTTCCGCCACCGCCCGGTCTCAGCATCAGTAACAGCTCCCTGTCCCCCTCGAAGGTACTTGGCACGACCTCGTCAGCGCCCATCTCCACTCGTTACAAGACGGAGCTCTGCCGAACGTACGAGGAAAGCGGCACCTGCAAGTACGGGGCAAAATGCCAGTTCGCACATGGCATGGAGGAGCTGCGAGGCCTCAACCGGCATCCTAAGTACAAGACCGAACCGTGTCGCACCTTTCACACCATCGGATTCTGCCCCTACGGCGCCCGCTGTCACTTCATACACAACGCTGACGAACAGCAAGGCTTTTTGGAGAACACGCACGGACAGAAGAGTGTCCGAGAGCGACCGCAGCTCCGTCAGAGCGTCAGTTTCAGCGGCTTCTCCTCGCAACCGCAAACTCTAGGTGGTTTCCACGCCGTACCGGATGCCCTGGCCTTCTCCAGATCATCGTCGGTGTCCCCGCCGCCATCCACAGGTAGCCCTGACTTGCTGTCCCCTCTTTTCCCCGAGCCCGGGACCCTAAAGCACAGCCATCCATTCGCGGATCTGGGTGCAAACGGGAGCTTCTACGCCATCAGCGACTCGGAGAGCGTGCAAAACCTGGCATACGCGGTCACGGGCCTGTCGGCTCTGCAGCGGAGCGCGTCTGCGGACTCTCTTTCCGACCAGGACGACTACACCAGCTCCAGCAGCCTGAGCGGCTGTGACTCTCCCGGCCTCGAGGGCAGGCGTCTGCCCATCTTCAGCCGCCTGTCTGTCTCAGACGACTAGAAACTATTACCTGTGCATATTGCATGCTCACTCATGCAGATGTTTCTCTGCACTCGATTCGTAAAGTGCTCCATGTTCATGAACACAAGAAACAATGTATACTGTTGTATACCAGTTCGAAGCTGCAGTGGGAACTTCACTTTAGGTTTATTTGTTTTGGGAGTTGTTCTGCAGTGTTTTGTCTGTAGGAGGAACTTTCCCAAGACGCCCATCTGTAGTCTAACCAAAGCCGAGCAACTTAGAGTATATACATGTAGTGTAACGTCTAACCCGCTCTCTGAACATACTGTAGCCTTTAGTTAAGGCATTTTTTAAACGGACAGTATTACTGAGTAGTTTAACCGTAGTGCTTTCTAAAAAAAACAAACAAACAAAAAAAAAACTATTTATTGCCTTTTTGTAATATGCATTGCTTGCAGTTTTGTTTTGTATGCATTTCGAAGAAGGAACAATGTAGATAAGGCTTTTTTGTTTGTTTCTTTGAGCCCGTTTGTCTGCTTTGCACGAGCTATCTCTTAGCTTTAATGAAGACCAGCTGCACAGAGTCTCAATGTTGGAATCTCAGGATCATTTTAAAGTGCTATCGACACACTCCACCGTCCTGTATCTCAATAACAATAGTCAGAGATATCCACAAGGAAGAGTCAAAAATATTCATATGCAAGCCAGCATGAATGTGAAAATGACAATGTACCAGTTATACCATGGCCAAGTTATACTTTTGCACTCTTATCTTTTATTTAAGAGGCGAAACTTGCAAATAACACGAACTGTGAGTTCTGATGTCCGTAGGTTGTATTTTATATTATTGTTGTTTCTCATCTTTTTGCCTTGTGAAAACACATGCTTTTGCCTTTTGTTAACTTAAAACTTATTTATTTCGTTTTTTCGGAAAGTGGGAAAACTGTATATTGTGTTGTGCTTTCGTTTCATGTATAATTTAAATGAACTGTTTACATTCCATGGGATGGCAATGCCCATTTTTATTATAATATATTGTTTTAAAATAAACTTTCAAGGGAACACAAGATTCGTTGCCTCCTTCCTTTGAATGAACTGCTGACCGTTTTGCTCACCTCTGGTGAAACTTCTCAAGCTTTGCTTATAACAACGCGATTAATTTAAACGCAGTTGAATGCTGCTCCTTCCATCTGCCTCCTTGAAAGAAAGAAAAATGCATACTTGACAGCTCTTTTAATTATTCAAGCTGAAAGCACGCACAAAGGACAAGTGAACAGATGAAGGCTTTTGTGTGTTGCTTAGCCCATTGTTCCTGCATTTGTGCCTGGAAGACTAAGAAACATCCCACTGTCACACACGGTCATGGACAATAGCCAAAGGTCTCGATGCCTTTCATGGAGACCAGGCTGGGCAGTAAATGAAATGCAGGGGCATTTCTCACATCAGGGCTCCTTTGTGAGGCAACTCTCCTTTTTCTTAGCAACATCTGTATGCTAATGATGCGGCAGAAGGGAGGAGTGATTTGCAAGTCTATTGCAGAGCGGTAGGTCTTCAGACCAGCTTACCAGACACTGCTGGGTCCACAGATGCCAAAGAGAGACGGGTGGGGGGTTTTATCTGGATAGCCTGATCACTTCTGTTCAGAAGCAGCCGTAAACATGAGTTTACGTTCTTACTTCAGATCACACACTTCCACAATTCTTCCATTTTAACTTCCAAATGCACTCGGGTGTGTGTTTCTAACAGATATCTGTTCTGTACCTTTCCTCCAAATCTCTGTAAAAGGGCTTTCAAGGGTAACTCATGCAACACACTGAAGCTACTGCCATCTTGTGGTTTATGTGTGGAAAAACACACAGGCTCTGCTTGGGATATTCAGAAGGATGGGAAAGCTATAATATTTCTTTGGACATCAACTATGGCAAGTCACTATACCACAGTACTTCCATAACTTGTCTTCTTTCAGATTATAGGAAAGAAAACATCCAAAATACACATTTAAGTGAATCTGTAGATTTCCATTTCAGTACACATCTTTAAAGTCGGCTAGTTTTTTTTTTTTCTTCACTTCAGGAGGTTTACACACACCAAACTTTACAATTTTATTTCTATCTACTATATTCTAAATGGTTTTACGGTGGGGATTGTTCATATATCATTTGCTTGATTTTATACAACATTTTATTTCTAAAAACAATGGTAATGATTTTTTTTTTCTCCTAGCCGTTGACGGTATTTTCTGAATTACAGACAGATCCACTTGGTAAAAGCTTTTAACTCTTATACGTCAACAAAATGAAATTTTGAAGAATTTTTCAGATACCTGTTCTGGAAATTAGTGCATATTTAATTACATAATGTCTCATTTGCATAATTAAACAACATTTCAGGGAACTTGTAATACAAAATTGTCTTAAAGGTAATATGTTTTTTTTTTTTAAATTTATATTTTTCAGTAAAATATCTAAAACCACTATGTCAGTGTTATACATTTCGTTCAGTTGAGTTCTTATACTATCCCAGATGTTTCCAGCTCTTTGTAAATCATGAGAAAATTGCGATTTTAACCAAGGCTCCGGGAAGTGTGCGGAAATAGCCTGTCAATGACATCATATCCGCGTTACCCCTGGTTTACGCTTTCACTGCCGTAGAAACCATGACAACACAGTCTCATGGACAAATGCGGAAATAGTAGTTGTAGCATCTATCAAACAACTAGCTTGTTTTCGCGCAGTTGTTATGAACACAATTATTCTTTTCCATTTCTTTTTTTTTGTAGATGCTTCTGTCAACAAAGATGAGTCCATAAAGAGAAATAAAACGAGGATCAACATCGGTGTCGCATTTCCTAAATGGAGAGAACTGACAAACTTCAACTTGACGGAGACGCGATCTTGCGCGTGTTTTAATAGACAGCTGAGGAACTATCTGGATTCCTTAACAGAAAGCTTGTGATTATTACATCGATCAACAGTGTTCGTCTTATTATTTGAATGTCTTGTTCTCGTCTGTGAATATGATGTGAAAAATGCTGAGGTGATGTTCACGACGAACACTTCAAGGCATGTTATGAACTAATTTAGTTTTATACTGTAGCTTTAGTGAAATACTGTCACGACATCAAATGTGTCAAATGCCAAAACTGTGTTTGAGTTTATTCTGTACGGTAATGTTTATTAAGGACAGCGTTATTGCATTTGGTTTGTGATTAGTTTATTGACATCACCATACGCTTCACCCAACGTGATGACGGAAATTAATACAGTTTTATTCATAATCAGCCTTTTTGAAAATGTTGTGGGTCCGTTCAACTGTACTTTTACTATGATTGTCTTGAACATTAAACTGCGCAGCGTTATCACACCAATGAACCGGACAAATGGACATCTATGACAACCAATGTAGTGTTAAACCTTGCTTTACTTGCAGCAAATTCATTATAATGAAATAAAATCATGTCATCAAGCGCAACATTTAAAAACTACTACTTTATCTCATCCGTGAACATGATATACGATTCCTATCTGATTTAAATCAGCGGTGGAGTTGAAGACGACAGAGTTGTTGTTGTTGTTGTTGTGATTGTACAAAAATGTACATATTGCACCTTTAAAGTTCTGAGATTAATCAACTGGGGAAAATGTTTTGCATCCATGCTGAAAAATGATGGAGTTCTCCTTTCGACCACACGAGGTCAGCAGAATTTAAATCAGAGACAAATATCCCACTGGATTAACAAGCTCACAGTTTCCTGCAAGATAAAATCTGTCTTCTTTAGGAAGACTCAAGCACTCATTAAAAGTCACAGGGCAATACGTTACAACAAAGAGATCTATTCATTCAGAGACGTTCCTGACCTACAAATCTGCCACAGAGATCAAGGCAATAAAAAATATTTATTTCATTTTATTTTAGTCTTATCCAGTGATCACAAAGCGCTGATCAGCTAAACAAGTAACAGTCAATCATATGGCATCTCATATATGTGGTCTTCATGCTCTGGACTTTTTTTTTCTCACTCTGAATGACACCGTACTGGAAATGAAACTGAAAATGCACATGTACTTTTGTGGTGCATGACCAACATAGGAATGCTTGTATTTATTCATTTATTCATTGCAAGATATTAAATAAGATCATGTTTAATCTATAAAGGTAATTAAAACGGATGCAGGACGTACATTGTCGTTTAAGTCCATCTTAACATGCACCGCAGATGCAGACTGTGGTCAGAATGCTAATGAGAATAAGACGAAACCATCCTAAACTGACAACACAGCAGCACAATAGAGCGCTCAGTGTTTAAGACCACTTGAGAAAGTCCCTTTCAAGGAAAGTCTGTCCACATGGAGGCCATATTCAGGCAGCTGTTTCAGGCATCCAAGACCAAGTGCGGTTTTGTATGGGGAATCCTGAAATCTCAAAAACTGCTCGCCAGATTCATAAATAAATAACATAATCCAAATCAGCAACAAAATGTGACATGAATTTAGCCATGTGTGACTCATATATGAGTGTAGAAAAGTCTTCTGTGTGGTCTAAGCACTGCTTACAGGGATAGATTCACCCAGAAATTAAGATTTTGTCATCATCTACTCACCCTCACGTCGCTCCAAACCTCCATGACTTTCTTTCACAAGGAAGAATTTTAAGTATCTGAATATGTGCCTGACTGTTAAAGCGAATCGTGATTAAAAAAAGGGGAAACGTTAATGAGTGCCGTCACTTTCGTAATAGGAAACGCTGAAATAACTGTACTAAATTTACACTTGTAGCGTGCTTCAAATCTAATGTTTTATACGCAATATTAAAAAAAAAACAAATATAAAAAACATATTTTCAGATAATATGACATTAATTAAGGCCACTTTTTCACTTTCACTTTCATGACTGCTTCTTAAAGGTGCAATATGTAATTTTTGGGCCACTAGAGGGCGTACAATCACAACAATAACAAGAACTGTCGTCTTTCCACCACTGATTAAATCAGTCAGATGGGAATCGTATATTATGTTCACGGATGAGATAAAGTAGTAGTTTTATAAATGTTGTGCTCGATGACATGATTTTATTTCATTATAATGAATTCGCCGCAAGTAAAGCAAGGTTTAACACTACATTGGTTGTCATAGATGTTACTGTCCAGTTCATTGGTGTGATAACGCTGCGCAGTTTAATGTTCAAAAAACAATCATAGTAAAAGTACAGTTGAACGGACCCACAAGATTTTCAAAAAGGCTGATTAACATTTATGAATAACACTATTAATTTCCGTCATCACGTCGGGTGAAGTGTATGAAAATGTCAACAAACTAATCACAAACCAAATGCAATAACGCTGTCCTTAATAAACATTACCGTACAGAATGAACTCAAACACAGTTTTGGCATTTGACACATTTGATGTCGTGACAGTATTTCACTAAAGCTACAGTATAAAACTAAATTAGTTCACAACATGCCTTGAAGTGTTCGTCGTGAACATCACCTCACCATTTTTCACATCATATTCATAGACGAGAACAAGACATTCAAACAATAAGACGAACACTGTTGATCGATGTAATAATCACAAGCTTTCTGTCAAGAATCCAGATAGTTGCTTATGGGATCAGATTTGTGCCAATAAAAACGAACGTAACTATTTAAGAAACTAACGAAAAAATGAATTGAAACTGAAAAAAAAATTAAATTGCAACCAAAATGTTTGACTTCGTTTTTAATACACTGCATGTTTTGCTAATTGTTTTCTCCATTTTCGTTCGATGATTTGTACTTACAGATGCGTTTCCAGAGTTTTCATTTACGCTTCTGAAGTTTTCGTTTACGATCCCAGAGTTTGCGTTCGCGGGGGCGGGGCTAGCAGTGGTGTGTTCTTATTGGCTACTGAGTTTCTGATTGGCAGCTTCCACGACATGGAAGTGAAGTCATGTCAGTGTTGTGTTGACATCTTCACATGTGCGGATCGTGTGAATGTGATCGTCTTAGTTTTGGTGATATACAGCTGGGAGTTTATATATTTG
The DNA here is from genome assembly GCA_038088235.1 of Zacco platypus. NCBI lineage: Eukaryota > Metazoa > Chordata > Actinopteri > Cypriniformes > Xenocyprididae > Zacco > Zacco platypus. The sequence continues at coordinate 8,493,717 of CM076075.1, read as the reverse complement.
TATATTATTTTATCTGCTGCTACACTATGTTTTTTCATTTTCATTTTTCATTATTTAGCAGACGCTTTTATCCAAAGCGACTTACAAGGGGAGCAATTAGGGGTTAGGTGTCTTGCTCAAGGGCACTTTTTAGTCATGGTATCGAAGGTGGAGAGAGTGCTGTTTATTCACAATCCCCACTTTCAATTCCTGTCGGCGTGGGAATCGAACCAGCAACCTTCTGATTACAAGCCCAACTCCCTCACCACTAGGCCACGACTACCCCATGTTAAGATGACTTCTTATGAATAGCACAGACGAATGATATAATCATCATTAACATCAATCATCGTCGTAATCAGGATACTGGATACCCGCGGTAAGTTATTATATTTTAAGTTTTAAATAATTCAGTAAGTACTTGCTTTTGCTTTTTCATCAGGAGATGTATTTTTGAGCACATTTAGAGCCCACAATATTGTCCAGCAGCGTTGTCTTGATTTAGCCCAATCATTACAGGACCTGCTTATGCATATTACAGTCTTCGATTAGATCATATTGAAGGGTAAAAGTTGTGTTTAATAATAATAAATATTTGTTCAAATACAAAACCTATTACTTGCAAGTAATTATGAATCAAACTTATATATGTTTATTTAAAACAAATTTGTGTGTGTGTGTGTATATATATATTATACATATACAAATTTATTTTAAATAAACATTATATGTTAAGTATGCAGTGTGTTGTGTGGAAGTTTGTGTTGTTAGATTATAATACATCTCCTTTCTCGTTTTCCAGGGAGTGGAGCAACTTTTCCATAAACAAAATTCTGATGCTGACCCAGAGGTGGAGTGGTAGCACCAGAGATCCACTGTCCCCATCACAAAGAATCTTATTTTGTTCAGACAGGTCATCTATGGATGACTGGGATCTTGATCTTCAGACACCTGATATTGTGCAAATATTTAAATTTCTTTGGAGTTCTAGAATAAAACAAACACAGTGCACAAATACACAAGAGGTTGCACTTTATTCTTATTAGTGTATGCTGATCTTGTATTAGCATAACAACAGCATATGAATGTTAAAGGGGATAGTTCACCTTAAAATAAAAATTCTCATATATTGTACTCACCCTCATGCCATTCCAGATGCATATTACTTTCTTTCTATAGATAAACACAAATTAAGGCCTAAAGACACTTAAAAAATAAATGCACAGCGACCATTACTAATAATTGAAACTGTTTTAACTATTAACAATTGCTCCAGACCAACTGCCGGGTTACAATCCACTTGTATTATATGGACTCACAGAAATGGATTATTTTCTGAAAAGTCTTTGTTTTTATGTGAAGAAAGAAAGTCATATACATCTGGGAAAGCATGAAGGTGAAATGATGAGAGAATTTAAATGTTTTTGGGTGAACTATCCCTGTAAAGACTAATATTTTACTCCATTACCACATAATGTACCCATCCAGTCACTGTTTTGTCACTTTGTACTGTAACAGGAACTGTTCAAAGGATCATTGTTTCATTTAAAATATAAATTAATTTTTCACATGTATTCTATATATGTACTTGTGCATTTTTAAGGTAATGTATATCATGACAATACTGTGCATTACATGAATATTTTAGTGTTTTGTGGATTCTGATCTTTCCCATCACAACATGATTGCATTCAACACTTTCACTTTGATACTTGTGTATATGCTGTAGTGACAATAAAGAATGTAAATTTATTTAAATTGATCTATATTTTAATTTACATTTATTCAACTGTTTCTTTTTTTATAAAAGTCACAATTGAAACTGTTGATGATTATTAAAAAAGGATTTCCAATTTTAAAAGAGCATTCTTTGAATGGAATATTTACTGAAATGGCCTTTGAGGTTTATACCGTGTTGACAGCAAGCCATGATTGTAATTATTTATATTTTGTTTGAATTCTTCAGATTTAAGTGATTAATTGTGATGGTGTAAATACGTATTTCTAATAATGATCTGCATGATGGCCAGGGTTTCCAACCTTACCTGGTTGGAGTGAGACTTTCTCGACAGCGGAATATACACTTACATTTACATTACACTAGTATTCTCTTTAAATTGTATCAGCACAACCTAATCAGACCCAACAATAAAGAATCATCAAGAATAAACAAATATTCTCCGAAAACATTGGACATTATGCAATATTTTCAGTATGACGCAGTACTTTAATGTACAATTAAACCTCAAGACTTTCATTTTCTCTCGCATTTGATCTCTCGGGCTTCTAAAAGCTTATGTCGACAAAGTACTAGCAGCAGATAAAATTCAAAAACAAAACTAATATCTTTATATCACTAAAATGAAATAGGAAGCCATTACAGTCCATCACATCCGCACATGTGAAGATGTCAACACAACACTGACATGACTTCACTTCTAGGTCACGGAAGCTGCCAATCAGAAACTCAGTAGCCAATAAGAACACACCACTGCTAGCCCCGCCCCCACGAGAGAATTGTGCCAAAATATCGAACGCAAACTCTGAGATCGTAAACGAAAACTTCAGAAGCGTAAATGAAAACTCTGGAAACACATCTGCAAGTACAAATCATCGAACGAAAATGGAGAAAACAATTAGCAAAAAATGCAGTGTATTAAAAACAAAGTCAAACATTTTGGTTGCAATTTAATTTTTTTTCAGATTCAATTCATTTTTTCATTAGTTTCTTAAAAAGTTACGTTCGTTTTTATTGGCACAATTCTGATCCCATAGTTCCTCAGCTATTAAAACACACGCAATATCGGCGTCTGTGTCTCGTTGAAGTTTGTCAGTTCTCTCCATTTAGGAAATGCGACACCGATGTTGATCCTTGTTTTATTTCTCTTCTTGGGTCATTTGGTTGATGTTTACGTTTATAGGACTCGTCTTTGTTGACAGAAGAAGCTACAAACAGTAAAGAATTTTTTTTTTTTTCATAACTTTTTTTTTTTACTAAGGACGGTTAAAATGTTGTATGTAAACAGCGCCATCTGCCTGTAGAATACTGTTACAAATATTATGGACAAATGTTGAAACATTTAATTCTGCCTTCTATTTCTGGTGTGAAAAAAGCATCAAGCAGCCACACACACACACACACACACACACACACACATACACCATCAATAGCAGAAATGTGATTATTAACAATAGCAACACAAATGGGTGCGGTCACATTATTTAAGGAAGTGAGATGTTATCACATGCCCTCTAAAGTTCTGTTATTTCTGTTAATGATTTAGTATATGGTAAAGACCGGGGCAAGTTGTCACATGGGCTGTGTCTCTAACTATAAGGTTTAGAAAAAAAAAAAAAAGTTTGTTTTGTCTATCAGTTGTTGTTTTCATGTTTCTTTTAAAACTGTCTTAAATAATATATTTTTGTAAATTAAAATCACAATGTCATATTTTTACTGTTTACTGTTACAAGTGAGTAAAACCACGTCGACGTGCATTCAGAGTCAACTATACAATGAAGGGTGATTTCATCTGAAGATTGCACCCCTCTGGAAAAGATGTTTAATTTTTTTTTTAATTGTGTCCAATCTATATGTAGTTCACTTGATGTTTTTGAGTTTTGAAACTACCTAAATCATGTCCGTAGCATTGGCCTGGATCGGGAGAGGAAATATTGAAATTAAGTGTTATTTTATGTGTTTTTGTACAGCTGTACTAACTTTAGTGAGGAGAACTTTGCTTTTTCATTGCAAACATTTGCTATGCAAACTGCAGCTGTAACTAATCTTTGATCAGTTGTGTAATGTATTGACAAATGCGAGATTATTTTAGTGTCACATCTCTCAAATCTAGTATTAACTCAACACATGGGGATGAAATTTACTCAGATACTCAAATTTACTTCTATTCTGTTTTTACAGGGTACTTGTAGTGTACTTAAAACCTTAAAAGTATATTTTTAAAAAGCTGCACTTGCAGATAATATTAATAAAATAAAATGCCACTTAAAGATGTGATGTTTTGATGTGATGACTAACTTTCAGAAGCACATGTAAAATACTTGATTATAATTTGAACTGTAGTGTGTTATTTAATATTACATTGAAAGTTAATATGAATTGCAACTTAATTACAAATGTGTCATGACAAGTGTATTAAATATGACATACAAGGGTTACACTGTATTTTACAGTGTCGTAGTTACGTTGTAATTACTCAAATTGGTACCGAGTACGATTAATTAACTACATGTACTTAAAATAGAGTTACAGTTAGGGTTAGTTAATTGTATGCATAATTTACTATAGTAAGTACATGAAGTAACTACGGCACTGTAAAATAAAATGTTACCGATAATGTAATTTCTTTTGAAACTTTTAAAGTATATTTTAGTTTACCATTAAGTTTCCTTTCAATACTATGGAAGCTTGTTTACAGCACAGAAAAAGAAAATGATTTTTCTGACTTTATATCGCGCAATTCTGTTAAAAAAAAGGTCAGAATTGTGAAATAAAAAGTCCCAATCCTCTTTTTTTTCAGTGGCGGAAACGGGCTCCTTCCAATATGGTTCACTTGCATTGTGTCAGTGTTTTCTGAAGCTTATCAGGAACGTATTGCAAAACGTTGTGCTACCGCCACAGAACTGAAGGTCGTCCTGCGAGTCCATAGCCTCCAATCCTGGAGGGAATATCTGCTCCCACACTCATGGATCCCGGCACACTTTTACTGAGCACAAATTGTACTGTGCCCACAGGAACTGCATGGCACGCCAGCTAGTTAAGTTACTTTCATACATTTTCGTCATCATTTTCATCAACTACATTTTTTCACAGAAAAAAACCCCGAGACAATAACTTAATAAAAACCAGCTTTGAATGAAAAACTAAAATTTACATTTTCAGCAACGAATAAAAACTACAAAAATGTTGGGGAGGGACGATTTGGGCAGAAATCCAGTCAGAATACTGTAAAAACTACTAAAGGGATCCACTGGAGGCGAGTTTAGGTGAGAACCCAAGTGCAGTATTTATTTAAAGTCCATAAAACAAACATAAATCCAAAAACTAGGGATGGCTGACGCGAAACTAACGTTTCGACACAGTGTCGAGATCACGAAGCGCAGATGTTTCGAAACACTGCTCCGAACTGTGATTCAAAACACCCATGTCACGTGACTATGGCTAAACGAAGCTTCTGCGCGTTTCGACAGGAGGCGGGCTTGCCGAGTTTGAGTTTGATTGACAGGGGCGGGAACAAATCACACAATCGCACATCTGTCTCAACTCCCACAAATTTAAAAGAGGAGTTAATGCACCTTCACCTCGTGGGTTTTTGTGAGAGGAGAAAGCAATTAATATTTTTGAATAAAAATGTTTTTTTTTGGTTATGACCAAAATAACCTAATTATTATTATTATATATTATAGTTATATAGTGAGGATGTTAAAAACGCACCACATTAACAAAAACACAACATTTTTATTTTTTTAAACGGTTTGTTGTCAAAATTGTTTCAGATAATATGTGCAATTGACCACTAGGTCTCACCGTGGAGATGGGTGTCGGTAAAGTTTCGAAGCCTCGACACAATACGGCACATTTGCTTCAACTGTTTCAGTGTTTCATTAAGCCTCGCTCTGCCCACCACTACCAAAGACTTGACTTGACCATAAACAGGAACAACATAGACTCACCAACAGTGGTGACAGGGCATACAATCCACAAACATGGACAAGGAACAATGGAAACAGACAAATTACAAACAAGAAACACCTGTGAACAATGATTAAACCCGTGATCCAATCAGAACACGACATGACACAGGGGAATCACATGACAAGGAGCACACGGCAGGATCACATGACAAACAGGGGAATAACATGACAGCTGGAGCACATGGAAAAACAAACAAGACACATGACAATGACCATGAAGCATGAACATGAAACTTGGATATGGATAGATCTGAAAAAGCATGATGACAAAAAAGCGATCTATCCGGTAAGGTTTTCTGTACGCACACAGAAAGACACTGAAGCTCTCTTTCGCGTCTTTTCTTTCTTGAATGGATAAATACACACAACATTATGTCAGTATTCACATAAACACAGTTGGTTATGTAAACAGTAAACAAATGTAAACAGTTACACGCAGTGAAAAATACATCCTGGAGCAAAGAGGACACTGACAACGTATGAAACAGTTTCACCTATCAAATTAAACAATAAATAGCGTATATGTGTGGTGACAGATCGCTGTAGCTCCTCGTGAACCGATCATCTCTTCATACTAGTTCATTTATAGCATCAAATAAACATGGATGAAGATCAGAAGGAATGTTGTTTCAAGATGTGAGTTCACAAGTTCAAGTTCACCAACGTTAATCTACCAACTCCCCTGACTGCTTTGATGGAAGTGTCAATTGCACTCATCATAAATGTATTGGAGTAACATATACAAAAAATGTAGTCAAGTAAAGCTAATACTACAAAGTAGCCAAAAAGATACTTAAGTAGCCTACAGTAACTAATACATATTTACTCAAAAAGTAGTCTAAAATATAAACACTTATGACAGGTTTGCCATAGTGAATCAGGGTGCAAAAATACATCGGCGATGTATTATTTAAATTTTGTTCATTATGAACAACAACAACAACAGCTACATAGTGTACCTTTGATTACATTTTATAACATTCTTCAAATGTGCTTATATATATATATATATATATTGTAGGGGATTTTACAGTTAAAGACCCAAAAGACCAGATATGATAAATGAAGACCCGGAGTCAGAGTTTAAAAAAATAATTTGAAGAAAATTTTAATAAAGAATAGTTTGCAGTTTCATCAGCAGAAGCAGCTTCACAAGGAGTTCGTAGGCCGCTCTCTCTCTCCTTTCTCCTCACTCTCTCCCATACATTCACATTTCCAGAACAATTATACTCTAACAGAGTCTACTAACTACGTCATTACTAAGATACTGATTGGTTAAGAACACTAGACAAAACTGGTAATTTTCCACACATGGACAGATAGTCAGAAGCATATCTCCTTCCATTATGATGCTGACGATCAGACCCTGAAGTTAGACACAGGATGTCCCTCTAGGTCAGGCCTAGGCGCCTTCAGGTCTCCAGTCCAGATGACAACAGTCCACCAGTACCCATAACAGACCTGTACAGAACACTTAGCGCACATACAAAGATACACATGATTCACAGCTTCTTCAAGGCTGAAGTTGATCTGAGCTCTGCTCTGAACAGGAAACTTTCCCAAAACGTACTGATAAGTTGTACTTTTCTCTCAGTCAGAGGTACAGACAATATACATCATTATTTTCTAGTGTTTGAAAATGAAAAGGAAATTAAAGGCTTTAACATAAGTTAAAGTTAGTCATTCTAAATACTTCAATATTTAGAAAGATAATTTTGTGATAAATCACTCAAAATATATATATATTGAAGCGGCAGTGGATTCCAGAATCCACCCCTTCAATATATATATATATATATATATATATATATATATATATATATATATATATATATATGATTATATGTTTCTTATAGATAATAAAACTTGAGTGAATGCAGTGTGTTTTCAATGACTGGTGTTCACAGTAAAGAAATAAATTACTGCTATTTATTTAAATAAGAAAAGGCTCTGCTTAAGGCTCCCTTTTATTAAAAAGTATATTGTATATCCTAGTCAGTATTTATTTTTTCCCCCACAATCATGGGGGGGCGGGACATTTTGACACTTTCAAATCTACAAAGTCTCACATAGCTTAGAAGAGGACAAGGAGCATAGTCCTGAATTGTCCTTTTGTTTTCTTTGAGAAATAAGCGTTAAGTCACTGCTGTCTGTTGCGCAGCGCAACCAATCTCACACCAGATCACAACAACATCACACACTGGAGCGACATTTCAAGGAATTATAGAATAAAAGAAGAAAATGGGAACTTATTATGGGACATGAAACCGTTTGTAAACTCGTATTTTTGGAGAAAAGCATCTGTTTCAGCCTGAAGAGCTTAAAGGATTATGAATGCGCTTCTTGATGAATGCTCATCAGTTCTGTCGCGATGTTTTCTAGAGGTAAGACAAACTTTTCTTTCTTATATTTTGTCTGACATTTCCCTTTTAGCCTAAATGTCTTACTGTGTGCTATTATATGTTAAATAGATATCATCAAGAAGCCTCCGAATTTACTTTCACTTTCAACTGTTTCTTCAGTTCACTCGCTTCTTGTTTTAAAACATGGATAAATATCAATATCAGTGACTTGCAGGATTAGAAAAAAAGCATTATGGCAGTAAAAGACTCATGTAAGTAAACTAAAATGTTTCTTTAAAAAGAAATGGCTGAATTGTAGGAAGTACAGGGAGGTGTACCGTTAGATCCGTGCGCGCGTTGCCGTAGTTCAGTATGGCAAGCCATTTGACTTTTATTCATTTTTATTTTATTTTAGTTAAAATGCTAATTCTTCATATCAGGAATCACATTTCCACTATTATAAATTATAATTCTTGATATCTGTAATTGTATTTTCAAATTCAATTGTTGACATCAAGAATTGATTTCTTACTAGTTGAAATTCCAGTTTCACGTATCAGAAATACAACTCTTACTAGTAAAAATCATCATTTTTGATATCAATAATTACATTGTTACTAGTAAAAATGCAAATGTATGATATCAAGAATTCAATTGTCACTAGTTGAAATGTCTATTCTTTGATATCAACAATTGAATTGCTACTACAGTAAAAATATTCATTTCTGATATCTAAAAATGAATTCCTGATATCAATATAATTTCTGATATCTAAAACGGCTTTCTTACTAGTAACAACCACATTCATGATATAAGAAATGAACATTTGCACTAGTAACAATGTAATTGTAGATATTAGAAATTTGCATTTTTACTAGTAAGAATTGTATTTCTGACATGTGAAACTAGAATTTCAACTAGTAAGAAATGAATTCTTCATATCAACAATTGAATTTCAATGGCAGCCTATGGTGAGATTTCACTAGTAAAAATACAATTTTTGAAATCAACAATTATAGTTTGTGCTAGTGGAAATCTAATTCCTGATATCAAGAATTAACATTTTAACTAGTGAAAATGTAATTGTTGATATCACAAGTTCATATCCTGAAAATGAATAAAAGTCAAACCGGCTTGCCATAAGCACAGGCCTAATATAGCGTTCATTTTATATACAAGTATATTTTAGGCACACAGACTTCACCATTAAAAAAGGGTCCAAGTTTGGTTGAAATAGGTGAAAGATCAGCGGCATTTTCTTGTAGTGCAATAGCATTAGATTAAAACATCTCATAGTAAAAGAAGTAGGCTGAATAAAAGGTTTAGTACACATTTTGCAGTTTTAAAAGTTTAATAATTAATAGTGTCACCGACTGTATCTTGGCCTGTATTTTTAAAAACATGTATTTTACTTAGTTACTCCAAAAATGGCTTGTTGGTTTTACAGTAAGGTTTCAGTTGTTAACATAATTCTATTTTATGTATTAGTTTTAGTCAATAGTAAATTCAACATTTACTAATACATATGGACTAAGTAATGTTATTTTGAAAATGTAAAAGTGCAGCTTTCTGTGTATGAGAGTCCCCATAAAATTTGAAAACCCAATGTGTGTGTGTGTGTGTGTGTTAGTTGATTTTTTTAACTTTAAGTTATATCAAGTTTTTTTTTTTTTTTTTGGGGGGGGGGGTCATTATATCCAAAATCTAAAAAATGAAATACTATCAAAACAATTAAATGTAGCTGAACACCTGCACACATGTTAGCTTTCAGTTTCATTACCATCTATACAAAAGGGGAACACTTAGGGATAATGTTGTACTGTAATGTAAAAATGGAACATGAACTGCAGTGAATTCTAAACAATAGAGAGCAGGCCGTTAAAGAAATCTCTCTGTGATTGGCTACATTGGTCACTGCTGCAAAATCACGTCGTAAACAGATACATGTTACATTCTTACACTTTTATTCTTGATTTTTTTATTGATATTTCTGCAGACATATAAACAGTGCTACAATAACTGCAAAATGAGACGAGGTGTCTTGTTCAAGGTGGATGCATTGCAATCCCTCCCTTATCCACTGATCATGTGACGGAGGAGAGGCGTGGTTCCACTTTAAGAGAACAGCACGCCTGCCCAGTAAAGTAGTAAAGGCAGTGACGCGGTGTGCTGTGCCTGGTATATTCGAGGTTGGGGAAAGGCCAAACGGAGCAGTCAAGGAATTAGGGGCAATGGTAGTATTAAGGGCCTGTGAAAGAGTTCTGAAAATGTCAGACCAGTGTCCATTAGCCTCGGGCAAGACCAGAACATCTGAAGATGATCAGCTGGGGATTGTCTGCATCTGTTACAGGCATCACTTCCATTAGGAAACATTTCAGCCAGTTTGGCATTAGTGAAATGGCTCTGTGAAGCACTTTACACTGGAGTGTCTAGCGCAAATAGACGAAGAATGAACTAAACTATGTTCCTCAGAAATGTCAAAACCCAAATCTTGCTTCCAAGTTTTCTTAAGGGAAGTTAGGGAGATTATTCTACCATAAATGGAAGATATTGTTACGTGTGTTTCTGTCTGGACTCTGTTTTGTTTACGTTTTTCCACACGTGTTCTTTGTTTTGCTTTTTCCCGCCACTCTTTGTTCATTATTAGTTCATCCCTATCGTGTTTAATTAATTAGTCTCGTTCTCTGTGTATTTATTCCCATAGTTTCCTACCGGTCTTTGTCTTGCGTTATGTTTGGTTTAATGTCTTGTATGGATTATGTCTTCTGATGTCTTCATCTTCGTGATCGTGTGTTACCTGCAAGACTGTGTGTTATCAGCCGCCGTGACAAAGTGTGTTTGTTGGTTGTTATGAACCAGTCAATTATTAGTTTTATTATGTTGTCCTGTGAATATTTTGTATCTCGTCTGTGTATGTGCCAGTGCAATTGGCTCTCCCATTCACCTGATCTGGATAAAAGGACCGCCCCAAACCATCAACATCCGCCATCTTTGTGCCTTGTGTCATTGATCGCGTATCTCGTTGTTTCGTATAGTTGTCGTTTTGTCTAGAGTGTCGTGCCAGAGAGATTTGATTGTGAGTGATTATTTGTGAGTTTTGTGAGTGTGATTGTGATATTTGTACCTTTGATTATTCGTATTCGACCCATGCCTGTTTGACCAAGATTCTGAACTCTGATTTTGGATTTGTTTGCCATCTGTAAATATACTTGTATATATTTATATCACTTTAAGGGACGTAGGGGGTTTAACGCCATTTTATTTTGTATGTATCTTTTCACATTGTTATTGGTTAGGGAGGTAGGTAAGTTTAAACTGTATTTTTGTTTTCTTTTTTTTCGGTGTTAGGAATGGTAGAGGTTTAAACGAAGATTGTTGTGTTTGTTATTTTGGCCTTGTCTGCCCCTGACGATTCACCCTATCAAATAAAAATTATTTATTTATTGGGATCTCTCTGGTAGTGAGACTCATCATTAAAATACCCTTTTCCTGTTACGGCTGACCCCTAGACGGTCGTAACAGAAATTGGGGGCTCGTCCGGGATACAGTGGTGATACCTGGGTGACAACCAGCACGGTGTGCAGAGCTATGCAAATACATAGGCAGGTGGGACATTACTGTATTTCGGACCATTTTTTTCATGGAAGATATATGTAGATTTTTTTAATATTTCAACCTCTTCTTTTATTAATTGCTATAAGGACGTATCAGGAGTTACAACCAGTTTAAGAAAACAGAAAGTGTTTATGTAAAACCTTACCTAGCTTTAACTTGTTTACTAGTAATCACAAAATCATATACTTATCATATAATCATATAATAATTTCCACCCTGACTTCAAGTTTAGTGTTTCAGTGCTAATATGCATGCAAATGCAATAAGCATGGAAAAATATCACTGATTAAAGAACAGCTCATTAAAGGATTAGTTCACTTTAAAATGAAAATTACCCCAAGCTTTACTCACCTTTAAGCCATCATAGGTGTATATGACTTTCTTCTCTCAGATGAACACATTTGGAAAAATATTAATAGCTATCCTGAGCTTTATAATGGCAGTGAACAGGGGTTACGAGAATGAGCTGAAGAAAATGCTTCCATCCACATCCATCCATCATGAACGTGTACTCCACGTGGCTCCAGGGGGTTAATAAAGGCCTGTTGGTGTTAAAAAGAATCCAAATGGATTTTTTCTAAAAAATGTGGATATTTCTCAGATTCTCAGAAAGTTATATGCACCTAGGATGGCTTGAGGTTGAGTAAATATTGGGCTAATTTTCATTTGAAAGTTAACTAATCCTTTAAAGCTGGTATAACACTGAAATTGCAATCACATTTTCTTTCCTGTTGTGATGTATATCTGAGTGAAACAGCTTCTGGAACGAGGAGAGTTGCAGGGCTGGGCTTGATATTGTCCGCTGGGAATTAATTGGATGGTATGACGGTTGTGGTTTGCTATTACTGGATCTCTATAAAAAAACTAGGCTTGTCCATTTCCGTTTCATGTTATCTTTTCACAAAGGAACAAACAAACATAGAAATCCTCGGTGACACTTTATTTTAGAGTGTCACTGTTACATATGTTCCTGTAGTAGTAACAAGGAATTCTGCATAATTACATGCAACTAACCTTAAACCAAACCCTCATCCTAACCTTATAGTAAGAACATGTCATTAATTATCATTACTCAATACTTAAATGTATAATTACACTGTAATACTGACACCTTAAAATAATGTGTAACCAAATCCTTTATTAATAATCCCACTACCGAACCACAAACGTCTCGGTTACGTATGTAACCCTCGTTCCCTGAAGGAGGGAATGGAGACGTACGTCGGAACTGAACCGACGAATTGGGATATCACATGAGAGCCCTATCATCTTCCAGTGTAAACTAAACGAGCCAATGAAGATTGGTGTGCGAGCTTTGCGTACCGCACTCCGCCCCCGCGAGTGGGTATAAATAAGGATGCGGCAGCGCTCACACTTTGTTTTTCGCTGAGGCGACGGGATGTACGTCTCCGTTCCCTCCTACAGGGAACGAGGGTTACATACGTAACCGAGACGTTCCCTTTCAGTCGGTCACGTTCGACGTACGTCGGAACTGAACTGACGAATTGGGATCCCTAATAAAACGCCACAGTTACTGACCCCCTCCAGCGCCCAACGTAAGTCACAGCATCCCGGCGTGCACTAGGGACGGAGAAGGGACCGGACTTACGCCAGGGAAGTCTACTGCTGTTCCGCATGACCCACTCAGTAAGACTTGGATAACACTGGGAAAGCGTGCCCACTGGGGACACTGCGGAGACCACAACCTACCCGAAGGGAGGAAAATTACGTGGGAATGTACATATGGACTGGCCGTGGGCAGTGCACATATGAAGTCCCTGAGATGGCTCCGGCCTAGGTAGGGGGGAGACACATCTAGCAGGGACAGCAGAGCAGGCTCTGCTGAGGGAAAGACACAGGCTTACATAGGAAGGCTTCCGTGGACATTACACATATGGGACCGCCGTAGGGGTCACAACATATGGAACCCAGATTAGCAGAGGCAGTATGCGTGCTTAAGCCTAGCAACAGACACTCCGCAATGTCCGAAGGCGCAAGGGGTGGCGGAGGACTCAACAGGGTTTGCCAAACCGGGGAACTCTACTGGAACAAATAGACGCACATATCCGACCCAGCGGGAGGGAGTGGCGTATGCAAGCGGACACTAGAAAGGGTTCTTCGCGCTACCGGCCAGTAGGGGCGAGTACACGGGAAGATACCGATTCTACACGAAGGCTATAGAATCTAGCAAATGTGTTGGGTGTCGCCCAGCCCGCAGCTCTACATATATCTGTCAGCGAGGCGCCGTGAGCCAGCGCCCAGGAAGAAGCTACTCCCCTAGTGGAGTGAGCCCTCAACCCGAGCGGGCAAGGCACGCCTTGGGACTGATAAGCCAAGGCGATGGCGTCCACTACCCAGTGGGCCATCCTCTGCTTGGAGACAGCCTTTCCCTTCTGCTGGCCTCCATAACAGATGAAGAGCTGGTCTGAGGTCCTGAAGCTTTGAGTTCTGTCCACGTACAGACGCAGAGCGTGGACGGGACAGAGCAAAGCCAGGGCTGGGTCTGCCTCCTCCGAGGGCAGCGCTTGCAGGTTCACTACCTGATCTCTAAAGGGAGTGGTAGGAACCTTGGGCTAATATCTCAAGATAACGTGAGAGTTAGCCGACCCGAATTCTAGGCACGATTCGTCGACTGAAAAAGCGTGCAGGTCCCCTACCCTCTTGATGGAGGCCAGTGCAGTCAGGAGAACTGTTTTAAGTGACAGAATTTTTAACTCGGCTGACTCAAAGGGAGGTCCCTGGAGAGCTGTAAGCACCAGGGACAAGTCCCAAGAGGGTAGAGAGAGTGGATGAATCCGCCTCGCCCCCCTCAGGAACCTGACGATCAGGTCATGCCTTCCCAGAGACTTACCTTCAACTGCATCGTGATGTGCGGCGATAGCGGCAACATACACTTTGAGGGTGGAGGTAGACAGCCTTCGCTCCAGGCCCTCTTGCAGGAAGGAAAGCACTGACCGGATCGAGCAAGATCAGGGGTTCTCCTGGTGAGAAGAACACTATTCGACGAACAGGTTCCACTTCAACGCATAGAGGTGCCTCGTAGAAGGAGCTCTAGTGGAAGTGATGGTGTCTACCACCGACTGGGGTAGGCCACCTAGAACCTCCGCGTCCCGTCCAGGGACCAGACATGGAGATTCCAGAGGTCCGGACGCAAGTGCCAGAGGGTGCCCCGTCTCTGAGTCAGAAGGTCCTTCCTCAGAGGAATGGGCCAAGGAGGTGCTGTCGCGAGGAGCATGAGTTCTGAAAACCAGGTCCGGTTGAGCCAATACGGCGCACCTAGCAGGACCTGCTCCTCGTCCTCCCTGACTTTGCACAACCTCTGTGCAAGAAGGCTCACTGGGGGAAACGCATACTTGCGGAGGCCCCGGGACCAGCTGTGTGCCAGTGCGTCCGTGCCGAGGGTGCCCTCGAACAGGGAGTAAAACAACTGCCAATGGGTCGAGTCCGGGGCGGCAAACAGATCTACCTGTGCGGTCCCGAAGCGACGCCATATCAGCTGGACCACCTGGGGATGGAGTCTCCATTCTCCCGGAAGCGGAGGCTGCACGGTTGAGCATGCCTGGGCTGTGAATGGCATGAAGCGACCTCAGATGCTTCTGACTCCATAAGAGGAGATGGCAGGCGAGTTGTGAAATGCGATGGGAGCGTAGACCGCCCTGGTGGTTGATGTACGCAACGGTCGCAGTGTTGTCCGTACAGACCAGTACGTGCTTGCCTAGTAGCAGCCCCTTGAGGAGGCCCAGCGCAAGACGCACTGCTAACAACTCGAGGCAATTGATATGCCACTGCAGTTGAGGCCCCGTCCACAGACCTGAAACTGCATGCCCGTTGTACGTGGCCCCCCACCCGGTGGAGGAGGCATCTGTGGAGACCACAGCATGCCTGAACGCCTGTTCCAGGGGAACTCCAGCCCGCAGGAACGAGGGGTCGCACAACTCAGTGAGGGTACGACGGCAGTTCGGTGTAATGGCCATACGGAACGTACCACGTTGCCACGCCCATCTCGGGACTCGGCCATGAAGCCAGTGTTGAAGCGTCCTCATATAAAGCAATCCGAGCGGTGTAACTGCGGCTGCGGATGCCATATGCCCCAGGAGCCTCTGAAATAATTTCAGTGGGGCCGCTGTCCTGCTCTTGAGCGTACTCAGGCAGTTCAACACCGACTGGATGGTCCTCGGTGAGGCGCGCAGTCTGGTTGACCGAGTGCAGTCTGGTTGACCGAGTCCAGTTCCATACCGAGATAAGAGATCCTCTGCCCGGGGGCGAGTTTGCTCTTGTCCCAGTTGACCCGAAGACCCAACCGGCTGATGTCGCGAGTGAGCTAGGATCAGCCAGTCGTCGAGATAGTTGAGGATGCGAATGCCCTGTTCCTTGAGCGGAACAATGGCCGCCTCCGCAAAGACACGGGGCGACAGGGCCAGCCCGAAGGGTAAGACCTTGTACTGATATACCCGACCCTCGAACGCAAACCGTAGAAAGGGTCTGTGTCGAGGAAGAATCGAGACATGAATGTATGCGTCCTTCAGGTCAATCGCTGCAAACCAATCTTGAGGACGGATGCATTCGAAAATGCATTTCTGCGTCAACATCTTGAACGGGAGCCTGTGAAGGGACCGATTCAAGACTCGCATGTCCAAGATTGGCCGTAACCCACTGCCTTTCTTGGGTACAATGAAGTAAGGGCTGTAAAACCCTGACCTCATATCGGCTGGAGGGACCAGCTCTATTGCGTCCTTCGCCAGTACGAGTGCAATCTCCGCCCGAAGCACAGGAGCATCGTCCGCATTCCACGCGAGTGAAATGGATGCCCCTGAACACCGGGGAACGCCGGGCGAACTGAATCGCATAGCCGAGTCTGATTGTGCGGATGAGCGCTAGCCAGGCTCCCAGACTCCGCACCAGCGGGACCAACGGCACAACAGACGTACCCGCGGGGGGGCAGCGAGGCGGAGCCAGGGAACCTGACTCGGACGGCAGTGAAGTGAGGTTTGACTCCGCAGAGTGGCAGTTCGCGAGGGAGACGGCACGGGGGCGGCCTCGACCAGCACACTGCCCTCTGCTGGCGAAATGAGAGGGGGCTGAGGGTGGCCAGGCATAGCGTGACACACCGCCAGACGCGCCCTTTTGTGACCCAGAGGAAGTGGAAACTGCTCTTTCATTGAGAATGTGGGGCGGAACAGAAAGGAAAGGAAACAAAGGATTCTCCACCCGGCCCTCCTCCGGGGGAGGGAGCGGTGCCTTCACCATCTCCCGAGAAGCAGCTCCAACTTTTTTTTTTTTTTGCTACAACAATTTTAATCAATGCATGCTTGATGAATAGTCGTCTTAATCTTAAATATATTAAATCACAGTGGCTGATGGCCGATATAGATCTGGTATAAATGTATAATTTATATTTATTTTAATTCATATTTAATAAATTAGAAATATGAAAAGTATGAATTAATCGATATATATAGATATATATATATATATATATATATATATATATATATATTGATCGCGTTTCCCGTGAAGCTGAACTGAAGTCTGAAGTCTTCACTTCACACGGATCGACTGTCACGCACAGAATACACACGTTCACGCGGGTTACAAACACTTCAGAAAATCTCACTTTTGTATTTGAATAAATCTGCAAGGTTTGTGAAATTAAATGTTAATTAGATATTCAGAGATTTGTTTTAATGATATAGATGTGTATTTGCTGAATGTTTAAGGTAAATGAGAAAATATTCACCTTTAGTTTGCCTTTCTGTAACTAATAAAAGTAAACACTGTACTTTCTCACATACAGTTTACTTTCTTTCTTTGTTGTGGTTGGTGAGACAAAATAAACCAAACATTTTCAGTCCATTCACCTTTGAGTCTATTTTGCCTAGTCAGTTTTTGAGTCGCTGACAGACTAACTGCACGTGACCACTGGCGCGGAGCGTGAGCATTTTCAACTCGCCAGCGGTTACGCAACATAAGCAATGATGCTGCGTTTGAATTTTCGCGACAGAGACATGCTTATATACATTACCTTGACAACACTATTTGACATTAGCGCGGGCCAAACATTCTCTCACGGCCTATTGAGGAGCCCTGGTGTAAGCCATTGCTGTTGAAGTAGTGTCTTTCTACCTGTGCTCTGATCATCAGTTGTGTCTGTATGCTGTCTCGTCCTTTCCACTAGCATCCTTCAACTACAAACTTTGTTTTTTATGATTATTATTCAGCTATTAACCTTTTCATTTTTATATAGCTTAATTCCTAAATTTCCTGAATTCCTAATTGGCGCGTTTCATCATCATTGAGCAATGCGCGTGTACGTTCGCTCTCTAGCGGTTAATAAATAGAACTGCATGTGTCTTGCGGAAGAACATTGAAGGCGGAACTACTTCTCTCTGTTTGTTTATGACGAGTCATGCAGGTACTGTGATACTCAGCAGCGGAGCAGAGCTGAAATAGGTCTGAAATAGTCCGAATATAAACACTTATTATAGGCGCACCATAGTGATTCAGGATAAGACAAAAACATGGTTTGGAAAATGGATTCATGATGTACTCGTTCATTATATAAATTGTTCATTTTGAAAACAAAACAGTTACGGACAGCAGCAGCTGCTGATACCTAGTTTTGTTACACACACGCGAATAACATGATCATCCACACGCACAAATGCGACCACATAAAATTTTAACTCGCACATCTTCAAAAAAAGGTCGCATATGCGACCATTTTGGTCGCAGTCTGGAAACCTGGCGTGCTGAACGCCCAAACATGTGATGCAGCGATTGTGCCCGTCAGCTGGTGACAGGGAACGACCGCATCCAGCAGCGCACGAGCGGAATGACATCTTGAAAAAGACACACTCGACACTCGTGAAGGAAATTGAAAGCTCTTTTAGTACTGTGCCGAAGCACACAGGGATTCACCGCAGCGCTGCTGCAAGACACTTTACAGTCTGCAGAGCGCGCACCACCGGCCCAAATCACAACCCTTCTCTCTACTGCTCTCTCAGGTTGCTGTAAAAACAGCAGTCTTTAGGACCGTGGGGATCGCGGGATCGCTGTTGCGCCATCACACCAGCACAGGAACTCTCGTTCTTCGTTCTCTTCGTTCACTTCAGACGATTCAGACGATTCCGCACACACTGCACGGCTCCGAAGCGAAAGACAAAGTGCGAGCGCTGCCGCTTCCGTATTTATACCCGCTCGCGGGGGCGGAGTGCGGCAAGCAAAGCTCGCACGCCAATCTTCATTGGCTCGTTTAGTTTACACTCGAAGATGATAGGGCTCTCATGCGATATCCCAATTCGTCGTTTCAGTTCCGACTGAAAGGGAACTCTTTTTACATGTCTACATAAAATACATAAATGAACAATAAACACTAACAGATTTTTCCCTTCACTCAACAATGTATAAAATAACACCCAATTTCAACATTCAATCCTATGCAAAGCATGCACTGCCCAGTTTTAGTTAAAGCAAGAAAAGTCATTCATGAAGTCCAGACACAAAAGTTGCTTATGAAAGTGGATTGAACTCAATGGATTGAAATTCAACTGTGAGAACATGTTCACCAATTGTGTTGCTTTAGCTCGTTTTATAAAAGTAAAACAAGCTGCAGAAATGTGTTTCTTTGAGTCTGACTTCTTGTGTTGTGGATGTGCAGGAAACCACAGTTCTCATCCACAAGTGCATGTGTCCATTTAAGCCGAAAGACAACCATAACATGTGTTTTTTTATTTATTTTCTCTAGGGGAATGTAATGTGAAATTTAACCGACTGAAGAGTGAATCAGAAGTAAAGGCTGCTAACAAGAGGATTTGGGCCCCGAAGATCTTTCATTTTTCTGCCATTTTCTTTGTGTTTTGCTTTATCATAGTCATATATAGGCAAGATGACTCTGAAACATCTAATGCGAAATTTAAAGCACCTAATGCCAAACCTATCATACAAAAAAACAGCAGTGAAGACCTGCTAAATCTTCCTCAAAGCACGCATTTACCATTCCTCCAAACACCACACGTCGACCACACATCCACCAGTCCCCCGGCTCCAAAAGCGTGTGGCGTTCAAGTGAAAGACGGTCCTGTGATTAAAGTCGGGAGCCTCAACACATACGTGACCGGCTCTTATATGGATCATCGCTTCAAGGAGACACGGATAACGACGATTGCCATCGTTCGCCGTGCAGAGCAGGTGAAATACAGCTGTGTGATGTGCTGTGAAGGGAGGAACGTGACCTCACCTGCAGAATACACAGTTCATCGCGACCACTTCGGCTTTGAGTATGGCACTGCTACCATCACGTGCCCCATCAATAGCTTGTGTTTGACACCGACACATGTTGCAATAACAGCCAGAGAGATCTCAGAGAGAATAACATCCTTCCTGCCCGTTAGTAACAGAAACAGAGACTTTCCAACAGTCTTCCCTTATGAATTTACAATCTGCATCTCTGTCATGTATGACTACAAGAACGTGTTGAATTTAGTCCAGTCGATGGAGATGTTCAGACTGCTTGGTGCTCAAAGGGTGGTGATATATAAAACCAACTGTGATTCAGACACACAGAAGGTTCTGGACTACTATGTGAAAAGAGGTTTTGTGGAGGTCATCCCATGGACCATTAAAAATCACATCAAAGTGTCTAGTGGCTGGAAAGATATATCTTCAGGTCAGCTGCATTACTATGGGCAAATCCCTGCCCTTAATGACTGTATTTATCGTTACATGTACCAAAGTCACTATGTGGCTCTACATGACCTGGACGAGCTCATTCTGCCTCTCAAGGTGAAAACCTGGACGGAGCTCCTGCCCGAGCTTGAGAAGATGTACGGCACTACTATAGGCTTTGAGTTTGAGAATAATGCATTCCCTTTCAGCGCAAAAGCGCATACTGATTACGAGCAAGAAAAATGGAAAAATATACAGGGAACAAACATTTTAAATTACATAGAGCGAGTACCTAATGACCCCAATGCGTTCAACAATTACAAGGTTATAGTAAGTCCTCGGCTAGCTCTGAAGACTACTGTACATGGCCTGCTGGAAACTGTGAATCCTGGACCCTCCACAGTAAGAGTGAGCAACTCAATCGCTCGCATGTACCACTCGAAATACTTTATATACCCCCAAAACACAAACCTAATAAGAGATGATCATCTGTGGGACTATGCCAAAGATCTCATACCTGCTGTTTCTAAAGTTCTACAGGACTGTGGATTCATTGAGGCCTAAAGTATTGTTGGGATGTACTGGTTTCAAGTCTGAAAAACAGAACAAGTGAACAGGTACCGTATGGAGAAACTGGAAGTATACTTCTCTTGTCCGTGTTCTGTTCTGGCTAGTGAACAGTCTGCGTGAGGTACATTTTGTGTGCACACTATATATTGACCGTTCTATTCAAGAGTTCAAAACACAGCAGTGCAAAAGAATGGTCCACGGCACATGCGCCGAACGCGATTGAAAGGCTTGCGCACTCAACTGTGAGCGAGACGCAGTGGGAAATGAGCCTTTACACATTCCTACAAGTTACACATTACGATGACACGGAATTGAAAAGAGGGATAAATGACTATTTCTCTCAGATAAACATCAGCGCATACAAAGATTGATATCTAAATATATGTTATTCATAGTATATCACCTGGGCTTTAAGGAATTCTGTTAGGAAAATCATTTTGGGTTGAAATACAGTCAATTGGCCCTTCACAAAGACCCATCCCCTTTAGTTACTGTTGCTATGTCCGACAACCCATGCGCTCTCACGCCATACATCATGTTCTCACACCGTGAAAAATACATCCTGGAGCAAAGAGGACACTGACAACGTATGAAACAGTTTCATATTTAAAATATTGTAATTTTTTACAGAAGTTTAATCAATAAATAGCGTCTAGTGTGTCTATAATGTGTCGTGACAGATCGCTGTAGCTCCTCGTGAACCGATCATCTCTTCATACTAGTTCATTTATTGCATCAAATAAACATGAATGAACTTCAGAAGGAATGTTGTTTCAAGTGAGTACACACAATTTTTCAAGTTCACCAAGGTTAGTCTACTAACTCCCCTGACTGCTTTGTCAGACAAAATGGCGGATTCAGGGTTATGATTGGTTAGGTCGCCTGTCAATCAAACTGCCAGTGATGGGTTTAAACTTCTTTAAAAAATTACAATATTTTAAATATGAAACTGTTTCATGTCAAAAGTAACTTGCTCCGTCTTGTCTGTCGATGTGTTGTCAGTGTCCTCTTTGCTCCAGGATGTATTTTTCACTGCATGAGAACATGATGTGAGGCGTGAGAGCGCATGGGTTGTCGGACATAGCAACAGTAACTAAAGGGGGCGGGCTTTGCGAAGAGTCAATTATTGAATATACAGGTTCTATTTTATACCTCAGTATAAAAATCCAACTTTACATCTCACAGTGTGATATCTCAAAGTGAATTCATATCTCGTAGCGACAACTTTGTGTTGTTTGAAAATTGTGGCTTTATAACTGTCTTAATAACTCTTAATTGATTGTGAAAAAGAAGTGTGCTTAATTACGTTTAATGTGAAAATGAGGGACACCTAATTTGTAGTGTACTTTGAATCATAAAAGTATATTTGAAAAAAAAAATACAATATACACTATATGCAAATGCCTTTAAATGCCTTTGAACTTCAGTTCATATGTTACCTAATGCACTTTTTTACATTTACAAATTCAAAAAGGTATTGAGAGATCCAGATTTTCAACAGAAAATTTAACAGTATAAGAATGACTGGCCTTACTTTACATTAGGTGTCTTTAACTATGTACTGACGTCAAAATAATGATAATAATAGTTGTTTATATAATAGGTATATAATGTGTTCATGATCTGAATTTTGCTGCTTTTGGGCTGTGATACAGGAAAGATTAGGGACAGGTTTGGCTGTATGGGTACGTTTAAGTGTTGGTTAAAGTGCCAACAGTGTACAGGGATTAATTTGATTACTTTAAGGGAACATGGTTTAAATTGTTTATATTACATTGGTTTGATAAATGAACGATAAATGAAGTATTTTCTTGAAAATTATTTTTTTCTTGTTGATGAATGTGTCACGGAGGCCAGACTCCCATGCCGGAAGACCGGGGTTCGAGACCCGCTCGGAGCGGGAGTAGAACCTGGGTGGAGGGGTTACATTGGTGCCGTGACCCGCATGGAAGTGAGGTTTAGAGGGGGTGAGTGTAACGGAGACCAGCTAGTAGTTTCTGTGTGAGTAAACCTCAATCCTCTGACCTCAAGAGATGCTCCAGCGACAGACGCCAAAGGTTGCAGCCTTTAATCTCCTTGTTAGAGTGTCGGACTCCCATTTTTCTTGTTGATGAATGTATCACGGAGGCCAGACTCCCATGCCAGAACACCGGGGTTCGAGACCTGCTTGGAGCGGGAGTAGGACCCTGGTGGTTACAAATGGAATATCCTATTTAAGGATAAAGTAAATAAAGGCCTGGTTTCACAGACAGGCCTTAAATTAAGCCAGGATTAGACTGCTTTAGTAAAAAAAAACATTACTGTTGTAATGGCATTGTGTTGTACAAGTTGCTTTCAGTGAAAAAAGCTCAAGCATGCATTTTAGTCTGGGACTAGTCTTAAACCTTGTCTGTGAAACCAGCCATACAGTAAGTGTTGAGGCAATAAAAACATGTTTTGCACCCAAATTATAATTATGTTATGTTTTTAGCTAAACTGTAACACAAGCGTTGTTACCGTAGCTAAAAGTAATGCACATAAATGAACTAAATGATTAATAGTAAACATTTTATTAATCATATTCATATTTATATTCTGAGTGTGTTTTACTCATGTTTATTGTTTGAATTTGTGTTTGATTCAGTTTCTTTGTCACGTTCTAGTTTGTCATTGATTAGTTCTGATCTCCTGTCTTTCCTGCTGTTTAGTTTCTATGGTTACTGATTGATTTTAGTCCTCAGTTCAGGTGTGTATTGTTGAGTTACCCCATTTAGTCTCGATATATTTTTTTATTTGCTCCTTTCTGGCTGGTGTTATTTGTGTTTAACCGGTGTGCTAATGTGTTCTCCTGTGATTATTTGCTTCATAGTTTGTGGATTAAAGATTACCTTCCTTGTACTCTTGCCTCCTGTGCCTTTGTGGGTAAACTCACCTGACATGGGTAAAACATGAACAAATAATTAAGATGCGTAAAAAATAGTGAATTCAGGTAATTTGGGGCACTTTTGCATTGAGATGATTGCCCATAAAGATAATTACGTACATTTATAAACATTTACAAATAATGAATGGTTTCAATTTTAGAGCGGGTATTGCAAAAACATGAACAAGTAATTAATAAATGATTTGTAAAAATGTGTAAATGTTACACACTCGCCAGAGTTCTCATCCCACTCGTCATCAGATAATAAAAGATGTTTTAACAGTTCTGTGAATCAAATGTGAGACTGGTATCAAAGATTACACCAAGGCTCCTCAATTTTCTTTGAGACTCGAGAACTGTACCATCAACAGTTTCAATGAACCAGGGAGGGGGAACCAAATAATATAACTTTTAATATTTTCGAAACAGAAAATTGTTATTCATCCATATCTTGCTCTTAGAAACGCAGTCAGAAAGAAAGCAAACATCCAGGTTTTCACCAGGATGATAAAGATTTGAGTATCGTCGCTATAAAAGTGATAATGAAGGCTGAAGGATCACAACAAGTGCTACAGAAGTGGGGTTATTTGAAGTTTTTTAATTAATTTAAGGATTCTAGTCTGACATTAATCTACCAACCGTCTACGCAATATGCAATTTTGTTGACATATTTTTACAGTGGAGATTTGGATATCTTTTATGACTATAATACTATATCTTGTCTGACCTTATGAGTCTTCATGCATCTGTTACATAAAATAGTCATTAGATATCAGGCGTGAAATAAATGAAGACTGTCTCATCGGGGGCACTGATAAATCTTTATGAAACGTAATCATTTCTGCTTTCTATTAGTGGTGTGAAAAAACACACACACACAAAACTCACTTCCTGTGAGAATGAACAGATCACAGATGGTTCATGTGTGACCAACTATTTATTTAAATTGCACACAGTGTAAATTTAAAAGAGTGTAAACTTGGCAAACATTATTTAAGCATCATTTACAGCAGAGATGTGAATATTAAATAGCAACAACACTCACATTATTCAAGGAAGTGAGATGGGTGACTATTGTAGGCCATCACATGTCCTCAAAAGTTCTCTCACATCAATGTTGTTATTTCCGTCAATGACATGTCTTGTTCAGTATATGCAGAAGACCGGGGCTAGTTGTCACAACGGATGTATCTCAGTAACTATAAGGTTTTGAGTCAACAAATGTTTGTTTTGCCTAACAAAAGTTGTTTGTTGGTATCAAAGTACTTTAAAACCATTTTGAAAATTAAAATTACAATGCCATCATATTCTTATGTTGCATTGCAAGTAAGCAAAACCACATTGACATGCATTCAGTCAACTATATAATGAAGGATTTTATCTGAAAGACTGCACTGTGTTCTCACACTTGAAAAAGAAGTGTGCTTTATTGTATTCTGCTTGTTAAATTTACTTAATCAAAGTGAGTTAAAGCAACACAGTTGCTGAACATTTTGTTTCTGCTAAATTTAGTTGCATCTTATCTATATGTAGTTCACTTAGTTTTTAGTTGATACCATGTAAATCAGTTCCGAAACTGAAACTGGGCTACGTATGCGGCTGGATCAGGAGATCAAATATTAAAATTAAGTGTGTTTTTGAGTCGTACAGCCACAGCTGATAAAGTGACGAGCAAGTTCTTACTTGTTCCTTGCAAACATTTGCCATGCAAACTATAGCAGCAATATTTGCTTAAGAACTGTCAGAGTTCTTAACACGAATGAATCCGTTTTGTAATGTATTGAGAAATGTTAGGTCATTTCTTAAGTGTGTTGTAGCTCTTAAATAGTGTTTATTCAACAAATGGGAGTGAAATTTACCTAAACTAACCAAGTGCAAAAGTTGCCTCAGTTTTACTGAGTAGAATTAATTTTTTACATTGCACTTGTAGTGTACTTAAAATCTTAAAAGTATTTTTTTAAAAGCTGTACTTGCATATAATAAAATGTTATATAAAATGCCACTTAAAGTATGCTTTCATTACAATGTTTCTTAACGTGCATTTTAAAGTAAAAGTTGGGTTGAAAATTATGCTAACTTAGTATTTATTCAATAATACATTTAATGTTAATATATTTTAAATGTGATTACAAATATATTTGAGTACAAGACACACATATTTCAATAGAAATTGCATTAAAGCATATTTTACTTTGCCATAAATGCTTATCAGTAGATTTTAACCATATTTCAAAGAAATTATGACATTACATTAGTCTTATTCAAGTGGGTCAAGAAAGCACTTATGTAAATTCAAACTATAATACATTTCCATTTTCCAAGTGTCTCAAAACATTACATTCAGTTCACACTTAAGTGTTATTATAAAGTATAATATTTCAGTAATAACTTTTTAAAAGTATGCTGAAGTCAGGTCGGGGCAAGTTGTCACATCTTATTGAGGCCCAACAGCTGCTGCTGGAATGCAAAATCCCTTTAAGGCAAGTCATTTCACTCAACGGTCATCTTTGAAACGTCTCTTGGGCAGATATTTTAGTCATGCAAGAGCAGTTGCTTTCTCTTTGAATGGGGAAACATCAAATTCTCCAAAGCTGTTCATTAAGCTTATGATTCAATTTTATATTATTTAATTGCATTCTTGTGTTTTATAACTGGTCAAATGATTAAATGATCTGTTACGTCGTCCTCTTCATCATTGTTTTTGCGTTCTTTGTAAAGTTCGCCATTGTGTTCCATCAGTTGCTTGAAGTCTTTATGCTTAAAGTGTCACGGCCAGTTGCCAAGGATGGGGAGGTAAGGTGAGGATCTAATAATCCAAAGAAATTGATTGGCACTCGGGAATCTAGTCGGGAGCAAAAACACACTGAGAACTGAACCAAAGAGGAATATAAATACACACGACAATGAGGGGTAAAACGAGGCAAGAAATCATCAAAAAACCACAAATCAGCAGACACTTTTTTCATTCCACAGGAGACTAGTTCAGACATGTTCACCTCTATAACTTCAGCTCTACAGGCTCTTTCAGGAATGCAGACTTAAGACTTGAGGCAAATGTGCTTTACTAATTATGACTAGTTATTATGTCGTCACTAACTAAACATAATACTTTAAGCCAGAATGGTGAATCAGGAGCCTCATTTAGAAAATACACTGAGAAATCATCTGAAGCCAGTTTCTTGGTAGAAAACAAACACAGGAAGGAAGGGGTGTGGAGTGTTTCATTTCTGTTGTTTTTTATTTCTACTTTGCAAGAGCAGCTGGATGAGAAGAGGTCGGTCATGCCTCGCTGCAACTCTCATAATAAATAGGGTCACTTGAAATATTCTACATTTTGATCTAAATATACTTTTACGAGTGAGCTATAAAGGGAAATCAGTTTTATAAGAGAAATTATGACTGTCCACATCTCTATTTTCATAAATTCTTTGACCATTTTGAGCATTTTTGACCATTCTGCTTTGGGCTTTTTCCAATCAAAGTTACAGTAAAGTTTCCACAGAATTTCTGGTGTAGCAGTATTTTTTCTTCGTAGTTTCCTCCCTGTGAGTACAATGATATCCAGTGTAAAACCCTTATCTTGTTCCCTTGCAAAGTTTGTTATTACTAGCAACGGACTAATAAAGTTGCTCCAAGGTCAACGCACAACTGGAAACTTGGATGTGACCTTCCTCAATCAAATATCTGAAAAAATGTTAAAGGCTAAGCACCCAAAGCATTCCAGAGAGGACATCACACACGAAAACAATGATTGATGAACAGCATGTTTATATAAATGTGAAGAGAGAGCCTGAGAAAAGATACTTCCTAATCGTAGGTAACACTTGGCGAAACGAGGTATCCAAAACTGTTGTTACTGAACTGCTTCTGCTTTTCTTCAATATGTCCATGTTGTTACCGCCAAACAAGTTAACCTTATAAAGTAAATCTAAGTTAATTAAATAATATAATTTCTACATTAAATATGTCACAACCACAAATGCAGTCTGCTGAAACAAAAAGCGCACAAAGACGTTTTTGTATCATCAGTGAATCCACCATGTAAACATTCACAGACCAGGGTGGAAAAAAGTACCAGGTTTGACCAAACATTTCCATTGCCTATAGACCTGTTCGGCCAAGAGGCCTGTTTCAGTTGAGGAATATTCCCGGAATGTCTGGTGTGAATCGCTCTCCTGCCAAAGCACCTCAATCAGTTGAGGTCAAGACTTGGACTAGGACCACATATGTAGTCATATTTTCATCTCAGTCTCAATTGGCGGAGAAAGGTTTCACTCTTGTGCAAGATTTCCTAATAAAATTGGGAAGTATTTTTTTCCTGTAAGATGTGAGGTGGATCCTCCATGGATCGGACTTGTTTGTTCAGCACATCCCACAGACGCTTGCTTGGATTGAGATCTGGGGAATTTGGAGATCAAGTTATATTAGAATATATTAGAATGATTAGACTTATTCTTAAGAGACTTCCATTTCAGGAGGTTTCAATCTTTTACAGAAAATTTGGAATACCTCCAATATGCACTGGTGGGTTTCCTCCTGCCATGAATCATGTTTTTATTTAGCAGTTTACATACCATATACACACTAACAAACTAGCATCAGAAATTACTGTATGTCTTGTTTTTGTTTCTTATTGCACTGTGAATCTTTACGCGATATGTTCAACAAAAACATGAAAATCTATTCATGTTTGTGTATTATTGTTTGTCTGTTACTGTCAACTAGTTGAAGATCAGATGACAATTTAAAACCAACTTATGTAGAAATCCATACTAAAACACAACCCTTGCAGCATATTATACTCAAATATGCCTCCCATCTCGTATCTAACCCAAACACAAGTTTAGACACAGCTGTGGTATCTGGCCTGTGGCTGTGAAATACCTGTCGTAATTTACCGTGATCTCAGAACCATTGCATTTTAACAGATTACACTCAAACATCCAAACACAAGGCCACATTGAAAGAGAAAAACTACAGAAGGTTTCATGACAATGATTATGCAAAGCCAACATAACCATCTGTTTAGAAGCAATGCAATACAGATCCACCCAGAGTGAGGTTCACCCAAAGATTAGGCTGTCTGCTGGTGTAATATTTAGTGTAGGTGATAGCTGTTTTTCATTTTATATTCATGTAAGAAAAACATCCTTTGGGTCCCCATAATGCTACAGTTTTTGTTTGAAAAAAAAAAAAAGAAATCATGCACGTGAGTTGAATAATTTCAGTACTTATTAAGTAACTTCGTACAACTTATTATGTAACTTGTAAAAATCAACACTTTTGAGTTTTGAGTGTTTAGCAGGATGAGCAAGAATATCGCAGTTCCTCAGATAATCACAGCTGATATTCGGAAAAACAACATGATTATCACAACATAATAAAATAATTCCAAAGGTACAGCCATCACGTGATATCGAGCAACACATTTGTTGTTTTTGAATCAACAAATTGTTTGAGGGAATTATTCAATGACTCCTAGTTCCTGAATGAACAAATCCCTTGAATGAATGATTCAATGACTTGCTAATAAAGGAAGGCCTATTCACTTGTCGCCACCTACTGGTAAAATTATGTAACCTGCAAAAAGGGCTCAACCTGGTCTCATGGAAAGAGTTACCTGCGGGAACGTTTTCGCGAGTCGACAAAATACGTGCAAGTTTCCAACAAAATTGAACACTAGTTTACACTTTTAATAATTTTCATACACACTTCTGATTACAGGGTCAGATTATGGATTAATAAAGGCTCGTTTTCATGCGGCTCCTCGCATAATGTTATGTTATGACTTCAAAACGCTTTTTACCAACATGCAGGATTTGTAAACAAATACATTTTGGACTTTGCATCACTTAACCAGCTCCATATGTTTCGCTTCTCTGACATAACAGGCTTGCTTGGTATTTCCGCTGATAGGGAATTGTACTTAGGATGCGACTTGGGTACGAATCCCGGGAAAAACGAACCAATATATAATATCAACGAATAAAATAAACGAGAGACAAAGCTAAAATGGCACGATAACGGATGCTTTTTGTGTGTGTAGCGTCGGTGGTACGTTAATGGAGCATTACACTCATCGGACAAATTTTTAAATCAGAACTGCAGTGATTCGTATAAAAAACAACGTCATAAAAACGTACCATACTCACGTCTGTTCCGGCAAAAAAAAAAAAATGAACACGCTTTTAGCGCCACTCAGTGGACATTTCATATTGAAACTGCAGTGGTATTGGTACGTATTTTGGCAACTCACAAAAACATTCCCACAGGTGCGTTTTTCCAATGAGACCAGGTTGGAAAATCTGTATACATTTATGCTTATTGCAATAATGAAATCCCAAAGGCTTTGATTATTTTTTAATGTGCAGCTTGTCAGTGAAGCACGGCTCTGTGAACAGTAGTAAATGCTGCTCCGTCTAAAAGCACTGCGAGTTTGAGTCGCTTATAAAGTGCATTTGAAAAAGCAACACACGTCAAACATTAGAGGCATTTATTAACCTCTTGTCCAACAAAAGACAACATTTAATAACATGCTTTTACTCCAGACTCACTTCATAACAACAGTGGAGCATCCTTCTGTAAAATGATGTGGCTTCTTACAGAATAAAGTACACAACATATTATTTCATACAGCAGTATTCTATACAGTGATAAAGGCTATGTCAGTTAGCATTGAGGTATATGCTTTATTATCATGAAAATACCCAAGATGGCTTGAAGAACTCAGATAAACCATAAATTGTCGTTGTCGTGCGATTATAAGTCTGCAGGGCATACTTGGCGTTTATGCGTGAGAGCGTCCTCTGGCTTTCAGATGGAGCAGCATTTACTACAGATCACAGAGCCGTGCTTCACTGACAAGCTGCGCATAAAAAAATTACAGTCTTTGCCAAATTGCGTGCGGTTTAATTTCAATTAATCGTGCAGCCCTATATAAATTAGGGATGGTAAGATTCACCGATTCGCATAAAAGTTAATGATGCGATGCATCAATTTAAAAAGCGTGCATCAGATACAAGTTGACATTTGTATCACGATGCATCATTCCTAACAGGCCGTTAAATTGACAATATTACGTGTGCTCAGGCCTGTAACACACACCTTGATGTAAACAGGTGTTATAGCTTTTCAAAAAAGTCATAGATTTTGTTGTCTCAAGTTTGAAACGGTTCGGACATCATTTTGGTGATAGAAAAACATTTAAGGCAATTTGACGGATTTGTTTATTTCACTTTTAAAATCGAAACCATACGAATAATCTCGTTAACTTTTTATAATGAAGAAGTAATGTGCTTGTGAATTGCTATTAGTTATTTGTCAATATTCTTTTTTTTGTAAATATGTTTATGCACAAGCAATCTCAAAAAATAACAATAATAATTAATAGGAGTATTAAACTAAATAACGAGAAAATAATCTTCCTGATGAAACCTTACACAACACAATTAAGAACGTTTTCTAAAAGAAAACATTAGAATCGGCTAATAACAAAATAGTAGCAGATAAAGTTGGAACAGAAAGAGAGATAATGTATAATAACTTGGCTGTGCGCCAAGGTTTTTTTTTTTTTTTTTTTTTTAAATTGACAAAAACATGGTGTCTTTCAAGGTTAACATGCAATTCAAAGAAATGCGCAGATGATTCACTGAGTCAGCTTTACTCGCGGTAGAATCCGATCATCTTAGAAAATGTTCATAAATGAACCATAAAGTTCTAATATGAACCCTGATTCCACAGCAGAGGCTCTAAAAAGAACGTTCAAATAACCAGAAGATCATTGCAAGTTCAACTTTGAAACTTTTTGATACATTGCGCTTTTAAGTTCTTTACTGAGCTCCAAAGGTTCGATCTCTTGTAAGAGAGAAGGTTAGGTATAGACGAGGAGGGAACATAGTTCTCCTTTCATGCCTTGTTTTTTTCTTTCTCTTTTCTTTGACAAACAGTTAATTCCTTCCTGACTTATATTGCATAACCACGCAACAGATCAGAGCTGCATCACACACACTGGAGCGACATTTGCAGGAATTATAGAATAAAAGAAGAAAATGGAAACTTATTATGGGACATGAAACCGTTTGTAAACTCGTATTTTTGGAGAAAAGCATCTGTTTCAGCCTGAAGAGCTTAAAGGATTATGAATGTGCTTCTTGATGAATGCTCATCAGTTCTGTCGCGATGTTTTCTAGAGGTAAGCCAAACTTTTCTTTCTTATATTTTGTCTGACATTTCCCTTTCAGCCTAAATGTCTTACTGTGTGCTATTATATGTTAAATAGATATCATCAAGAAGCCTCCGAATTTACTTTCACTTTCAACTGTTTCTTCAGTTCAGTCGCTTCTTGTTTTAAAACATGAATAAATATCAATATCAGTGACTTGCAGGCTTTATGGTGGCATTTTCGGGCATTGTGGCAGTAAAAGTCTCTTGTAATTAAAGTAAAATATGTCCACGTTTCTTTAAAAAGAAATCGTACCGTTATATAAACGCGCGCGCTCACGTTAAGCAAACTTTTTTTTTAGCACGACTCACACACACTCCCGTCTTATCATTTGATAGGGTTTACAGGGTTGAGTTTGGTTGAAACAGTGGACATTTTCTTGAATTGATAATAAAACATCTAATAGTAAAAGAGGAAATCTAAACAAAATGTTTAATATATAATTTGGCATTTTAAAATAATGAATGCAATTATCGTCTGTATCTGGGACTGTATTTTTTAAAACACGTGTTTCATGCAGGAACTTGGACTTCATAACGCTGAAAATGGCTTGTTGATTTTACAGTAAGGTTTCGTTGGTTCACATGTAATTCTACAGCATGTATTAGTTGTAGTCAATGATAAATTCAACATTTACTGATACATAATTGACTGTAAACTAACATGAACAAACAATTAGATTAGCTAGTGTGTTAAACGTAGTCAATGTTTTATAGTTATATAGCAGTGTCTAGAAGGTATGTAGTGTCTGGGTTTTTTTTTTTGGTAATGGTGGTGGTGGTTGAGCTGAAAAGAGGAGTTTGTGTTTCGGTATATCTATGTCATATGTCATATATATATGTCATATACACAGAAGAGGACAGGCGAATATAAAACAGTACTTTATTGCAGGTGATACACAAACTGGGCAACATGCAAACAGGTAAGGGAAACGGTCACTGAATGGTAGATGATCAACTTAACTGGTGGTAACACAGTCCGTGTATTGCAAGTGCAGTAGTGACGGTGAAGATGAGCCGGGGAACAGAAGGCTGCCGGCTTCGCCCTGGGGGCTCTACCCTGGTCCCCTGAACTGCCGGCTCCACCCTGGTCCCCTGAACTGCCGGCTCGGCCCTGGCCCCCTGAACTGCTGGCTCCACCCTGGTCCCCTGAACTGCCGGCTCTACCCTGGCCCCCTGAACTGCCGGCTGCACCCTTGCCCCCTGAACTGCCAGCTCCACCCTGGCCCCCTGAACTGCCGGCTTCACCCTGGTCCCCTGAACTGCCGGCTCCGCACTGTTCCCCTGAACTGCTGGCTGCACCCTGGCCCCCTGAACTGCCGGCTCCGCCCTGGTCCCCTGAACTGTCGGCTGCACCCTTGCCCCCTGAACTGCCGGCTCCGCCCTTGCCCCTGAACTGCCAGCTGCGCCCTGGTCCCCTGAACTGCTGGCTCTGCCCTGGTCCCCTGAGTTACAGAGTTTTTACAGTTCAGAGATTGTAAAAAAAAAAAAAACCCTATAAAAAAAATAAATATAAATATTTTTCCAAAACTTGATAACCAAAACAGATAATATAAAATATTAATAGAACTAAAATAAAAACTAACATAACACTGGTGTGGCGATCATAAGGAAGGAATCATTTTTTTAAATGACATGACACCAATACTTTTAGTTACAATTTTAATATTATTCCTTAAATGGGTATGTCATTTTTAAAAGTAAACATGCCTTTTTAAAACAAAAGATTACAGATTACACTTAAGGGCAAATAAAATCTACATGACACGTACTGGCCATTTGTTCACAAATCACAAAAGCAACTTTGAGCACAATAAAATAAAAATATTTGTACCAATAAATATTATGATTAAACAGCAATTGAAGAACAACAAGGGGCTAACCACGGCTCAAACAAAAAAAATCGTCCAGGTGTGTAGACCAAAGAAGCTGACACACTCTAACAGGGCCAATGAGGAACATTGAGAAAGATAACAACGTTTGCAGTTTTTATTTAAGTAGAGATTCAGAGATGTATCTTGGTACCTTGCTGTGTTTTTTTTTCTACACTGCACTGTTTCCTTTCTGTCATTCTTTTATCTCTTCATTTCAAATGGAAGTGTGTCTCTGTGTGTGACTGTACATAGAGCCGGCGCAAGCTTAACTGCTGCTCTAGTGCCTCACCCACCCATTAAACTCCATATTTGAGATGCCTTTGAAAGACTGGAGGTTTTGTTTATTGATTTATTAATAAACTTGCACTAAAATAAAAGCATGTACAATCACATTTTCGAATTTCTTTTTTCTTTCTTTCTGCAATGTAAAAAAAACAAACAATCGAAAGCATGTAACAACTAACTGCAAATGCATGCTGTATTACATTAGTAAGAACATCTGTACAACTGAGTAGCTATTGGTAGCTCTTCTTTCTTCATGTGATTTTTCCAGTTCATAACAAACCCACTGCAGAGCATCCGGTTAGAGACTTTACCACAGATGAGGTATGCGGAAATAACCCTGCATTTCATTATTATCACCACAAATGTTTGTACGTATGTGTGTGGTTTTCTAAAAAAATAAAGATATAAGAAAAACATATAAGTAAAAATAGCAATAAAAATTAACAATGGTCACAATAAATATAATAACAATACAATATCTGCACAAAGAATATATGAAATAAAGTGATTAAATATTTTAAATAAAGTGATTATTAAGTCAAATAGGGAAACAAATTTGTCATTATATGGAAAGGTGTGCTGCTAGAAATTACTAATACTGAGCGGTTGAAATTCGACACCAGAGATGGAGCCACTCAGTCTAGAACAATAGCGCGTATGCGCCAAAGAGTGCTCTAACGCGCAGAAATTAGCGTTATATTTATTAAATAAACCCTATATTGATTAAATGGCACATAGTATATGTCTTCTGAACATAACAGTCATATATGTGAGGAAACTAGTATGTAAATAGCAATAGCAACAGTAACTAAAGGGGGCGGGTTTTGTGAAGGGTCAACTGAAACTCTTTTTATTGGTTTTACAAAAATCACAACCATTTGTGAACCATTTTTTCCAAACACAACAAACAAAATGCTGTTATGTGTTAAATTCTCAGTTGCACTTGGAATGTTCTTAATTGTATCCCAAATAAATATTGGCTCAGTATGCAGCAATGCAAATTCCCCACTTGTTTACACAGCTATCTCAATTGTGCTATCTTCAAAAAGCTATCCTCAAAAGAGGGAGGAGAGTGGAGGGCAATTGCATTGTAGAGCAAGATAAGAAAATATAATAAGACATGGACAGAGGGAAAGGGTAAAGAAAGGTTTAAGAGCATGGAGGAGGATAGGATACAGACGGGTTTCTAATTAAATGAGAGCTAACCTAATTAACCATGTCATAAATTATGGTCTTTCCTTAAGGGAAGCTGGACAAAGAGTTCAACCCAATATAAACATTGTGCCACAGCCAATGTCCCTGGACAACGAGTGACAATCCACTGTCAACACAGAAAGGCGTCTACATTTTTAACTCCCTAAATAGCTGCGTTTCCACTGTTGAGCCAAAGGCGAGTGTGCTAGTGCGTGCCAGGGCCAGTCGTGTTTCCACTGTCACTTCCAAGGCTTGACTGGGCCTCGTCGAGGTTCTTCAGGGCCAACTGCCAAATACCTTGGTCCAAAGCGGGCCAACTGGGGCGGAGTTTACCCGAGACACCGGAGCTCATTTCCCATGTTGTTATATCTGGCTAACAGCTAACTTCAACATATTAGACATTTAAAACTATTTTCAGCTCAAAGCATTTGTCAAATACTGATGTTGGAATCTTAAAAGTAAAGAGAAAACGTTCACTAAGGAGAATAATAATAGCAAATATATACAAATCAGTTTCACAAGAAATAACAGAGAAGTTCATTTGCACATAATTGCACTTTAGTGTCTAGCGATAGCAAGCTAGCTTTAAAAGCATAAGATCCCACCCAGGCCTTCTCCAAAACACATGAATGCACACTGCCAGAGTAAACAGAGCAAAGTCTGCAAAGCGTCACGATCAGCATGTTAAATTACCTCATGTCTTAAAGCTCATAACATTACAATAATAATGAAAGTAAGCAACTCGACGAGCACTGACTTGCACCACCTGCAGCGTTGATAGTGTTGATACAATCCGTTGATTGACAGCTCAGAGTGGAGCATCATGGGTCGCCATCTCTTAATTACCGTAGTTACGACATTGCGTGAACGCAGTATAAGCTTGATTTGGTTCAGGATGAACTGTAAAATGTTGCTGCTGTTTGTTTGATTGGATGGTTGTGGTTTGCTATTGGTGGATCTCATGTGAGTGACAGGTTGCTCCGCCCTCGTCATCAGAGAAGAGAAGAGATGTTTCTCCAAGAGTGAGGGGAAGTTCATATTTTTGATAGAGGATTACAAGGGCACAACTGTTATTATTTATTTGAAATGATCCGCACGGACAAATAATTTACAATAATCATAAACACAGCAACATTCCATAAAAAGCAAGACTCGTCCGGTTCAATCTCATGTTGACTTTTCAGAAAGCAACAAACATTAAAATCATCTATTAATAATCCCACAACTAAATCACAAACTCGATTACTCTTTTAAATGTCAACATGAAATACATAACTGAACAATAAAGCAACAGATCTGTCCCTTCACTCAACACTGTATAAAATAATACCCAATTTCAACATTTACTCTCCCAATTCAATCCTATGCAAAAGCACTGCTCGGTTTTAATTAATTCAAGAAAAATGATTCAAGAAGTCCCAACATAAATGGACTTATGAAAGTGGATTGAACTCAATGAAATTCAATTGTGAGAACGTTCACCAATTGATTCTTTGTCGGCAGTTTGATTGACAGACGATCTAACCAGTCATAACCCTGAACCCGCCATTTTGTCCGACAAAGCAGTCAGGGAAGTTAGTAGATTAACGTTGGTGAACTTGAACTTGAAAAATTGTGTGTCCTCACGTCTTTCCGCTCTTGAAACAACATTCTTTCTGATGTTCATTCATGTTTATTTGATGCTATAAATGAACTAGTATGAAGAGATGATCTGTCACGACACATTAAAGACACACTAGATGCTATTTATTGATTAAACTTCTTAAAAAAATTACAATATTTTAAATATGAAACTGTTTCATATCAAAAGTAACCTGCTCTGTCTTGTCTGTCGACGTGTTGTTAGTGTCCTCTTTGCTCCAGGATGTATTTTTCACTCCATGAGAACATGATGTGTGGCGTGAGAGCACATGGCTTGTCGGACATAGCAACAGTAACTAAAGGGGGCGGGTCTTTGTGAAGGGTCAATTCTGTTGTTTCAGCTCATTTTGTAGAAGTAAAACAAGCTGCAAAAATGTGTTTCTTTGAGTCTGACTTCTTGTGTTGTGGATGTGCAGGAAACCACAGTTCTCATCCTAGTCACAAGTGCATTTGTCCATTAAAGCCAAAAGACAACCATAACATGTTTTTATTTCTTTACCCTAGGAAAATATGTTGTGATACATGACCAACTGAAGAGTGAATCAGAAGTAAAGGCTGCTAACAAGAGGATTTGGGCACCGAAGATCTTTCATTTTTCTGCCATTTTCTTTGTGTTTTGCTTTATCATAGTCATATATGGGCAAGATGACTCTGAAACATCTAATGCGAAATTTAAAGCACCTAATGCCAAACCTGTCATACAAAAAAACAGCAGTGAAGACCTGCCAAATCTTCCTCAAAGCACGCATTTACCATTCCTCCAAACACCACACGTCGACCACACATCCACCAGTCCCCCGGCTCCAAAAGCGTGTGGCGTTCAAGTGAAAGACGGTCCTGTGATTAAAGTCGGGAGCCTCAACACATACGTGACCGGCTCTTATATGGATCATCGCTTCAAGGAGACACGGATAACTACGATTGCCATTGTTCTCCGTGCAGAGCAGGTGAAATACAGCTGTGTGATGTGCTGTGAAGGGAGGAACGTGACCTCACCTGCAGAATACACAGTTCATCGCGACCACTTCGGCTTTGAGTATGGCACTGCTACCATCACGTGCCCCATCAATAGCTTGTGTTTGACACCGACACATGTTGCAATAACAGCCAGAGAGATCTCGGAGAGAATAACATCCTTCCTACCCGTTAGGAACAGAAACAGAGACTTTCCATCAGTCTTCCCTTATGAATTTACAATCTGCATCTCTGTCATGTATGACTACAAGAACGTGTTGAATTTAGTCCAGTCGATGGAGATGTTCAGACTGCTTGGTGCTCAAAGGGTGGTGATATATAAAACCAACTGTGATTCAGACACACAGAAGGTTCTGGACTACTATGTGAAAAGAGGTTTTGTGGAGGTCATCCCATGGACCATTAAAAATCACATCAAAGTGTCTAGTGGCTGGAGGAAAGATTTATCTTCAGGTCAGCTGCATTACTATGGGCAAATCCCTGCACTTAATGACTGTATTTATCGTTACATGCACCAAAGTCACTATGTGGCTCTACATGACCTGGACGAGCTCATTCTGCCTCTCAAGGTGAAAACCTGGAACGAGCTCCTGCCCAAACTTGAGAAGATGTACGGCACTACTGTGGGCTTTGAGTTTGAGAATAATGAATTCCCTTTCAGCGCAAAAGCGCATACTGATTACGAGCAAGAAAAATGGAAAAATGTACAGGGAACAAACATTTTAAATTACATAGAGCGAATACCTAATGACCCCAATGCGTTCAACAATTACAAGGTTATAGTAAGTCCTCGGCTAGTTCTGAAGACTACTGTACATGGCCTGCTGGAAACTGTGAATTCTGGACCCTCCACAGTAAGGGTGAGCAACTCAATCGCTCGCATGTACCACTCGAAATACTTTACATACCACCAAAACACAAACCTAATAAGAGATGATCATCTGTGGGACTATGCCAAAGATCTCATACCTGCTGTTTCTAAAGTTCTACAGGACTGTGCATTCATTGAGGCCTAAAGTATTGTTGGGATGTACTGTCTGTCACTGGTTTTAAATCAGTGAAAAAGTAAGAAAATAAATAAATTTGAAAAACAAAACAAGTGAACAAGAGATGTATACTGTCCGTGTTCTGGCGTTCCCCACCGGCTCACAGACAGTCTGCGTGAGGTAAATTTTTCTAGTGGACCGTTGTTTTTAAGCACTCAAATCACTCGCATGAACCTGTTTGCGCACTGACAACAGCGCATACTCGAGTGATTTGAGTGCTTAATAAGAATGGTCCACAAGATAGTGCACATACGCCGAAAGTGATTGAAAGGCTTGTGCGAGACTGTGTGCAAGACGCAGCAGGAAATCTGCCTTTACACATTCCTACAAGTTACACATTACTATGAAACGAAATTCAAAAGAGGGATAAATGACTGTTTCTCTCAGATAAACATCTTCATCAATGCATACAAAGATTCATATCTAAATATATGCCATTCTGACAACTCAGGGATAAGGAATTCTGTTGGGAAAAGTAGGCTATTTGCAGACAAATCAAGAATATTGCTGGAGATAATGTGGAACAATAATAATGGCTGATCATTAGCATATTTTCTGGGTCTTGCCTGCTTATAAAATCATTTTGGGAAGAAATACATGTTATATTTTATACCTTAGACATTTAAATAGCCTAATAAATTTTAAATAGACTACTGAAATAGACTACACTCTTAGAATGAATGTGTAGAAAATCAATTACACACGTGTAGCACTCTACATATTTTGTGTAAGGAAGACCAGTCTTCCAAGATTATTCAAGAGTGTAGTTAATGAGATAATTAATTAATGATAGAGTATAATGATTGTGCATTAATGATGAACACCTGCTGTTAACAAGCTGAGGGAAAGAGAAACAAGAACAGAAAAACAGAGAAGGGATGAGCAGAAACACAACTGACTTCCAGCCATACTGACACATTCACTGTTAAAACCATTAAACCTGAGAATGTCAAAATTAACACAAGCATTGTCCCAAAACTCACACATTGATGTGTAAGAATCCAGTGTGGTTTTGTCACGCCATTCACAACTGGTGTAGACACACTGTAGGTTATTCCTTCTCTTTTATTTTGTTCCTCTTTCCCTCAGTGAATCTGCTTGTTAACAGCAGGTGTTCATCACTAATTCTAAATCATCACTTGATTAATTACTTAAAGGATTAGCTCACTTTGAAATGAAAATTATCCCAAGATAATTCGAAATCGGGAAAACGTTAATAAATATCCTGATGCGTTCAGGCTTTATAATGGCAATAAGCGGAATCAACGAGTAAAAGCTGAAGAAAGTGCCTCCATCCACATCCATCCATCATAAACGTGGCTCCGAGGGTTTAAAAAAGGGCTTCTGAGGCGAAGCAATGCATCTTTGTAAAAAAAATATCCATATTGGACAAGTTATGAAGTAAAATATATAACCTCCACAAGACTGAATGTGAAGAGAGTGTAAAACTCTCCCAATTCAAATCGCTTGTACTACGTCCTACACCGTCCCTATTCAACTCACGGAAAAACTTAACTGACATGATGCCAGTTTACACTTTCTTCGTAACTTGAATACGGAAGGCGGTCTGGCAGAAGCTAGATATTTAACTTCATAACTTGTTAAATATGGATTTTCTTTTTCTTTCACAAACGCATCGCTTCACTTCAGAAGGCCTTTATTAACCCTCCAGAGTCGCATGGATTGTATTTATGGTGAAAGGATGAGGATGGAGACACTTTCTTCAGCTCATACTCGTTGATCCCACTCAATGCCATTTTAAAGCTCGGATGTGTCAGGATATTTATTAATATTTCTCTGATTATGTTCGTCAGAAAGAAGAAAGTCATATACACCTAGGATGACCTGAGGGTGAGTAAAGCTTGGAGTAATTTAAGAGTTAAGAGTGTCTAGTCTTAGATTAAAAATGCAAGAACGCACGAAGGTCATTTATATTTCATAATGGCAACTTTAATGCGCAAATCTCTCTAAAAGTGTGACTTTCTAACTCACAATGACTACTCTATTTGTTGTGTATTTTGAATCTTAAACAAAACTACTTGAAGATGTTATATTAATGACATAAAGGCTAATAAAAGGTTTATAAAGCAACTTTTATAAGTTATCTTTTTATAAATAGGCATAAACATTGCCTCTTTTTCACAAGGGATATTTCTCCCAATTGCTGCTCTATTTTCACGTTTAATTGCAATTTTATATCTCACAAGGAGACTGTTTGCTTTTTAGAGTTTACTGAGGCAGAAACAGGCTTGTTGATGTTTAACTTGCTAAAAAATTCCAGATGGTTAATGTGCAGCAAGTTCGTAAATTACAAAATGCTGAAATGAAATATCAGCATGTACTGCCTTCTTTGCCCTTTCTGAAATACTGCAAATTTAAGTGTGATGTAACAAATTACAATTGTACATTCTTTTTGCCATCAATGAAATATAGTGCAATGAGCCTTTACTTGAACGTTACACATGCATTTTGTGTTTGTTTTTAGCTTCATAACTATTGTTAAGCAAATTAGTGTGCAAACGCTGGAAGTGAAACTGCACATGACTAGTTTGATAAACTCTCAACAGTCACATATACTGTGTGGTTTGCATAAAAGCAGCAAAGACCAGCAAAGTTTAAACGGCTTCCTTTCCTCTTGGCAGTGAGTAGATTTGAAACAGATTCCAGCTCTAAAATTAAAGCAGTGAAACAACTAAGTTTCTGTAGTTAGACAGAAACTGAGAGGCCTTTTCTGGGGAGTGAGATGTCATTTTTCTGATTGTTCATACTTTGTCAAGGCTTTTCTTGTGTGCTTTTAGAAATTAAAACAATACTTTTTTAAATAGGGTTTAAGGCAAGGCACTAGGTGAACATTAAAATGTTAACTAACTAAAAGATCCGCATTCTTTCTCCAGTTGAGTAACCACAGTGCATTAAGACAGTTACAAGTTTTCTGAAATGTAATGTTTATATTGCAAATAAGGCTTTTATAGTTTAAACATGCACACAATAAACACGGGATAAAGCCAGGTTCAAAATTCCTTTTGACATTAAAGGTTTTTACAGTGTGGATTTTTGGTTATCTCTCAATACTGTCAACAGCCAGAAAATGAAACTTTAGCCCATTTGGTCTTGCCTTACAGAACCGATGTGAATTTACCTTTTTTTGGTCTTTTTACTCATTTTACGACTCTTTGGAGATCCTCACACACCTTTTCATGGAAACATGTAGACATTAATAACACAACCGCTTATATTTCTGTTGCGAACATTAATTTTATCACACTTTTACCATCTGTTTTTGTTGCTGCATTTCACTGTGAAGACACAGGACGGTTATGACCAGGCAGATTTCTGCAGTTGCAGGAAGTGTTGCACAGATGGTTGATAGATTAACGTCGAACCGCATGCTTAAATTGATTAAAACTTAACATAGCAAATCGACAAAATTATGTATTATTGAAATTATTATAATTTTAACTATACAAACTAGCCTTGCATTCAAACCTCCTGAGAACATCTATTTATTTCATGTCCATTTTATGAAAGAAAAAACTGCAACTGACCCTGAAATGAATAAAGCAAGTCTGTAAAAACTGAATCGAGCTCGAAGCCTGTCTGACCTTAACGCTCTTTATGCATCTGTTACAGTGGGAACAAGATGGTTTCAAAGCAATCAATACACATCCGCAACAGACTTCATACAGAGCCTGTTTCATTCGGTTTGTTAAATACATGACAGGCAGTCGGCCTGGACAGTCATAGCATCTGGACAACACCTTTTGTTTGCAAACATGAAGACACCGACATTCTTTTTAAAATACAATTACACTGTACATTATACAAAACAAAAGCAAACAAAAACTCCTAGAAATGTACAAACCAAAAACATACAAAAAGACGGCTGGGCAATTACAGTTCAGATGATTCATATTGTGCTATGAAGCTGCACATCGCGTGTCCATTGGTTTATTATATGTGTGCAAATAGGCTTATGTCTGTAGAGACGCGGAGCTTTCGTTTGTGGTAGAAACAAAATGGCCGTTCCTCGACGGCATCCGCGGTTCTTATCTGACCAGATGGAAGGTCAGCCAGTACATGAACACGGGCTGTGCTGCAGCGATGGCCATGGTCAGGTACATTCGCAGCTGGTTTTTGGCTCCTCGCACTAACCGTCCTTCCGCAGCGGCTTCAGACAGGATCTTTAACCGTAGTGTCCGAATCTGTCAGTGAATCGGAAAGAAGATCAGAAGGCGTGTCACAGAACAGTCACATCTGAAGTCTTGAGGTCAGGTCGGTTGCGTAAAGTACAAGTTAGTCATCTAATTGTTTCAAGACTGTTCATAAGATTTAAGTCAGTTACAGTAACGCCCTGCCAGTTGGTCATAACCGTTCTTAAGACACACAGTCTCAACATAATGTTTATGCAACTGCTGCAGATCCTAAATGTTTGGAAGCTTGTTTCTGCCATGAAATAAAAAATAAAAAAGGTGATTTAGACTTTGTATCTCACAATTCTGAGTTTTTTCTCAAAATTGCGAGATCATAAAGTTAGAATTGTGTGATTAAAAACTCGGAACTGCGAGAAAATTCAGATTTGCAACAATTCTGACTAAAAGCAATTCTGACTTTAAATCTCACAATTCTGACTTTATAAGTCGAAAGTCTGACTTTAAGGGTGCGTTCACACTTGTCATGTTCGGTTCGATTAAAACGAACCCTGGTGCGATTGCTCAGTTAGTGCAGTTCGTTTGAACACATGTGAACGCTGCCATCCGAGTGCGCACCAAACGAGCGGACCGAGACCACTAAAAAGATGGGTCTCGGTCCGCTTCCAAACGAACTCTGGTGCGGTTCGGTTGATATATGAACGCAACACGGACCAAAGACATGCAAACGAACCGAAAACAGGACGTGATGTCACAAGATGCGACGCTACAAGTCAGCTGATTTGACGACGCAGGAAGATCGGTGTATCCAAAATGAGTCGAGGGCAAACGTGGAGCAACGAGGAGGTAAAGTTTCTGTTTCTGCATACAACGGAGGAAATCCTGCTGCTGTTTTGAATGTTTTGAACATTTTATGAGCTCTTCGTGAGTTCTCAGCTGGTAAAAATAAAGCATTTGTACGCGCATAAAATGATGGCGTTTAATCCAGAACACAGCGTTGTTTTGAACGTTCGGTAAGCGAGCTCCGTCGCGAAATATACGTCATAAAAGCCGAGCAATCAGGTCGTGACCGTATCCCTATGTTTTTGGTTCGGTAACTTTAGGTTCGCTGTTAAAAATGCCAGTGTGAACGCTAAGCGGACCAGGACTACATGTTTTGTTTTTGTTTTTTGGTCCGAACTACAAGTGTGAACACACCCTATAACACGCAATTCTGACTTTATATCTCCGTTTCAACTTCAGCAAAATGATGAAAATAAAGCTTTACTATGAAAACACAGCAGCAAATGAAGCCATCTCTCAATACACACCGTAAAGACAAAAATAGAGATGCAGCACCACAGCAGTGAGAGGTAGTATCCCGTCCGGCCAAACAGAAGTCCTGCCACAACTCCCACGATCATCCTGAGCAAAACAAACACCACAGGACATTTGACAATGTACTTCAAAATAATGCAATTGTATGAGGACAATGCTGGTA
The DNA here is from genome assembly GCA_038088235.1 of Zacco platypus. Classification (NCBI taxonomy): domain Eukaryota; kingdom Metazoa; phylum Chordata; class Actinopteri; order Cypriniformes; family Xenocyprididae; genus Zacco; species Zacco platypus. Next base: position 8,449,070 of record CM076075.1, on the reverse strand, counting down.
TGAAATTATACAGAATTGAATATTAAATGGAAAATAATTTCAGTTTCTTTTTCATTTTTAAATATTAAATAGTAATATCAAATATTACCCAACAGCACCACCTAGAGTCCAAAATACCAGCAGAATTTGAACCCAACTAGTTTGGACCTGTACAGGCATGGAAATTATGACACTGTGGCATATCTAGGGTGAACAAAGATTAACAAATGGCCTCACCCAACATATTTGTATCCAGAGAAGGCCACCAGGTCAATGGTGGTGAGGTCAGTGTTAACGGTCACCAGATAAAGACTGAGGAGCATAGCCAAAACCTCGATAATGAGCCACACCAGGGCCGAGCTGGCCTGAATTCCCAGAATTTCTGGAGAAAACCTGTAAAAAGGAACAAGCAGCAATAAATGAGCAAAAACAAAGAGGAAAAGAAGGTCGAGAGTAGTCGGGACAATTGCAGGAAGTTCCGTTTGCACCTCAGCATGTTGTCCTTTCCCTCTGAAACTCCTGCATCATTAAAAACATTTCCTCTTTTCACAATACATCTGATAAAAGAAGCTTCACGAGTTGTGGGAAAAAAAATCATATCATGAGTTTTGATCATTTGGACTGGGAGTGATACAGATTTAATGTCTCCATAATTCTTGTTTTTTTTTTTTGCAGTATTATAAAAGATTTATCCGTGCACATTTAATTCATGTGCCTCATGTATGGAGAACCAAACCTGCAGAAATTAAAATAAATAGATAGATAAATAAATAAATATAACAATAATAATGGAATAAATGACTTGATAAAAAAATTATTCCGTTTTAATACAATTGTATGCAGAATTTATTTTTGTATTACTTGTTTCTTTCTGTGTTTGTTTTAACATTTATTTTTAGTCTTTAAAATTGTATTTATCCATACTTCCAGTTTTTTGTTTATTCATATGTCAATTTATTTATACCCATATCCATTTATTTATTTTTTCTTTTCCGTGTGCAACATGTAAATGAGGGAGGCGGTCCTTGCACAGCTCCACATACAGCTGACATACAGAAGTATCAGCTTTAGCGAGCAATTGAGATCGTAGATGCTACATGATAAACTGGATAGTTATTTTTACCAATTCTCAATTTCATATCACATTTATTTGTAGCAACCATGTTTGTCCAGAAATACAAACATCAAGCTGAATCCAGCTACTCATGTGATCCTTTCTCATCATCTCTGACGACGAGGGCGGGGCAACCTGTCACTCACATGAGATCCACCAATAGCAAACCACAACAATCTAATCAATTCCACACAGACACAATCAAGCCCCGCCCTACATTTGTTCCTGTTCCAGAAAACGTTTCACTCAGATATATGACACTATAGGCAATATTATATTGTAATATAACAACAAATAATAATAAATTATTAGAGAATTCACTATGTATAATATGTAGTTCTCATTCACTGCTCCCTGCTGGTGGAATGATCTCCCTACCTTCATCAGGAACGCAGAATCCCTGGCAATATTCAAGAGACAGCTGAAAACTCATCTCTTTCATGAGCACTTAACCCCTTCAAAAAAAAAAAAAAAAAAAAAATCTATCCTTTCCTTTTTCCCTTCCCACTCTAGCTTGTTACTCTGAGCAATGTATAAAACTTTTTTATATTTGCCTATTTGCCTCTTCATGAAGAATCGCTTGTAAGTCGCTTTGGATAAAAGCGTCTGCTAAATGATTAAATGTAAATGTAGTCAAAGCACTGGATTTTTTGAGGTGAAATGAATAAAACTAAACAGCGAGCCAAAAATTCCTCTGTGGTTGAAATTCTTTTTAAGGCCAAGAAATAAAATTAACATTATTAACATAATTTGTCCACTAACAGCCGTGGCATAAGAATTATGTTCCCACGCGGTTGGACTCTCGCAGTTTCTGTTGTAAATAAGGGAAGCGCGGCTCTTACCGGTTCTGTGTGCCCAGAGCCAGTCCCGCAACCAGAACATAAGTAATGAATCCCATCACTGCAAAAACACATACAGATGCATTTAATAAACATTTCCTTTTTCATTTCTATGACTGTACACTTTCCCATGAATATACAACAATATCATTGGAAGTTTTACATTGCACATCACTCATAAATGTTCATGAATTGAAAGATATTATAAAATATGGAGGCATAGTGGCTATCACTGTCGTCTCACAGCAAGAAGGTCCCTGTTTACATGTTCTCCTTGTGGCTCTGGTTTCCCCCACAGTCCAAAAACATGCAGTTTAGCAGCACTGAAGATAAATTGAATGTCCCGAGCCAAGGTTGGGGAAAGACCTGGCAACATACCCCGTAAAAACCACTGCCAAGAAAATTCCTGGACAGTCTCTCGCGTGTGGCGAGACATGGTCATAGAATCAGCAAGAGTCGAAATGGCAATAGATCGATTATAAAATATGGTTTGGAGTCATACCGGGAATGTACAGATCAGGGGCGTTGATATCAAACCGTGGCGCGACTGGTGTATCCTGCTGATAGCTCACCTCCCAGTTCTACAAAGAGAGGACATTACAGAAATCAAAACCAAAAAAATGATTCTGTCATCATATTCAGCCCAAGATACCAAAGATGACAAGAAAGGGACCTTTAAAGTCTCGTTCACTAATAAACTGCTGTTACAGAATTTATTAATCTTTGTTAATAATAGTCAGCTCAGCTCCATTACATAACATTTACATATACAACTATTGATTTTTATAAATCATTTTTACATGTTGACACGATCTAAGATTAATAGATGCATTACAATCATTTTTTAACTAACGTTCACGTTAACTAATGTGATATTGTTACCATAATAATTTATTATTATTATTATTAAATTATATGAAAAATAAGTATAATTTATTATATATATATATATATTATAAATTAATAAAAAAATAATAATATAAAATGACTAAATTACAAAATACAAATAAGAAATATTACTACTGTTATATTTTACTGTAAAATAAAAAATTAAGAAAAATAATTGCATAATACATTAGATCTTGACAGACACAGTATCAATCTTCAAAACTTATTCTTTTTGAGTTTAATGGAAGAAAACAAACATGTGTAACTGAATCATATCCACAAATAGCCAGTAAAAACACTGAACTGAACAGCCCTTGTGAAAAAGAAGTGTGCTTAATTACATTCAAAGTGCACTTGTAGTGGACTTGAAAGTATATTTAGAAAAAAACTGTACTTGCAGACAATGTAATATTAATGAATTAAAAGGCCATACACTTTCATGACCATGTATTTGAAGGTCACTTTATCACTATCATTATGATTTACACTGTCATGTTTTAAAGAAGTACACTTTGATGTGTTGACTAACACTAACTACTTGATTATAATCTGAACTGTCGTGTTATTATCACTTTTCATACCTTTTGATTTTCCATTTCTAAGTGAATTTGACTGATTTGCTCTATGTGCTCTTATTCCAGTCTTTTAAAATATATTAAATGAATGCGGTGTTTGCCTTCAAGAAATTTAGCAGTGTTAAACATTCTGAATTAGTCTTAAACATTAACACACTGACAGCACGACTACTATGAATATTAATTAGGAATTTTGGCATAAACACATAAATTGACCCTTCGCAAAACCCGCCCCCTGCTGCTATGTCCGACAACCAATGTGCCACACATCATGTTCTCACGAAGAGAAAAATACATCGAGCAGCAAAGAGGACACTGACAACGTATGAAACAGTTTCATATTGAAAATATTGTTATGTTTTAAAGAAGTTTAAACAATAAATAGCGTCTAGTGTGTCTTTAATGTGTCGTGACAGATCGCTGTAGCTCCTCGTGAACCGATCATCTCTTCATACTAGTTCATTTATAGCATCAAATAAACATGAATGAACATCAGAAGGAATGTTGTTTTAAGCTTGTGAGTTCACAAGTTCAAGTTCACCAACGTTAATCTACTAACTCCCCCGACTGCTTTGCGGATTCAGGGTTATGATTGGTCAGATCCCCTGTCAATCAAACTGTTTGCGAAGGGTCAGTTACATACAATGAAAGGATAGCCAATTTGAAAAGAAAAAAAAAACTGATTAAAACATTTAATAAATAAAGGTTCTGATATTATTCATCAGCTGAAAATGAGCAAGTACTCCATAGTAACTTCATCATTACAAATGCGTAATTACAAATATATTTAAAAAATACACATTTCGATAGCAATTACACTGAAATATGTTCTAAGTTACCATAAATCAGTCAATAAAGGCCATATTTACTATTTAACCATATTTCAAACACAATAGAAGTAATTATGAAAAGATCATACTTAATTGAGTCAAAAAGCAGTTTAATATCAATTTAAACTATAATGCATTTTTATTTAAGTGTTAATAACATGCAATTAAGTGCCTGAAAACATTGAAGTATATAAGTGTATTTATAAAGGGCAATGCATTATGGAAAAAAATCTGCTAATATGGTGGTGGTCTTACTTCATGCATGTACGGAAAAACCAGCAGTCCAAGCTTCTTGCCAACATAAACCGTGTCCACTGCAAAGTAGTACTTTAACTTCGAGATGGGGATGAATCGATCCAGCTGTGGAGCAAAAAGAGATATAATAGAAAGAGCCGCAGGGTTGATTACGATCCCCTCTGTAGGGAACACAAGATAACACACTTCCAGCTCATTCACACTCAAAGATCACATACGTTCTTGTCCATCATCTCTTTGCCGTGGGAGGCGAGACTGCTGCCGTAGGCCATGGCGAGGTTGGACATGGGGTCCGACAGCAAGGCCTGTCCTGGATACACATCAGGCGCTTTTCCCACACCGCTGTGGCCGTGTTTGTTCACCCCAGCACTAGTGTCCTCAAATAATGGACTGGGGTCCCCGGGGTCCATGGCGGAGCCTCGCATCCTGATCTCCGGCTCTACAACACAAGAATCACATCACAGTCAGCTCTCATCCACATGACATCAACACATGACTGTAAATGTCCTGACAGGGAGCCTCATTTTGTTTATCCACTAACATAAAGGGTGATTTCAAACCATCTGACGTGGATAATTCTGATATTTGATCCATTTAATGTGTGTAAGCAACAAATAAAGGCAGTGGCACCATGAGAAAACAGAGATTGGAAATGAAAAGAAAAAAAAAAAAGCCTGAATTTGCTTTTTACTGAATACACACTTATTTAACAACCAAACACGCACATAACTGAGCAGAGAATAGTCCACTAATAATGAAATGTGTGTTTTGATTAGCACAGAAACTCAAAGCCTGTAATCACAAATAATCACGTACGTAACTTACGCTGTCTGGACCCACTCTGGTTTAAAAACTCCATCTCTCCCCAACACAACGTATCTTTACTTAAACAGTAAGGTCACGAAAGACATATATAAATGCTTATCAACACATTTAGACGACTAAGCGAGAAGCTGCCGGCAGTGAAACTATAATTAGCGCCGCAAAAATAGCAGGAAAACTCTGAGCAGACATCACTTCCGGGTCAAGTATACGGATTAGCTCAGGATTGGACCTTAGTGCGATGACGTAAAAATGACAAATTGTGTAAATTGATCTGTGAGTCTTTTTTCCTATCCCCATTTCAAAACTGAATTAACATTATTTTCCAAATCTCTGCATTATATAAATAACAAAAAATCCCTTAAGTTTATAAAACATTATGAAGAAATGCTTAAAGAAAATACACGGGTTTAAAAGCTTTCCCTTTATGTCAAGTATGTTTTTAAGTCTGTATGTTTTTGTACCAATAATGTAGTGTTTGCATCCTTGTCATTTTTGTTTATTTTTTATGTATTTGTATGTCATCCCTTGACAATGTTCTTATGTTGTTGTGCATTAATAAAAAAAATAAATAAATAAAAAAAATCTATGAGTCTTTTTTTGCTTGCTTTTTTGAATTCTGTTGTTATTTGTTATTACTTGTGTACTGTTTTGAGCATCAATAAAAAAATCTATCGGTGTTTTTATTTATGTTTGTGTTTTGTTATATTGTTCTAGAGTTAAAATATATATGATTATATATATATATATATATATATATATATATATATATATATGAGACTTTTATTTAACTTAATCTTTACGATTGACAATAAAACATGTGATTGGTCTAGCCCGACCAGCGCTGTGAAAAGTAACAGACACCACATGATTAAGCCCTCGATGACATTATTGCATTATTTCAGCCTGTTTGGTGAAAAATCACGCTATTTTTGAGAAGGAGAGAGGAGTCTGATCCATAGTGTGCTTCAGTGTTTAGTAGGTTTTTCTGAGTTTGTTTCAGATTAGTTAAAATAGGAAAACCATCACATCCACATCAACATCCAAAGATCAACAGAAGACGTTATATAAACAGATTTACATATAACTTTGCAATCTTCACCACGATTATGCAAACGACTTTATTCACATTTTTTTTTAATTATTACAATATAACAAAGAATGTCCAGCATTTGTGTTTAAAAACAATCATTTGGAATGTGCAACAAAAATGCAATATTTACAGCAAAAACCTGAATTTGGAAAATACTTGATTGCTAGGTGGATATACTTTAATCAGTTTCTTAATTAATTTCACAAATTTTAATAGGAAAAAAATAGTTAATACATTTATCTGTGTTGTGTGAGATGATCAACAACTCACACTGCAGTGTAAATAGTGCATGATTCAGTGTGAAAACTGATTATTAAAATGACTGATTGATGCAGTTTAATCATATTTTTGGTAGTTAAATCTCACCATCCATATAGTCTAATATGATACTTCATTTTTGTGAACATTCAAAAAACAAAACACTGATTCTTTTTCTGCTTGTGATGGGTGCGTTTCCAGTTCGTTATAATTATAGTAGGTCATTTTAAATGAAAACACTTTTTCTGTCGATTGACAGTTTTCTCTGTAAACAGTTGTATTTTTGGTCTGCACCACACAACCCCAATCTTTCACTCCACAGCATGTTCATAATGGCCACAAAGCACACCTACATCCTCGTCATGAGAGCAGTTATTCTTGCCAAGCTTGGCGTGTTTGCAGTGTAATAGAGTCCGTTCCGTCCCTTCACACTCCACGTCGTCCAGCAGGATCCTGACGTCGCCGCCTCCCGCCCCGAGCTCCGCTCTCTTGGCCACCCGCAGGGCCACAGGAAATCCCAGCTGCCGGCACACGACGGCCGCAGCCTGTATGTTAAACATGTCATCGCACACCGTGCCCCATTCGCCACGCACAAAGATCTCCACTCGCCCGCGGTCCTTCCGTCCGTCGGCGCTGACCAGCCTTGGTGTCCCGGCGCGAGGCCGACCCCTGCGGTCCCCTTTCCTCCTGGGTTTGCCTCGACCTCGTTTACCGGGTCTGCCCGTGTGGGTCTTCGCGGTGGCTTTGGGTGCCGCGGTCCAGTACGCGGGCCTGGCGGTGGCGAGAGACGGAGGGCGCGGCCGTGGGGTCGTGCGGAGAGCGTGTGGTCGTGGTGTCGACGGGACTCTGCGAGTTGTTGTCGGTGCTCGCGGCCGTGGGGTTGTGCTGGGTTTGGTCGGTTTTGGTTTGGGAATGGCAGTCGTTGAGGGTTTTTTGTTAATCACAAACTCTGTGGAACAAATCAAAGAGATTATTTTAATACACTTTTTCCGATTAAAATTTTGTGAAAAATGTTTATGTGATTATCAATATGGTTATTATAAAATAATAATATTTTATGGAATACTACTACTACTAATAATAAAGTAAGGTAATGCATTAACTAACATTGAACAATAAATTTCTTATTGTTAGAATTTATTCGTCTTTGTTAATGTTAGTTAATACACATAGTTCAAGTTAAATAATGTTTACAACTATTGATTTTTATAATGCATATTTAAATGTTGACATTAACATTCTCTAAGATGAATAGATGCTTTAGAATTATTTTTCATTGTTAGTTCTCGTTAACTAATGCGAACCTTATTGTAAAGTGTTCCCATAGTTATTATTATTATTATTATTATTAAATTATATGAAATACCAGGGCCGTAACCAAACAGTTTAAATTGATTAAGGCAAAGTTTTTCCTTTCTTATTTCTTTTTCCGTTATCCTTTTTAATCTTTTTAATTATTTCATTCCTTTTTAATAGTAAAAAAAACACAAAAACAACAATACCCCCACCCCAAAGAAATTAAATAACATTAAATTAAATAAATAAATAAATAAAAATCCATGGTCATGTTCAAGACATGGTTACAGCCTTGTGAAATACACATATAAAAATTATAATAAATTATACAAAAATTACTAAATAAAACAAAGAAGAAATATTACTACTGTAATATTTCACTGTAAAATAAAAAACTCAGAATTTAAGAAAAATAATACTATAAAATAATACATCACTAATTACATTTTTTAAATAAAATTAATAATGTTTATGGCCATCTTAATTCCTTCACTTTTAAACATTAAACGGACAAACTTTTATTTTGACGGCAGGGAGCCCTTGAAACGTATCTTTTGTTGACAAAAGCTTCTCATTTTAAGTATGTAAAGATGATTGGCTCATGTCACTATGCCATATCAAGATTTTGGCTTCATGCAGCCCTACTCAAATCTCACATGTGAAGAATGAGGGTTTATTTGCTCTCTTACCTTCTTTAGGGCTGAAATGAATCAGTTTGCCCTTGATGTTGACTGGGCTCGGCTTAAAGCTGCATTTTCCTGGAGGTGCTCTCCTAAAGAATGAAGAAAATATCTGTTTATGTCACAGCTGTACAAACATACTTCACTATTACTATTGCTCAAATGGATTTTTATTCTGTGCAAGCTATTCCTTTAATATCACTTTATTTTGAGATATTCTAAAAGGCATTTTGGTATAATTTATATGTTTTCCAAAACACTTTGGTATTGGGAACACATATTCACTATTAAATACGACGTTTGCCTCGATAACTCTTAATTTAATGCGCAGTAAGGTAGTTGTTGTACGTTTATGTTTAGGAATGGGATAGTAGAATATAGTCCTGCAGAATAAGGTATTAATATGTGCTTTATAAGTATTAATAAACAGTCAGTATGCAAATAGAAAGTGGGGATTTTCCCCAAACTAAAGCACTTTTTAAAAACACTTTTTTTAAGTATCAGCTAAATTAATGAATATAAAAGTGAATCTAAGTTAATATAGACAATCAGATTAGGTAGGGAGGAGGATGTTTTTGAGTTTTGACTTCAACAATACATTACCACATCATGCCTCTAGTAAATTTGGTATAAAACCATAACTGTGATGTTTTATTAAGTGGATGCTAACAGAGCCTATGTACCTCGAGGGATCCACTATCTTATACACCACTCCTGCTCTGGCCGTGGCGCTCGCTGCTCCCGTCGCAAGGAAGTAGAGCTCACCTGAAACACAGACAGTGATGACTGGACACGCTTCTTGAATTTTAAAGAACCCTTTATGCCAAAAAGGTCCTATATGAGGAGAAATGTCTTAAATGATTGCGTAATACAATTTTTAAAGGATTAGTTCACTTTAGGTGCTTTACTCACCCTCTAGGTGAATATGACTTTCTTGTTTCTGACAAAGACAATCGGAGAAATATTAATAAATATCCTGAGCTTTATAGTGGCAGTAATGCACTATCAAACGAGTCTGAACTGAAGAAAGAGTCTCCATCCATCATAAACATATCCCACATGGCTCCAGAGGGTTAATAAAGGCCTTCTGAAGGTAAAAAAATATCCATATTTAACAAGTTATGAAGTCAAATATGTAGCTTCCGCCAGACTGCCTTCCGTATTCAAATTACGGAAAAAACACTAAGTTGAATAGGGGAGGTAGGATGTACTGCGCATGATTTTTGAAGAATACGGAAGGCAGAAGCTACATATTTTAATTCATATCTTGTTAAACATGGATTTTTTTTTTACACAAAATTCCACATGGAATATGTTTATGATGGATGGATGTAGATGGAGGCTCTTTCTTCAGCTCATACTCGTTTGGTAGCGCATTACTGTCATTATAAAGCTCAGGATATTTATTAATATTTCTTAGATTGTGTTCGTCAGAAAGAAGAAAGTCATATTCACCTAGGATGGCTTGGGGTAATTTTCATTTCAAAGTGAACTAATCCTTTATTTTCCAACCTTTATTGACTGTATATTGAAGAACAAAGCGGTCTTTCAAGTTACCTGCCTCATCTTCGCCAAATGATATGATATACTTGTAGTAGCTGTTTATGAGTTTAGGGAAATGGCACGTTTTGTCAGCACCCATACAAATCTCCTTGTAGTTCCATTTTCCCGTCTCAGTGTTTTCCTTTAGGGACATCAGGCGCCTAGGATGCACAGAATGGGAGAAGTCTGATTTATTCAGTGCATAGTAATCTCATGAACAGTGAAATAAATCAGTCATTATGGGAAAGCACTAAGCATTAGTCTTGTGTGGATATTTTATTATATTGGACTATAATTCATGAATTAGAGAAAACACACGTACCCACTCATAAAATCCCCAAAGATATACAGACCATTGAGATTGGGCATCTGGCAGCCTCTGTAGATGTAGCCGCCAGTTACAGACTTGCCGATTTTATGTGGGTAAGCAAATATCGGAAGGATGTCATCTATGGAAAAATGGAAAATAAAGATGCAAAACTTAAATGGAATCAACAGCAGTTTGAGAAAAATTTTCTTTAAAATAAATGAGGGATAACTTCATAAGAAAGTTTTTTTTTTGAGAGAGAGAGAGAATAAAATGGCAGGCTCTGATGTAGTCTGATTATATACTAACCTACACGTGCGATTTCCCTGTCTAATACAACAAATTCATTACAATTTTTTTTATGTAAAGTGCATAAAATGTGTTAGTTTAATTATCGTAACCATCAGAATATTCTTGGTTACCTTTTAATTTAACATGAAGTAATATAAAAGAAGCAAAAACTAAAGTAAGTGATAATAATATCTGAAACAACCCATTACATTAATTACACACATTTCCTTTAGAGATTCATGACATTGACGGCCAAAAATGAAGATTCTGTCGTTACTCACTCTCATATCGTTTCAAACCCATAAGACTCATCTTCAGAACACAAATTAGGATATTTTTAATGATATCTGAGTCATTTCTGTCTCTCCACTGGTTGACAGCGACGCAACTGACATTTTCATGCTTCAAAAAGTTCATAAAGAGATTGTAAAACTAATCCATACGAATTGAGTGGTTCAGTCCAAATTTTCTGGAGACACGTTGATGAACAGATTGAATTTAGGCTTTTATTCACATATAAACATTCATCAATGCACATCAGTTATGGTAAACAATTGACATGCGAGAACCAGTGAGGTTCATTCTCGTTTGTTACGCAGCACGTTTGAGCTTCCATAAGAACCAATGAGGTTTGTTGACTTTGTTCTAGCGGGTTCGGTTGAGCTTGTTTGTCCGCTACTGATTAAAAAATTATAATAATCGAAAGGCTTGCTTACTGAGCGACGAGTTGGAGCATAGTTTGTTGTCGTAACAGGAGAAGCCCTCTTTTGCCCTCCATCCATAGTTCCCTCCTTTTTCGATGAGATCCACTTCCTCATATTTATTCTGCCCAACATCCCCGCAGAACATTCTGCCGTGGCCCTGACCGCTGACCGGATCGCCCCGGTCGACTGAACACCTCCACATGTTCCTCACACCGTAGGCGTAGATTTCTGGCCTCGAGTCCTTCTCTCCCACAAAAGGATTGTCTGATGGGATGCTGTAGGGGGCGCCATAATCATTGTTGTCCACATCGATTCGCAGGACTTTTCCTAGAAGAGTGGACCTGCAACATCACAGTGTTTGTTTTTACTTCAGAAAAGCATTTTACAAAATGGGTTTGTATAACATTAGAGTAATACAAATAATTTATCCCTGAGATTAGTTTACTTTAAATCTGTCCTATAAACGTTTGCACCCTCTGCTCCTTTTCTCTCTCTCAACCGCATCCTTTCTAACCTCATGCTAGGCCTCTCATATCCCACAATGCCCTATGTCAATATTGACACTGGCATGGGCTCGAACTGTCCATGAAGAGCCCTATTTACTCGTTTTCTCCCCTGTGAAAAGAACTAAAGCTACTCCTGGCTCATGTCCTTCATTCAATGTATCTTTTTTTCTACTTTGTTCTTGTTCTGTAGAATTTACAAGCTTAAAATCAAAAAAAGAAACACCTAACTCACTTTGGATTATATTTATGAATTATTATGTTAATACCAAACATCTTCAGACCATATATAGAGGGTTGGAGAGTAACGAAATACAAGTAACTTAGTTACGTATTTAAAATACAAAATTTGAGTCACTGTAGTAAGTGATTACTTTGAATTTTAATGTCATTTAAACAGCAATTGGTGATTCTCTGACTCTGACAGTCTGAAAAAGCGGAGTTAAGTTTCATGTTTTCGACGGTTTTCATGTTTTGTGATAGTTGTTTGAGTCATTTTATAATTCACTCGTCACTGCAACTTTTTCTCACAATTTGTTTTTTCCCTCACAATTGTGAGTTTGCATTTCACAATTCTGACTTCACAATTGCAAGTAATAAAGTCAGAATTGGGAGATATAAACTTGCAATACTGACTTTTTTTCTTACAATTGTGAATTTAGTATGTGAGTTAAATGTCATAATTCTGACTTTTCTCAATATTGCGAGTTTATATCTCATAATTATGACTTCATAACTCGCAATTGCAACTTTATATCACACAGTTCTGAGGGAAAAATTCAGAATTGTGAGATTACCATTTTTGTGTTTGTTCCGCACTTATTAGTATTCCAAAGTATTCTAAAGTATTTAGATTAAGTTACTAAACTTGTGTAATGTAACTAAATACGTTACAAATTACTTTTTAAAGAATGTATTTTGTAATCTGTAGTGAAATACATTTTAAAAGTAACCTACCCAGCCCTGTATATATACTTATTGATTCATCTGTGTTAGTTTTAGTTATCAATAATGACGTTGGTAAGGAAAATTTAACTTTATGTACTAAAATAGCAAACAGAAATAAAAATGAATAAAATCTGTTCATTAAAAATAAAAATGACAAAAACAAAAATTACTAAATTTAACTAAAATTAAAGCGAAAACAGACAAATTAACATAAAATAAATATAAATACAAAAACTAAAACTATAATTGTATATCAGTGAAGCGAAAATAATACTGCTACAGACATATATAAATAAATCCATAAGTAAATGAGTGGATGTAAAACTTACAACAGACATTCGTTAAATCCTAGTACATGTAAACAATCAAATATTTCATCCATAAACTTGCAATATTATCACAGTTGTCAAAGTTAGTGTAGTAAATTGATCACATGCATTGTAAAAAAGGCTTTGCAAAGAGGCTTTTATTGAAGAATAAAAGTAACATTAGTAAGGCTGGTTAGGATACTCTAGTTAACCTCAGCTCACAGAAACACCATTCTGTGAGCAAAATGCCTTTATTTATGGACATTCAAAAGTAGCCAAGCACTGAGACGCATTCAGACACAACCAGAAAACAGCCCATTTCATTTAAAATTAAGTTACTGTGATTGCTGATAATGTTAAAAGCATTGTAGTCCTCCTCAGTAACAGCTTAGAGGCAAGATTTTATCACAACATGAATAATGTGTGCGGTACAGAAGACCACGACAATGAGACTGTTCCTCCACATTCAACATGTCAATACAGTACGACCCAGTATAGTTAGTCATCGACACCAGGACTCGAAGACGTCTGTGCCTCCGGCAGCTTTCTCTATAAGGATGAAAGGCTTGCTGTGCAGTTGTGAAACTGAGTTTCGTCGTGCCACTCTGTATATTCAGCAGGCACTGCCAGGTCTGCTTATGTCACATGGGGACAGGAGGATGGCAGGCCAAGGCTAATATTTTGAGGCTGTGTGCCTGTCTGGCTAAATGTGCATTACTCAACTGGGGCAAATGAACGGCAAACTTCTAGAGCTAAACTACTTAAATTAGGTTTTTGAGCTCCAAAAATTACAAAAACAACATACGTCTCGCATACTATATTCAGCCATTTCATTTTGACTCACATGGACTACTTTTATGGTGCAAATACAGTATGGAAAAGAGCAGCTAAGCATTTATAATGACATGAGGATGAGTAAATCATGACAGAGGGTGCGTCTTATTCGGCTTCCTAGCTCCCTAGGTTGTGAATGACTACACACTGGGACACTGACGGCTATATTTCTGGTGACATGACAATGTCCTCATTGCACAAGATCACCAAAACCAGCACTGACATCTTTCATTTGAGAATAAAAAGTAATAAATTTTAAATGTAAGCTAGATTGTTCATTACCTGTCTAGTAGTGATGTATGTTTATGCTGAAACATAAATAACTAACAGTTTGCTTTTATCTTTGTGCTTGAGCATCGATGTGCCCTGGTAAAGAGTGCGGAGATTACTCACTTGTTTTGAGAATTCCCAAACTTTCCGAAAGGGTCTCCTGCTTTGCCACCGTCTCCTATGAATATGTACAGATATCCATCGAAGCCAAACAGCAGCTGACCTCCATTGTGGTTTGACGCAGGCTCATCAACCTCTAGAAGAGTCCTGTGAACCAAAATAAGCATCATCAACAGTCCAACTATTTCACAGGGACTGACAAAAATGAGTGAAAACACACATCTAAAAGAAAGTTCTTAATAGCAAGTCTTGTGTTTCAGAATGTTTTTTTTTTTGAGCTGCTAATTCATCAAACTTTTCTGCCAAACTTTTAACCCTGTAAATCCAACTGATACACGAATCTCTTATGCCTCTAGATTACCAACATCACAACTTTACAGAAAAACGTGTTGCACACAATCTACTACATGCCTTCTGTCGTCTGATAGTTTAAACTTTGTTTGTCGTGCTTCATGTCTTTTTGTTGGGAAATCTTTACAGAATTCTATACAAAAACGTGAGAATAGAATTTGAGGAAGGTTTATTTTTTCATCTCTCAATCACCACATCTTTCACCACGCCCCCTACCACTCACCACACCCACTGTCTTTCAGCACGCCCCCTACCACTCACCACACCCACCGTCTTTCAGCACGCCCCCTACCACTCACCACACCCACTATCTTTCACCACGCCCCCTACCACTCACCACACCCACTGTCTTTCAGCACGCCCCCTACCACTCACCACACCCACTATCTTTCAGCACGCCCCCTACCACTCACCACACCCACTATCTTTCAGCACGCCCCCTACCACTCACCACACCCACTGTCTTTCAGCACGCCCCCTACCACTCACCACACCCACTATCTTTCACCACGCCCCCTACCACTCACCACACCCACTATCTTTCAGCACGCCCCCTACCACTCACCACACCCACTGTCTTTCACCACGCCCCCTACCACTCACCACACCCACTATCTTTCAGCACGCCCCCTACCACTCACCACACCCACTATCTTTCAGCACGCCCCCTACCACTCACCACACCCACTGTCTTTCAGCACGCCCCTACCACTCACCACACCCACTATCTTTCAGCACGCTCCCTACCACTCACCACACCCACTATCTTTCAGCACGCCCCCTACCACTCACCACACCCACTATCTTTCAGCACGCCCCCTACCACTCACCACACCCACCATATTTCACAACGCCCCCTACAACTCACCACACCCACTGTCTTTCAGCACGCCCCCTACCACTCACCACACCCACCATATTTCACAACGCCCCCTACAACTCACCACACCCACTGTCTTTCAGCACGCCCCCTACCACTCACCACACCCACTATATTTCACCACGCCCCCTTCCACTCACCACACCCACTGTCTTTCAGCACGCCCCCTACCACTCACCACACCCACTATCTTTCACCACGCCCCCTACCACTCACCACACCCACTATCTTTCAGCACGCCCCCTACCACTCACCACACCCACTATATTTCACCACGCCCCCTTCCACTCACCACACCCACTGTCTTTCAGCACGCCCCCTACCACTCACCACACCCACTATATTTCACCACGCCCCCTTCCACTCACCACACCCACTGTCTTTCAGCACGCCCCCTACCACTCACCACACCCACTATCTTTCACCACGCCCCCTACCACTCACCACACCCACTATCTTTCAGCACGCCCCCTACCACTCACCACACCCACTATCTTTCACCACGCCCCCTACCACTCACCACACCCACTATCTTTCAGCACGCCCCCTACCACTCACCACACCCACTATCTTTCACCATGCCCCCTACCACTCACCACACCCACTATCTTTCAGCACGCCCCCTACCACTCGCCACACCCACTGTCTTTCACCACGCCCCCTACCACTCACCACACCCACTATCTTTCACCACGCCCCCTACCACTTACCACACCCACTATCTTTCAGTACGCCCCCTACCACTCACCACACCCACTGCACGGGCACTACATTTCATCACGGCCACTACATTTCAGCACGGGCATTACATTTCATCACGGCCACTACATTTCGACATGCCTCCTACCATTCAGCAAGGCCACTACATTTCAGCAAGGCCACTACATTTTAGCCTGGCCACCACATATCAGCACGCCCCCTTGCCTTTCAGCACGGCCACTACATTTCATCACGGCCACTACATTTCGACATGCCTCCTACCTTTCAGCATGCCCCCTACCTTTCAGCTAGGCAACTACATTTCAACACGCCCCCTACATTTCAGCATGGCCACTACATTTCAGCACGCCCCCTACCTTTCAGCAAGGCCACTACATTTCATCATGGCCACTACATTTCATCACGGCCACTACATTTCAACATGCCTCCTACCTTTCAGCAAGGCCACTACATTTCAGCACGCCCCCTACCTTTCAGCAAGGCCACTATATTTCAACACGCCCCCTACCTTTCAGCACGGGCACTACATTTCATCACGGCCACTACATTTTGACATGCCTCCTACCTTTCAGCAAGGCCACTACATTTCAGCATGGGCACTACATTTCGACAAGCCTTATACCTTTCAGCTAGGCCACTACATTTCAACACACCTACTAACGTTAGGCACGCCCACTACTCCGACCTGCATACTCACCTGCATACTCACAGTGTACTCCATTACCCTTACTTGCAAATAGCATGCTTGGCCAGCTGCAGTGAAACTGGCAGCCAGGCAACAGACAAGTGACCAATCCTGAGTGGGGCCGAGTATAGTTTGTAATTGTGCTGTGCCGAACCGAACCAAGCTTAAGTGAAAATATGTATAACTGGAACCGTTCCTTACAATTCTTAGAACCGTTCAACCTGACAGTGGAACAGCAGCTTTATTACAACATAAATACATCAGACCAAGTTCGCATGTTTACTGTCATGTTTTCCTTATCTGTGTTTTAATGACTCACTCTCACCTTTCTGAAGAGTGATCCAGCATATTCATATCTGAATCAGACACGATGAACTCACTGATGCGAATCTTCTCCTGCTTCTTTACAGACACAGAATAGTAGACGTAAGCCTTTTTCACCTGCATGAAACGAGGATGTAGGGCAATGCAGAGGAACCCTCGCTCATCTCCTGCCCAAGGTGAAGTTAGAACCGCCTTGGTCAGATTCAGGAAGGGCCTGTCGATTCTAGACCCATTTGGCAAGTAAGTCCACACGTAACCCAGCTGCTCGGCTACAAAGAAGCGGTGAGTACCATCATTTGCATGTACCATCGCGACAGGATTGCGGAGACTGTTCGCGACTTCTTCCAGGCATAACTGTATGCAGCCTTGTGGATCTGCCTTCACATCTCCCAGGTTGGCGTTGAGCTCGTCGTTAGAGAGGACGTTTGGATAACAGTACTCGGGATCTTTCAGCTCAAGGTATTTGCAGAACTTGCTTCGGTCTTCTTCAATTGCATTCGTTTCGTTGTTATTGGTCAGAAGGCTGAGAGTGTAACGGCAATGGAGCCAGTAATCACCACAGTAGTTTCCACAGAGGCCGGGAAGCTCTCGCATTGGGGTGTTAGCGTCTTCTGCATCGTACAGATGCGCGGCATAAGGGGAGCATTCCTGAAACGAGTAAATCAAAGCATGGACATTTTTTTTTTTGAACAATACAATCATGATAGCCAATCAGAATCCACCCCTTTTAGAAATGGTTGAAAAGTTTCAATATCATGTGGTATTAAAAAAAAAAAAATCCAGTGTACGTGATATCTTAATGATTACTTACTAGTTTTAAAATACTTAGACTTATTGACCTTGACACACAATGTCAAGCAATATGACATCGTTTCGGGTTTGTTTTTAATTGGCATGTTTCGTGTTGGTTTGCAGATGGATTTTTCTTTGATTTTTTGACAAAGATTTTTTTTTTTTGTCATTCTAGAAAATAAAGTATGTAATTTTGTTCAAATATTTTTTTTCCCCTAAAAATTTATGCTAAGTTTTTTTTTTTTTTTTTTTCTAAAAGATTTACATTTATAATAATAACAATGATTTTCCTTCCTTCTGAGATCAGGACAGTCATTATATACTCCTAAACTTAAAGGTTCCAAGTTTTTATTTATTTATTTTTTGCATCGATACCATAGAATAACAATTTTAGGTTCTTCAAATAACTCAGTAAACGGTTGTTAAAAAGCCCTAAAGAACCCTTTTCCACCTTCTTCAAATAACCATATATGCCAATAAAGAACCTTTATTTTACATATGAGTAAATTTTGAATATGTTTTAAATGAAGAACCTTGAGTTTTGAAATGCATGAGTTGAATTTTTAAGTTTTTTTTTTTTAAATAAATTTATAGATTCATAAAAAATAGTGTCATGCTATTGGCCCATAAACATTGACTTTCTGCCATCATCAATAAACCAGTTAACCCTATAATTGCTCAAATATTGAAATCCTCCAAAACGTATTTGCTGTGTAAGCCTTCTCATAGTCTGGCAAACGTGGCACTCTGCAGCCGGGATCCCAGGATTCAATCCAGCAGCTGGTGATGATGGTTTGAGCTATAAATACAGTGACTCTTGGACATTTTGGACTATCCAAGCCCTCATTATGCCTTAGCCACAACACCACACCCATCAGAGGACTCAGCCAGCCGTGGCAACGATACTGCCAGCTCGGGAATGGAAATCATCTGAGATTACTACAATGACATTAAACAAACAATGGACCTGAAAGTGGTTTGGATAGATGGGGTATCTTGCTCATAACACTTCACAGACATTGTAATGTAGCCAAGATGTGAATGAGAAATGTTTCAGGTCTCTCTAATGATGTTTGATTGCAATTCAAACAAAATATAAATGAGGTATGTGGTATAAATGAGTTCTAAACAACACATGGTTGTGTAATATCCCATTAGAATAATAATAATAAAAAAAAAACTTTCACAAAGGTCTGAAATGAGTTGGACTGAGTGTCTATATGAAGGAAACATCTGAATTTACAAACTCTCATTGTAGATTTCAGGCCTAATGAAAACTAGTTCATGGGACATCATTTCTGAGGACATATAGGGCAAAAAATCACCCTCAAATTACTAATAAAAGACTTATTCATATGATTTTGCTTGATGCAAGATGAGTTGAGGTGTTATATTGAATGTTTAAACTACTGTTTCACATGCAAGGTCATAGTAAACACTTCTCAGTTCAATGCCAAGCGTCTTCTTTTTTTAAACAATGCTGGGAAAAGCACCAATTCCCATGCTCACTTTTCTTCAGATGTACTGTATATTTTTGTCCTCCATACCTTCTGATCCTATTGTGAGTCCTTGTCCAGTCATTGAGTTCTTTTTCTGCCCCTCATATAATTTTGTTTATGTGGTTCTGTAATTATGAGACTCTGTAGGAGATCACAATCTCTGTTGTTATCAAACTGCTGATGGATTTTGTTCAACAGATGGTCTCAGCAGGGTTTCACTCATCAGCATTTGCCCCACTCTACTGAGCCTCAAATCCATTAGCTTATATGTTTGTGACCGTCACTCATTAAGCAATTATGAGTTTACAGCTTTGCCTTTAAAGCTTTTATCTCCTAAAACAGAATAGGAAATGCCTTATGAAACAAACTGTATCTGGTTTTGATTTGGTCTGTGATGACATTATAAACCTCAAGAGGGTGTCCAAAAGTGTGGCCTACAGAGCATATCTGAAAATAAGATTACTGAATGCATATTCATTATTTATGCAATAACATAAGCAAGAGCGCTTTGCAACCTCTGAATCGCAGCCCGAGACAAGCAATGTGATATTGATGTTTTATACTCACTTGTTATATAACACTTCAGTACAAAAGGAAGGTAAGTAACTGACATTTTAGACGCAATATCAGATATTTCCAGTACTTCTCCAAGCAACAAACAGTTGCAGTGTTATGTTCCAAAATGAATCAGAATTGTTGCACAAATCGGCTAAGTGAACGATTCAATGACTCACTTATAAAGACAGTGGCTGCATCCAAAATCGCTTGCTTCCCTACTATATAGTAGGTGAAAAACAATATGTGAAAATAGTAGCAAGTTATGCCAGTTACTGGCTGAGTCCTAAATCGAATACATCCCTACTAGTAGGCAAAACAAAAAAACAGTACATGACAAAAGAAGTATGTCCGAATTCACAGTACTCATAAAAGAGTAGTCGGATGACCTTCTGAAGAGTGAATACGAGGTGACGCAACTGATGATGGTAGCGCTCGCAAAGTCAGTACTTATTAAGAAATAAGTACCTAATCGAGAGCAAGTGATTTTGGATGCAACCACCTTTTTGATCCAGAACAAATCAGTGGTTTGTAATTAATTGGTAAAGTGTTCGAGATGCATCAGCATCGGCGTATAGACCGATCGGCGTATAGCATCAAAGTACCGCTTGAGTGATTGGAGAGCATTCAACTCCTTATGCTTTTGAATCGCTCTTGTGGTACTTTGATGTCATGCGCTGATACATCTCGAACAAGCCTACAGTCACCTGTTTTGGTCCTGAATAAATCAGCGTATTGAACGAATCAGTCGAATAATTCAATGACTCAAAAAGACAGCCATGAGTCACCATCTACTGGCAAAAGTCTGGAAAGCACAAACAAGCTGATACAGACAGGGAAAAGTCCCAGTGCTGTTACTTAGAATGCCGTTCGACCAATCAGATCATTTCAAATCTGATGTATTATGAATATTTAGCAGCCCACCCTCAACTCTTGTACTTTCTTTCTTCTATCTTTATCTAATATCATTGTTGCCCTGACCTTTGCACAGGAATATGATACATCCTATGCCTAGTTAGAGAGGAAGCATATATTTTGCTTCTCTGCAGGTTGAAGAACACAAGCAGCTCCCTGTATCTGGAGTGAATGTTCCAACAAAGGCAATCATTGAGCTCAGCTTCACCACTAAGTAGTCAAATAAATCAGGTGTTCCCTTTGCCAACCTCAATCCTACTGCAATCTCAAAGCCATATGGTCAAATATCATCATTTAATCCCAGCAGCCTTGATGCAAGTAGCCGACTAAATAAGTTTTGGTTGGTCCCAAAAAGAAATCATATGGTTTTACATAAAATCTCACAGTTAATATTTGTCTTTATCTGAGATTTAGCACACAGGAAAACATTATTATTTTGTAGTTTCTAGTTTTGGTTGACTCCAACTGATCATGTGTGGGTTTATTTTTAAGACTAAAGAGTACAATTCACATGAAATTACCATAGGAATATCTCACATTTTAAACTGAGGTCATCATCCCTAAAAATAGCTCAGTCATTACTAATGCAGAAGTCATCCAGCCGTGTAAAAGCAAAGCCAAAACAAAAATGATGTAACTCACGCAATGATGTAACTTCCTCTGTACGAATGAGGCGCACTCCGTAATACAAAATCTCATAATTCACATCACAACTGAATGAATAATTCAATTAAATAAAACATTTGATGTTATTTATTCTTTATTGATATAATTAAATAATTGACAAATATAATTCAATGTCTTACATGTCTCTATATAGAATTTCATGGGCTTAAGTCAAAATAGCCGCGTGCTGTTATTTAAAGTCAGAATTATCCTGACCTGAGACTCACCTGGCAAAGAATACTGCGGATGTACTTCCCACAGGCCACGAATCCTGTATGATCGAAGTAGTCCATGGTCTGGTAGAAGCGCTGGGAAATTTGGTTATCCCTGTCTAAGTCACAGCATCCAAATTTGGCATACTCCTTGCAGAAGAGCAGGGGCTCCGGAGGCTGGAATGGAGGCTTGTAGTCCAGGCACTGTGGGTGGGCATTTCCCTGCAGAGGGATCAGGAGGACCACCAGACACAAGCAGTGAGCTCTCCACAGTGTCATTCCTCTCATTGCACAGGCGAAAACTGCATACAAAGGTGTCTTGTGCTGAGTATGAGAAACACCAATAGTGTGGCGGAGTTTCTCCGTCAGTTAGTGGTGGCTGGTGGCCTGTCTCCCGCAAACACGTGCGAATGCACACACAAACACACACATGTGGCTCTAGGGCAGAGAAGCGGCCGGAATACTGCTACACAAGGCCCACTCATTCAACAGCCATGCCACACACACACATACACATCTCTACAAACACACACTTCTCTATTCCCTCCCTCTTTCCACCCTGTCTCCTCCTCTGCCTTTCCCTCTTTTCCCTCTCTTTCTCTCATTCTTCGGCAGATGCATTCCTTCTTCTTGCGGCTGGCCTGCATCACACGCTTGCAGCTTCCCTCCCCCGACTGAACCCATGCCTCTTTCTCTTGCTTTCTCACACAGAGCATGCTAGTCCTTTCATTTCACCAATTTTCGTTCATGTGGTTGTCCTATAAAAGAATCTTCAACCAAGCTTCTCAACCTACTTTTTGTGTTAAAAGACATCTTTAGCATGATGCAACATCGCTTTCTGTGTGTTCATACCTCGCTGTCTGCTTAGTCGGGTGAGATTCAGGTCTCCTGATTTTACAGCTCTTTTTTTCCCAAACACTAGTGAGCTGTTTCACTGTCTGACTTGATTTTGCATCCTAACAGAAACCGGTACTCACAGATTTGGAACAGCTTACTTCGGAATATTTAAAAAAGAAAAAAAAAAAAACCCTGTACATTAAGATAATATAAAAAGAATAAAATAAAAGGCCACTTAAGTGTATTTAAAGGGTTCACCCAAAAATAAAAATCCTGTCATTGATTACTCACGTCGTTCCATGGGATGTAAGACCTTCTTTCATCTTCGGAAAAGATCTTTTTGATCAAATCTGAGAGCTTTCTGTCCCTCCATAGACAGCTACACAACTACAACTTTGATGCTTTAAAATGTTCATAAAGACATCATAAAACTAAGTGAGTGGTTTAGTCCAAATATTCTACAGAGTCTCCATATCTTTATATGATGAAGAGCTTGAATTAAAGGCTTTTATTCACATATAAACATTCATCAACCCACACATCAGTTATGGTAAATGGAAGGTCAAGGTCATTGAAACCAATGAGCTTCATTCTCGTGTTACGCAGAACGTTTGAGCTTCAGCTAGGCACAGGAATCTCTCAGATTTTATCAAAAGATCTTCATTTGTGTTTATGAATGATGGATTTATGATGTTTGAGTATTTAATGACAGAATTTTCATTTATGGGTGAAATAACCCTTTAAGCATAAAGACTGTACACTTTTAAAAGTGAATTTTGTAGTAATTGTAAGTTCGCCAGAACACTTTAACTATATTTTAGAACAAAATAATAGAAAAAAAATATGAAATTACATATAAAGAAGTCCTACTTAATTGGGTCAAAAAAGCATTTGAAGTCTACAGGCAGCTCAGTATGGAAGAGTGTTCGTCGGATCTGTTGAAAACCTCTGCATAGACTTTCTCTCTGCCTACACTATATATGTTACTCAATGTGAATGTGTCTCTCATCTGTTTTTGATTCCCATGTCAGACAGCCATGAGGAGCATCTGTTCTCTCACGTAGATCAAGAGCTTGAGGTTCCTTCACTGCATCAGCAGTGGTTACATAACTCACAAAATGACAGAGTCAAGTAAAGCAACGAAAGTTGTTTAGGATAAATGTTTCGTTTGTGAACCTTCTGTTATGGGTTTGTTTTGGTTTTTTGTCTGATTAAATCATAGTGGAAAAACTAGATCTTGAAGTTAATGTGTCACATTCTTGTGGATAAATCTCTATTTTTGATTGCATTGTTTCGCGCAAACCCAGTCTGCTCTGAATATGATATTAGATTTGTCTTTTGGAAATTAAAGTTTAATCCCTGCATGCTTATGTAACTAATAAAATAGAACACTTTTTCATTTTAATCCTGACAAGAGGCTCCAGTTGCTTTGAATGTCTTTGCCAATGAATGTCTGCCAAGGACTTAATAAACTTGGACTCTTGCTAAAAGAGCATAACAAAGTTTGATCCATATCCCACTGTGTCTGTGAGAGGCCTTTTTTGTATATGGTGAGCATTCGTGGAAGGAAGTCCAGTAAACTGAACCTGGTGATTCAGCGCCACACCATGTGGAGACCTTCTGGGAAACTACGTCTTATGGGTAACTTAATGACTGCCGTCAACGTGACTCCTGAACACAGCAGATAGAGAAGATGAACGTGGCAGTGATATGTTTTGGCCGACACTTTAAAGAGCAGCATTTCTAAGAAGGACTTCCTGAATAATAAGACTTTTGAGAGCTGCTTAGCTTTGCATGTGGAGGATGTTCAGTGTCTGGTCGTGAAAATGTTTTTTGAAGTTTCAAATGACGACTCTTGTGATGTTTTTCACTTTTTTAAGATACAGTATCAATACAAATCACATATATATTTTAAAAAGCAAACAATGCACATGCCACAACTTCTGAGAAAATCAGACTCCCAATATTTTGCACAGCGAAATTTCGAGGGGCAAATCAGTCATTCAAATAGAAATCTGTGCAATTGGGACGAAGCTTCGTGTAAGGGCGAATTTTGTTTGTATTCAAATTAGTCACGTGAATTTGCCACGCTGACAACATAAGGCTAGTTTGGTTTATCGCTGCACGATGACGCGTTTTAACGGATCTTCATCATTTTTTAAAAAAAAAAAAATGTATGTACATTTATACTTAGTTTATGTTTACATCAAATTACAAAATATTGCCATTATCAATCTCTATTTGTTTCATCTTTTTGAAAGTCGTGAAAACACTTTTTCTTTTGCTATTTGAGAAAAAAAGGGAAATATATTTGATGTATTCTCTCATTTACTGCCATAGAATTTTGGAATGTGAAAAGGACAATGTTTTTGTTTTGTTTTTTTGCATGTGAAACTTCTCTGGAAACATCCCAGTTTGTGGAGTACGGCATGAACTTGAACGTTATCATAGAGATTAAGAGGACCTGTAGAACGAGACAAACCTTGGCAAATGCTTTAAACCGTGTTGAGTCACTGTCTATGTTATGACGAGAAGTTCGGATGGTCCTTGAGGATGGCGAATAAACATAATAATGCATAATAAAAGACTGGAGATAAAAAGGTTTTGAGAGGTCAGGATGACAACAGCAATGAGTGGATGGAAAAGAATCATGTTGTTGGTTCAAATAACTCAACAAAAGGGTGGTCGTGGCCTAATGGTGAGGGATTCGGGCTTGTAACCGGAAGGTTGCTGGTTCGATTCCCATGCCGCCAGGAATTGAAGGTTATTGTTGTGAATGAACAGCACTCTCTCCATCTTTGATACCATGACTACGGTGCCCTTGAGCAAGGCTTGAAACCCCTAATTGCTTCCCTTTGTAAGTCGCTTTGCATAAAAGCGTCTGCCAAATGAAAATGAACTCGGATCGTTCCAAATTCTTTTTTCAAATGCAATGCAAACACAATAAATGACAATAGTGGGGGATATCATTTCAGAATTTCACTGTTAAAATGTATTCAAATAGAATTAAGTGGGTAAATAATGTCCTCTCATTCCCATCATCAACAGGTTAACTTGTTTTGAAAATGATAATTATAATAAAGAATGCAATCCTCACAATAATCCTCAATCGTGCTCCAATTAGAATTGGCTTCCGACTCTATATTTAGAAGCAGTGGTAAAACCTCCTCTTGAAGCAGCTCTGAGATTACAGAGCACAGAAATTACTGTAGTTTAATTGCATTGCGCACAATCAGAGCAGATTGCATCCTTCCGATGATCCGGGTCTGGTCTAGAAGTTTAATGAAACTGTCTTGGGTAAATTAGAAGACAAATTGTGAGGATAATGCGGTTTGGCTGGTTACAGCATTGTCCAGTTAGTCCCTACTGACAAACTACAACATTGTAAGTTTGGGGCAAACTGAAATGGTTAGCTTTCTGTTAGATCTTCTTGATGGAGGGCAATGAATGTGAGAGGGGAAAAGAGAGAGTGAGTGAGAGTGAGAGAGAGTGAGAGAGTGAGAGAGAGAGAGAGAGAGAGAGAGAGAGAGAGAGAGAGAGAGAGAGAGAGAGCTAATGTTGGATAATTTAATGCTCCTTTATCAGTGATCTCTGGCTTGTTTGTGGTGCGTAATTACAATTTTGTGGCCATTAAGTGCAGAGACAGCGATTTTGCAGCAGACGGCGGACACAGCCAGGTCATCCCAGGTCAAAAGTACAGGAGTAAAGTTTTTTAAGGTCACAACTGGATTATTACTCTACACACACACAGATATATAAATACAACCATTTTGATCACCAAAATTTCTTTTGAAAATTCCTTCATGCCTTAAAAGAGATTGAATGCAACTCTACATCCTTACCTCATTTTTTATACGTGGATGAATATGCAAATTAGCCCCGCCTCCACTCGCTCCAGCTCCAGCTCCAGATGCACTATCGCCCTTTACAACATCGAATACATGACAGTAATATGATCAGCCTTTTGCTTGACTACGTTATCAAACAGCTAATAATGTGTTGCTAATGTTACACAAACCGTGTTCCCGTTCACGAGGCATACAGCTCTTCTAACAATAAGGATCCTTAAAAAAGCTTTGAACACCTTAAACATCAGCGGAGAAAATATACCCGCTATATTGATGAATCTACCCCGTTTTTCATATCAACAGAAAAATATACCTGGATAACCTTCTCGAGAGTCCCTGCTTCATAGCTGATATGCACATTAACATGATTAAGAGTTTGTGACGTCAGAAACACCAGCGATTTCAAACCGTGGGTTTGAGACAGTCTTTAGATCAGCACTTTTAAAGAGTGAATTCTCAGCAATGGCGTTGAATTTGCACATGGTTTGTCTTATATCATATTAAAAACACCACATATAAACAAGATTAAAAACCTGATTATCACCACAAGGGGTCTTTAAATGAAAATGATTATTGCACTGAGAGTATAACATATTTGCTCGATAAAAAATTACATGAAAATCCATTTTTACACATTTTTTTATGTACAGTATAGATAATAATACTTGCATAAAATAACAGCAGAACAGAGATATTTGCCAACATGCAAGACAGTCTAAACGCATGAGTCAAAAGAAAATCACGTCACTTTTATATGTATCATCTTCATACAAAAAAAAGAAAAGAAAAAAAAAAGGCAAATTAAGCGGGTACAATTATCAAGATTTTTAAAGTGTGCATCATGTCCTATAATAATGCTAAGGCAAAACGAATTATAGAAGTGGCGAATTATCACTTTAATGAAATCCAGTCAGATCCCTTTGAATCCAAGTAAAGTGAGACACATTCTGACACTTCATGGCTGTTGGTTAGATGATAAAAATCAGTGCCATCCCATTCCCAAGAATATTTACATAATGATAGATGAGCTCAACTGTCCCACTTTACATGTTCATCTCACATTTAACAGTGCAATCTGTGATAACTGGATTTTTTTGCACGTGAAACAGTGCTGTATTGCTGTGCTGTTCACAAAGAGCGTCCCTGAGGGTCCGGTGTTACTCATTCATTCACAAATTTCAGATCGGACCGATAAGGAGCAAGCAGATGGATATGCAATGCATGAACAGATGATGTTTGAATGAAAATCACAATGAAACTCAAGTTGACCACCATAAATATATAAAGTGCTTCTCCATTTATATACAATTATGCACTTTTTTATTAACTTAACACCCTCTAAATCCAAATACAACAATTAGATGCATAATATTATTAAAACTATATTTCGTGTCAATGACAGTCCTACTAATAAAAATAAAAAGTTGCTCTTTTTGCTCACTTTTGAGGAGATTTTCAAACTTTCTCCACCACACGCAAATACGTCTCAGAAAAATACTGTTTATCCCTCATATGCATTTTGTGATTTGACTAAAAATAAAATAAAATATAATAATCCTAACATTTACAGATATTCAGAGCATGTTGACATTATGAATCTGCTCGATTTCCCCAACAGGAATTCACTTGATAATCAAACAAGCTCCTCCACTTCTGAGTGTCTTTAAAGCAGGTTCCCGTTGTGCTGCTGCAGCAATCAAAGGGTCTCAAAGCATTTGATTCTTGTGAGAATATGCTCTAATACAAGCATCCTTTAGGCTGCAACATCTGAAAGACAAGAAAAGACATGTTAAAGGGTCACGAAAGACCACAAAGATCTTGCAAACGGAGCCTCGGCTGTGATGCATAATAATAGTATGTTTTGAATGATGGGCGAAAAAAAAAAAGAGAAAAGCATTTTGATGGTCTTGTACTGGTTATCTAGATCGCAGAATGAATTCACGTACCGATTGTGATTCAAGGCAAGTTCGATGTTTGGAAGAAAATATGCAAGAGATAATTTTCATGGTCATTACCACAAAACACAACTTGTATGGGCGATCAGGTCTGTATTAACCCTCTTATTACAGGACTACTTACCAAATAAATGGACATTATTTATAATTAGCAAACTGCAACAATTATTATTATTATTATTATACAATTATTCAAATACTCACTACCGGTCAAAAGTCTTTTCTTAAGTCTGTTATGCTCACCGAGACAAAAATACGGTAAAAAAAGTAAAATATTACCATTTAAAAGAACTGTTTTCAATGTGAATACATATAGTAAAATATAATTTATTTCTGTGATCAAAGCATCATTACTCCAGTCACATGATCCTTCAGAAATCATTCTTATATCAAGAAACATTTATGATAATGTTGAAAGCAGTCGTGCTGCTTCATAATCAGCATATTATATTGATATAGAAAAAAAACACATTTTAAAGTACATTAAAATAATGGTGATAGCATTTCACAATATTACTGTTTTTACTGTATTTTTCATAACACAGCCTTGAGCATAAGAGACTCCTTTCAAAAACATGCTTAATTATTCGAAACTTTTGACTTTTTATGCATAATTGTGATGTAATTGACCAATCAGAATCCCAGAAAGCTGCGTATTAAAGGGATAGTTCACCCAAAAATGAAAATTACCCCATGATTTACTCACCCTCAAGCCATCCTAGGTGTACATGACTTTCTTCTTTCTGACGAACACAATCGGAGTTATATTAAATAATGTCCTGGCTCTTCCAAGCTTTGTAATGGCAGTGAATAGAGAATGAGATTTTGAAGCCCAAAAAAAGTGCAACCATCCATCATTAAAGATATCCACACGGCTCCAGGGGGTTAATAAAGGCCTTCTGAAGCAATGTGTTTAAGAAAAATATCCATATTTAAAACTTTAAAAACTTGAATAACTGGCTTCCGGCAGAAGAGCTTGCTGTAAAATGAAGCTTAAAATTTACTACAAAGAATTTAAAGAAACCTTACCTCCAAAATGAGATCATTCCCACTGCGTCCACACCGGAGCGCACGGATCGGCAGCATTACGTTCTCTAAAGGCACATTGTGGTGTGGTTGAGAGCGTGATGACACCTGCGTCTCCATTGACTCCGGAGTCAAGCACACAAAAGGTTACGGCTGTGCCACATTTCTGAGATCAATCTGCGGCCAGAAAAATAGCACAGCCCTGTTGCCAAACTCCTGAAGGAAAATTCAGGGAGAGGGAGACACGATTCAACCCTTCAGCCTGCTTCACCACAGAGCAAAGCCGAGCGATGGATATCTGTAAAGTCTGCATTATCTGAGCCAGATGAAATCAGATGATTTATAGATCGGCTTTAACACATAACATTCAAAGGTTTGGGGTCGGAAAGAGTTTAATGCTTTTTAAAGAAGTCTCTTCTGCTCACCAAAGCTGCATTTATTTGATCAGTACAAATAGTAATATTGCTAAATATTATTACAATGCCAAATATCCATTTTCTATGCGAATAGATGTTCAAATATAATTTATATCCTGTGATCAAAGCTGAATTTTCAGCATCATTACTCCAGTCTTCAGAGTCACATGATCCTTCAGAAATCATTCTGATATGATGCTCAAGAAACATTTCTGATGATCAATGTTGAAAACTGATTCAAAAGCATTTATTTGAAATAAAAATCTTTCGAAACATTATAAACATCTATATATAGACAACATTGTGCAATAGAGTGTCAAAGAACACTATCATCTCCGAACTAAAACCCCGCAAAATGAGTTCAACCACGACTCGGATGCAATAATACAGAGCGACTGCCTGCTAAATGAGCTTTAACCTCTGAACTTGAAGCTCCTCCAACCCAGTTTGATTAATCGCGGCGGATCAAAAGTCATGTTTCAGTTCAGAGATCCAGCAGACCATTAATAATTGTGTGGACCATCAACAGGCCAGAAAAAAAGAGTTTTGGGCGTTGAAAAATGAGCTATGATTGAATTAATGAGGTGGCATTTCTGTATCTGTAAGCCACAGAAGATGAGATTCAGCATCATCCAAGCACTAATATGACCTTGCACACGCTCACACTAAACTATGAACTCGGACTGAAGCGGACACGGCTAATGTTTTTACAAAAATAGACTGCATTAAAACAATTAAATGGGAGAGAAGTCGGTTTGAGTGGCATTATAGTAGGACAGACACTCAAAAAAGTGAAAGGTGATTTTTTTTTTTTTTGTTGTTGTTGTTGTTGTTGTTAAAACACTTATCCTATCCAAGTTTAATGTGTAGAGACTATCAATAAGCCATTCCTAGGAAACACTTAATTAAGTGCCGTTTCCCACCAAAGTCTGAGGGTCCGTTTACATTACAGCGATGTACTAAAAACGTAAAACGATCCCTTTCGCACGGATCCCCCCTCCTCCCAAAAAAGCTGCATTCTGCTGCCATACCAGTAGATGGCGACGTCACACGGTAAAGAAACACTACGCGCCTATAAACACATCACACGCATGCGCATAACATCACCGTTTTCATAAATTCATGTTTTGTAGTTTACACGGCGATAAAAAACATTTGCATTTTGAAACCCGTTTTCAAAAGTTTGCATTTTCACGCCCCCAAAACGCTGTTGTCGTGTAAATGAATGCTCAAAACGCATAAAAATGTGTTGCATAAACGCCCCCTTAGTATATAGACTGGTTAGCATAACGTTAGTCCCTACTGGTAGATGTAAAAAAGCTCCCTCCCTCCCTCCTCCCCTCGCTGACGACTATTAAAAAGTAGCTGTATATTCTAATTTAATAAAAATAAAATTTTTAAAATGTTTTGCTAGTAACTGTTTACTTATTTAACGAACTGTGAAGAATGATATGGCTTGGGTCTGTGCATTTTCTTGCCAATCAATAAGCTGATTATAGTCACGTCATCCAGAGATGCGCTCAAGTCCTCCTCGAATGTTCGTATTTACGAGTTGTGAAGTCGCATTTACGACGTCGGGTGCGCTCAAATCACTTCGATAGGAGCAAGATGGCGATATATACATTATCAGCAAAATTTAAAAAGGTTTTTTAAAGGATGTGTTTTTGCTTTGTTTATACTCCATTTATGAAGGCGCTTTTATATATATTCTATAGTAATTGTACAATACTACGTTTTTTTATACATGCCTCTTTTGTAAATAAAACAAATTCAATATATACACATTTAATTATATATACAAAATTATTTATTGGTTTATTTCACTGTGCACTACAAGCGCACAACTCAATCACCAGTAATTACGTCTTGGTTGTGATATTCATGTCTGTTTAACTCGTAAATATGATCTTTCTGACATGGCTTGAATACACAAACACATTGCTCACATTTGCTGACAAGTATGTCTAACATATGTCGTAATGTATCATATAATCGGTCCAAAAAGTGTTGACTCCATCGTTAGAGGCAGAAATGGGCAGAATGACCAGAAGCACAGTGAACTAATGCCAGTTAATGCATAGACCCGTCGGACAACCACCATCTGTCTAATTTAGCATGCACTGACACTCAGAAACATGCACACTTATTTGAGTCCCATCCGGAGACGCATGTCCCAGGGATTTGCTTTATCATGATGATCAACAACTGGACAGTTGACGGTATGTTACGCAACGCTGGCTTATATAACCAAGCAAACTGTAACCGACCCTTTCTGATGAAGAAATTGACCCATGCTTTATTTAGCAACAAAAAATCTATAGAAGAATAAGTGCTATGTAATTCATTTAATCGGCTGCCTTTAAGTTCGCTCGAATGCATCTTTGGAGAAAGGAGGCAGAAGGTTGTTGCTTGCATACTACATACTGTGCTAAGGTGCAGACGGGTGAAGGGTCAGGAGTTCAGGCTGTGTACTTGGACACTACGGGGTCTAAAAGGCACAGGCGCACACCACTGCTACCACCACAATGTTGCCAACGGTTGCAATGACAGCCACCCACAGCCAGATGGTTTCGTCGGGCTCCTCTTCTTTCTCGACTGGTTTGGGCACGATGGCGTTGAGGTTAGAGTTGGAGGTCTGAAGGGGTGTGTTGCCATTGTGTTGAGAATCCATGAAGGCTCCGCTGACTGCTTGAATATGCTGTAAGAAATGGGAGAAAACATGGAAAGTCTTTAAGTCAACATGGTATGATAAAATGACCTCATTTTTTTTTTAAAGGGGTCCAATCCTCTTTTTTCCATGTTCATCTTTCTTTAGTGTGTAATGTGAAAGCTCAAAACACCTCCATTGTAGAGTTTTCTTCACAAATTCCTCATTTTAATAATTCATGTGCAGAATAAAGGAGCGGGGCCTGGTTGAGTTAGTTGAAACTGGCGGTTATAGTAAGGGGCGGGACATTTTCCAAATACCAATCACAACACACCGCTCCAGCCGACCAATCAGAGCACATTGTGCTTTTCAGAAGGAGGGGCTTCATAGAGACAGGACGCAAACAGAGCGTTACTGACAGACTGCGAAGAGAGGAGCTGCAACAATGGAGAACATGAGGAAAATAATCAATATCTTCTATTAGAGCCAAAAACAACAAGACTCTGAAGAAAGGGTGCAATGGTTCTATTGATTAGATTCCAATCAATAAGATAAAGCCTTACTCTCAAAGTAATATATTAAAATAAGCCTGATTATGTAAAAAAAATGGTTTGCAAACGGCATTTTATATTGACTTTAGGCGTCTTGTGTAATCTTAAACTCGACTTTCAACCGTTTGATGGTCAAAGTTATTTGTAAAGTGATTTTCCAATGCACATCGTTTCATAGCAGGGAAGCATGATTTTAATGTTTACAATATCTTCATGCATTATAGTAGAATTAGCAGATTAGAGCTGGGCAATAATATACTATTGCTCTATGCGAGTATACTGAAAGCAAAATAGTTTAAACAATATATCCATAACATTTAAATATTGAGCTGTAATATAGTATAATTTCGTGAGTTTATTTTACGTATGCAGGTAATGTACATCCAACTTTAAACACATTGATTAACATCGAGGTAACATTAAGCAGATTTGATATATAGTGCATACTGTGTAATGTGACTAGTAGCATCTGTTTAAAAAAAGAATATCAATTTATCATGTAATTTTTTAATCGCTCCCATCTGGCGTATGATGTCACCAGTCTGGAGGTGTACAGGTGCGTTCTGGGTAGCGACGATCATTTTGTTCCGTCGCTGCTCTATCTCCACGATGACGAGCTCCATTCATCAGATCCAGATGCACTCGTCGCTCTGACCTGAGAGCAGCTGTGTGAAGGTTGAAGAAGAACTCCATTTAGAGCGAAAGCAAATCTGCTGCATGAATGAACAAGTAGAAATCCCCCTTACTCTTAATTCAAATTAATGATGTGTCATTTTGAAACTAATTTCAAGTGATATAGATTTTTCTCTCATTACCTTATTAAGATTACTGAATGCGCCTCATTACTGCTACTCAAGTCTTAATATGATTAAATTAAGAGCCAAAGATATTCAAAGTTCGAATCCGGTCAATATAATATTCCAGCTAACAGCGAACAATCTCAGAACTCTTCCTACCGTTCCAAAATTATGAATAAACGTTCTTCTAACAACGTTAATAGAACGCTCGTTCTTAAACGTTCCCATGATGTTTATCAAAATGAAAAAAAAAATGCAATGTTCCATTAACATTCATAATACCTAAAAAACAAAAAAAAGAGGAAATTTCAGAGAACATTCAAAAATAACGTTTTTATAACTTAAAGGGGAACATTATCAAAATTCTTGAGAATTAAACTACAGAGAAGGGCAGCAATAAATCCACAAACAGAAAATACTACTAAGAGTCGGTGACTTGTCACAACTAAAGGCCATTATAAGTGGTAAGCAGAGATGTTCTCTATTGAAGCGTCCTCACATGCAAACATGCTTTAGTTCAGCAAAGATTGCAGCGGCTGAGAGATATTTCTGCATGCTCATGTTGAAGAACAACCATGCTTTAAGCCGCTGTCATATAAACTCTGTGTCATGCTTCACAAATATATTGGCTGCCTTCTGAGTTCACCGGAGGGGATACACACGTCATTAACCCGCAGCTCTTCACAGCACCGCCATAAAGGAAATATACAGTCCCTGTTATCCTTGAGCTGCTGGAGTTTACTGTACAGATCTCAACTAAATCAAACCAAGCTCCAATGCTAGGTGCAATACATCAATTTAAGTTTAAATTAGATATGATTTGAAATAATATAATATACACATACACACATATATATATATATATACACACGTAAACACAGCATAACATTATGAGCACCTTCCTAATATTGTGTTGGTTCCGCTTTTGCTCCAAAACAGCCCTGACCCATTGAGGCGTGGACTCCTCTAGACCCTGAAGGTGTTCTGTGGGATCTGCTCCGAGATGTTGGCAGCAGATCCTTTAAGTCCTGTAAGATGTGAGGTGGATCCTCCAGACACTCGATTGGATTGAGATCTTGGGAATTTGGAGGTCGAGTCAACACCTCAAACTCGTTGTGCTCCTCAAACCATTCCTGAACCATTCCTGCTTTGTGTCAGGAGCATTATCCTGCTGAAAGAGCCACAGCCACCAGGGAATACCGTTTCCATGAAAGGATGTTCATGGTCTGCAACAACGCTTAGGGAGGTGGTTCGTGGATGCAGGACCCAAGGTTTCCCAGCAGAACATTGTCCAAAGCATCACACTGCCTCCGCCGGCTCGCCGTCTTCCCATAGTGCATCCTGGTGCCATGTGTTCCCAGGTAAGAGACGCACACGTGATTCATCACACCAGGCCATCTTCCTCCATTGGTCCAGTTCTGATGCTCACGTCCCACTGTTGGCTCCTTCGGCGGTGGACAGGGGTCACCATGGTCACCTGACTGGTGATGCAGTGTGTTCTGACACCTTTCTATCAGAACCAGCATTAACTTCTTCAGTTTGAGCTACAGGAGCTCGTCTGTTGGATCGGACCACACGGGCCAGCCTTCGCTCCACACGTGCATCGATGAGCCTCGGCCGCCCGTGACCCTGTCGCCGGTTCACCACTGTTCTTTCCTTGGACCACTTTTGATTGACACTGACCACTGCGGTTTTGGAGAAGCTCTGACCAAGTCGTCTAGCATCACAATTTGGTCCTTGTCAAACTCGCTCAAATCCTTACGCTCTTTTTCCTGCTTTTAACATCAACTTTGAGGACAAAATGTTCACCATAATCAGTGTTATTCACTTCACCTGTCAGCGCTCATAATGTTAAGCCTGATCAGTGTATATATATTTTTTTTTTTAAACCAAAACCATAACTGATGAGAATAATTTATGACTGATTTTAGCTTGCTTTAAAATCATTGTGAACCTTGCAATATGTATATTTAATAAATCAGGTCTCTTAAAATGACTGGTTGCATCCCAAAGTTCCTTGTTCTCTCCTTGTCGTAGGATTCAAGCTGAGGCACGTTCAAGTGAAATGACTTTATTACTTCCAGCCCATTGCAAACCAAATCAAACCAAACCAAAGGTGCATGAAGCAAACCGTATAAAGTAAAATAGCCAACATTTAGGATGAAGCGCTAGGTAAAATGACATGAAAATAAAATGAGGTGAATGAACTGTGAACATTTTGCTCCTGAAGTCATGTGCATAATCAGGCGTCCCTCTGCCACATGTCGGCACATTTGGATATTAAAAAGGTCAACAGGCACACGCAACCCCCGCAAGATCTCATGTTCACTAATGTGGACCGTCCTGTTGAGCAACGCTGACCACATTTACAAGTAATTTATTATTAGATGACCTCATATATAATATCACAAAATAATATATTTATTGTACAAAGTAGAAAAAAAGATATTCTAAGAACGTTTTGATTGTGTTTCTATGTAGTTATAGAAAAGTTATTTCTGAATGCTCAAAAAGTCCAGATTTTTAAACTTTAAAAATGTTACAATGTTATGTCCTGCAAACATTACAGGAACGTTTCTCTAACGTTCTCTAAACATTCTAAAACATTTAAAAATGTTAGACAAAATAAAAAAAATAAATTCCATGAATACTGTATAAATAATTTTTTTGTGCTAACATTTTGAGAACATTATTAAAGACCAGAAAACTTTGAGCGAACGTTCTATTAACATTACCAGAACATACATCGACAACGTTGGTTCATAACTTCTGAGAACGTTCCCTTTTAGCTGAGAATCTCCAAAAGTTTAATGTTAATTTGGGAACATGATGCCTAAATCTGAATCAGTTTATTTTTTATTTTTTTTAAACAACAAATGATAATAAATTTACCTGGACAACCCAAAACAAAGCGATGAACTTCACTTAACCACAATCTGGCCATCAAACCACATTCAGCTTTAAATCACAAATCAAGGCATTGATGGATAAACGCAGGAAGGTCATGAGAGCGACACGTGTGAGGCTGTATAACCATCACAGGCACACAGACACATACAACTCATGAACCTGTTCCTATCAAGAGCAATTTAGGCAGTATTAATATGTTAGATGGATGGAAAGATCGAGAACAAGAGAAAGAAAAGACACTTAGCGGTTCACTGAAGAAGAAAAACAATTAAAGAGAATGAATACCTCTATGTCTCTGCTCCCGAGTCAAAAGATGGATAAACTGTCTTTAAAACGGTCGCTTTTCTCACTCTACATCGATTGCACTCGGATCCATGTGTGTGTGAGTGTGTGTTCGAGAGAGAGAGAGAGAGAGAAAGTAATCTTGCTGTGGAGGATTAGAGTCCATCTGAATTGATCTGCTTTTACCCTCTCAACAAATCAGACAAAATCACACATTATTCAGATACTGCAAATTCGATATTTCTGTGGCCGTTCATCGATCCATCAGTTCTCCTATTGAAGCGCTTGGATGGGATCAGTAATGCAGACACATGCATGTTTCAATCGAAACCAAAACATTAAGCCTTTGAAAGTATTTATCAGATTGGGTCTTTCGAGCATGCAAACAAAACAGACGGAAGAACGGCTAAATCCAGGAGGATCATGACGGAGAACATCTGGCCATGATCGGCACTGACCTGCCTAATCTCGTCAAACATCGTTCAATGTGAAATCAGTGTTGTTTTTGTATTATTTATATACTATTAATATTTAGAATTAGCCTTTTATTTTTAAAATTTAATTCAAATTTTAGTCATTTTCTTTAAACTTTTGTTTGTGTTTAAATATCATTTGTCTTTTTTTTTTGTTGACTTTGAATTATATTTCAGATTATTTCACTTATTTTATTTCAGTTGCAATATTTCTAATTCACTTTTGAGTTTAAGGTTAGGTTTTCTTCAAGTTAGTGTGCGTTTACATGACAACAACATGCTAAAAATGGAAAAGTTGACGACGGTGTTGTCAAAAAAGCTAAAAATGCTGTATTCTGCTGCCAGTAGGTGGCGATGTGGTGAACTCTACACGCCTATAGACGGAACACGTAACACTCATCCGCATGACGTCACGGTTTTCACGAATTCGCATTTTTGTAGTGAACAGAGACAATTATGGTATCGTTTTCAAAAGTTTGCACTTTCCAGCTACAGTCGTCCTGCAAATCAATGGCTAAACGCATAAAAAGTTTTCCATTTTCAGTTTAAAACTATGTCGTGTAAACGGCCCCTAATATTTGTATCTTATTTTAACTATTTCACTTAGCAATTTTTTTTAATAGTATAGTTGTAATTTTAGTTAAAAATAACAGCACTGCCCTAGTGAATAATAAATATACTAAAATGTATTTGAAATACATTTATTTTATGGTAAGTATACTACATTTTAAAGACTGATAGTGATATTAAAACACATTTTAGGCTTAATATTAAGAAAAGTACATTGTGCAATAAAGTACTCCTCCAAATAAAGTTTAATTCTAATATTTACATCAG
This sequence comes from Zacco platypus, assembly GCA_038088235.1. NCBI lineage: Eukaryota > Metazoa > Chordata > Actinopteri > Cypriniformes > Xenocyprididae > Zacco > Zacco platypus. The sequence goes on along the minus strand of CM076075.1, from coordinate 8,410,436 downwards.
TAAGTCTCAAGCAATAGGTCAGTAAAAATGTTAATGGATTTGTGGTATACTATATGTATAATATGTGGTATATAAAATTAATGTATTTTTTTTCACTGGGCTGTGTGGAAATCTCTTTATATCGATATTTTTATAAATATCTTTTTAATGTTTAAGAATATAAACCTGGATGCAGCTGCACTGTTTATATTATTTCTGCAGAATAGATTTTAGCGTGATATAATGTGTATAATGGAGTTGAGAGTATGAACAAATGAACAACCAATAGCGAGGAACCAAGAGACAGCTTAACTATCCATTAATTTTTCGGGATTAATCACGCATATCTGGAACACGTTTTTTATCTGCAACCCTTTAACCATTTCTATTTTGTTTCCGTTTCTCCTACTTTATTAGTCTATAAACGGGCTCAGACTCACACTAATGCTGATTGGATCTCCTGAGAAACTCATCAAATGTCATCCATCTTTCTAATCCAGTTCTATGGCACAACCTGAGTATTTTCCATTAAGACCACAATGCGCTCCGATTCCAAGCGGGAATAAGCTTGAAAAACATGAAAAATCAAATCCATCTTCAGCCGTTCTGACATTCGCATTACAGAAACTATTATCCTCGATTAAATCATGCGCTGCCCAGACATTTGACTGATGACGTGCAACATTTCACACAGTTAAACTCTGGATAATTCACACAAAAATGCTAATTCTTGTCATCATTAATGTTCCACAGAAGAACGCAAGTCATACAGGTTTGGAACAACATGAAAAATGAAATGCATAGATCTTTCCATCACAGTTCTCAAGAGACCGTATAAAACTCCTCACACTTTCCTCTTTTATTTCTATGTGAGTGGGAAAACACATCTGTCCAGTTTCAAACAGCCTCTGAAAATCCTACTTGGTCAAAAACCCTGAAGGAACTCTTGTGATACAGCTAAGGATATTTACTTTTATGGACACAAAACAAACTTATGAATGAGGAATATCACAAGAAACATAATAAAAGCCAAAAATATTCAAATACTGCAAGAAAAAAAAAGCAATTTTTCAAGATTTATCCATTTAAATATTAAAATTCCATCGAACTGAACTGAATAATCCTTAAATATTTTTTTAACTAAGGATTATTCAACTCAATTTATGCATTTAATGTATTTAGGTTGGTCCAGCAATATTAAATAATATTGTCGACTTGAATAAAACCAGTCAATTTAGACGTTACCATTTGTTTCAGTGTGTGCGTGTAGGTTTTATTAGTTAACTACACAAACATGAACTAACAATGAACAATCCTTCTACAGCATTTATAAATCTTAATGTTAATTTCAACATTAAAACATTATTAAAATCAGTTGTATTTGTATTTGTTAACATTAATTAATGCACTGTGAACCATCATGAACAATAATATTTTTAATAACATTAACAAAGATTAATAAATGCTTTAAAAAAATACATGGTACAACATTATTTTACAGTGCCCGAGTTACACGTCACTACATGTACTTACTATAGTAATAACAGTAAATTATGCATAATTACAAGTAACTAACATTAAATCAAACCGTAACTCTATAGTAAGTACATGTAGTTAATTAATAATTACAATGTGAACACAGCACTAAAATAAAGTGTAACCAAATATTAACTCATTGTCAGTTCATGTTAACAAACGCATTAACAGGGTTGGGGAGTAACGAAATACAAGTAACTTAGTTACATATTTAAAATACAAAATTTGAGTCACTGTATTTCATTACAGTTACATTTTAAATGGGTGGTAATCAGATTACAGTTACATCTGAAAAGTATTTTAGATTACCAAAGTGATTACTTTGAATTTTAATGTCATTTAAACAGGAATTGGTGAATCTCTGACTCTGACAGTCTGAAAAAGTGGAGTTAAGTTTCATGTTTTCGACTGTTTTCATGTTTTGTGATAGTTGTTTGTGAGTCATTTTATAATTCACCGGTCACTGCAACTTTTTCTCACAATTTGTTTTTTTTCCCTCACAATTGTGAGTTTGTATTTCACAATTCTGCCTTCTTTTTCTCACAATTGCGAGATTTAAACTCAAAATTACAAGTTATACAATCAGAATTGGGAGATATGAACTTGCAATACTGACTTTTTTTCTTGCAATTGTGAATTTAGTATGTGAGTTAAATGTCATAATTCTGACTTTTCTCAATATTGCGAGTTTGTATCTCATAATTCTGACTTTATAACTCACAATTGCAACTTTATATCACACAATTCTGAGGGGAAGAGTCAGAATTGTGAGATAAAAACTATACTATGTACTAGGTTCACACAGCAATGATGTACTAGAAATTAAAATGCATTTTGTTTGCGTTTTTCTCAAACAGACGACTTGTCAAAATGACTAAAACACTGTATTCTGCTGCCAGGCCAGTAGATGGCGATGTCACTCTGTAAAGAAATACTATGTGCCTATAGACTGAAAACGTTACATACATGCACATCATGTCACTTTTCACAAATTCACATTTTTAGGCCCCCCAAAAAATGTAGTCGAATAAATGAACGGCCAAAACGCATAAAAAGTTTTCTGCTTTTAGCTGAAAATGGTGAATCTAGATAACTGAACTCTAACTAACTGAACTGTATTAGCACACTATAAGAAGCATAGTAAGGTAATGAAGTCGCAGTACATATAATACTCGGTAGTGAAACGTATTAGCTTTATGGTTCTTGCTTGAAGTTTACTGCCTCACCTGTGCAGAGGATGAATGGCCTGTCAGACTGAGACGGACACTAAACCCTGCGTACCCTCCTCCTCTGTGCTCCGGCTCATCCGTCACTGGAGTGTGCAGAGCAGCATGACACGGCTGCTTTCTGTCATTTCTTCACACAGCTTGCTTATAAGAAACCCTAAAATGCCTTTCATGTAAACTTAAAGGAATGTGACTTCCAAAGGGCTCAGTGATGTTCGAGGCCTTCAACCGTACATTAAACATGAGCGGAATACACGGCCCTATAACTTCACTCTCGATTCATAAATACACAAGAAAAGCCTAACCTCACATTACCTACTGAGATTGTTGACTGTGAACGCCCCTCCAAAAACTACTTTTGTAACACTTTATATAAACATAGCCTATAAAAAATAAATAAGTAACCTAAATGGTCATGAAATATTGATCTAAGAAATTATTTATGTTTAGAGAAACAGCCAGTTTTACAGTTTAGCGTCATTATACAAAAATACCTGACCAATCACAGTGAAGCGTTTCTGATGGTCATGAAATAAAATCATGTTGTTTTTATAGCGCGTTACCAATGTTCAAAAACCTTCCAGCTAACAAAAATATGTCCTAAGACTATCCTGCTAACGTTCCCATAAAGGAGACTCATTATGCCCCTTTTTACAAGACGTAATACAAGTAGGGCTGCAACAACTAATCGATAAAATCGATAATGACAATAGTTGCGATGATTTTCATTATCGATTAGTCGGGTCTGCCCACCGTGCACGCAAAACTTCCGCCAGTCTTATCAAATTACAGCAATGAATAACGCATTTCTATGGACAAAATGCATTTAAAAACAATGAAGGAAACGGAGTGAGCTGCTGCGGTATGGTGCGTAAACCAAACTTCCCAAAACATGGAAACTCTTTATTTTAAGCTTCAAGCTAATGCATTAGCTTCGTGTTTAACATGGCTTGATCTGTCAGGCGCTTGACACATGCGCGTGTCCTCAGCGCAAAACGTTCATTCTACTACATACATTTACTTATCAGTAAATGTTTAAAATTCACGCAAGCATTTCCATTTTGCATAATGGTTTATCCCAACAGTCTGCGTTAAACTGAATGAGCGCCCGTGTCAGACAGACGGAACGCGGTAGAGAGAGAGAGAATTCATATTCAGCGCAAAAATATTCATTTTGCTGAAATATCTGTTGTTGAAAGTTCAAATTAGGTTTAAAAGTCTGTATGTCATTCAAGTATTTAATGGTAGTAACTGAAGGGATAACAGCATGTAATTGAATAAATGTAAGACGGTTCTATTATTTACACAGGATAAAGAAATGACAGTAAGAGGTTGTGCGTGTTCCTGCTGAACATTTCTCTTGCCTGTTGGTTAACACTGAACTTGTTTTTTTCATTCTCTTTATTGTCACCTTATTTTTTAATAGAGATTAAATTTGAATTTTAAACATTTAGTAGAGATTTAGTAGAGATTTAAACTATATTCACTATATACAGTGCTTAAATTTATTACACCAGCACCACTTCAGGTTTCTGCCACAGCTGAACTAACGCTACTTTTTAATGATTACCACAATCATTTTTATGTTTCTGTAATGGTTAATCCACCAGTATGTGTTAGCAGTTTAGTCACACTAGTATTTCTAATGCTAAAGTATAAATATTGTTGTCATGAATTTTCGAATTTACTGTTTCACAAGAAAGAGAGAAAAAAAAAATAGTAAAGCACTTTTTTCAGATGCCCAATTACAGTAAATAACAACAGAGACTGTGGAAAAGTACATATAAATCAATGCCAGCAAGAATGCAAGCCATTATCAAAGCCAAAGGAGTACACACAAAATATAAAGTGTTTTGGACATTATGTGTGAATAATGACTTTTTGTCAGATCCCTAAAATATTTGTGTTCTCTTTTCTGTGACAGGTGGTCTTAAAAATTAAGCACTGCATGTTTTCATTGCATTCAATTGGCACATTTGTTTGAAGGACATTGGGCAGGATGTGCGATAATGTGTTTTTTGTCAATAAAATAAAAAAAGAAAGAAAATCAATCATCGGATTTTTATCCGATTAATCGAAAAAAAAAAAAAATTGTCAGCCAACTAATCGGTTATTAAAATCATCGTTAGTTGCATCCCTAAATACAAGTCTGGTGTCTGAAGTTTCAGCTATAAATACCCCCCAGATAATTTATTATGCCATGTTGTAAATGCCATTTTTGAGTGGAAGGATGAATCTATGCATGCATCTTTAAATGCAAATGAGCTGCTGCTCCCCACCCACTTTCCAGAAGAAGGCGGAGCCTGTACAGCTTGTGTCTTAGTCCGGATACTCCGCCAAAAACTAACACCACATCTGTTTGATTTTGATTATCATCTCCATCGTGGCCACGCTCGCGTGACATTGCAGTTCTTTGTCATCATTAGGGATGGGTACCAAAACCTGGTATTAAATGGGCCCGGGGCTAAATTATGATAACGGCTCTGCTGTCTGTACTGGAGAAATTATGAACAAAAAATATACGTACATTTATTATAACTATATAGACAAGAGCTGCATGATTAATCGTAAAAAGATCGCGATCTGAGTCAAGCACATGCCCGATCTTATTTTATTAATGACAACGATTCGTCCGCGTATAAACATATATTATAAACCTTTGACAAAATCATACCGGAACATTCAAATATGTGTTCGTGCTTCCAAGGAGCAGTTTTGAACCACATTAGTTATTATTTTTGCGTTACAAATATTCAAATTAATATCAGAAGTACTGAGATACAAGTTTTAAGTTAGAATACAAACACTGAAGTCTAAGCCACCTTTTGAAACGAACTTGGCACGTCAAATAACAGTTGTATCAATTACATCTTATTCCACTAGGTGTCGCGAACTGCTTCTATATGCAATAATATTAGGACATTTGTCTATGAAGCATTTTTGCTGTTCACAATCCACAACAGAGCTGGCGCTCACCCAGAGGAGCTACAGCGCGCACATGGAGGAGAAAACGAAAACATTCAAACATCTGCTTACACTTTAGACCTGTGTGATATTAAGCTGATTTTATTTGAATTCTTTTAGTGCACCAAAAAAACAAAATAACGGCTTTATTCAACAATAGGATGATTTCAAAACACTACTTCATGAATCTTCGAATCAGTGGTTTGGAGCGTGTATCAAACTCCCACAGTCACATGACCCATTGAAATTGTGAATCACTTATGACGTACCGAAACCTTGTTTACTGAAATCACGTGACTTTGGCGCTCTGAACCACTGATTCGAAACAAGATTCGTAAAGCTTCATGAAGCAGTGTTTTGAAATCGTCCATCACTAGATATTGTTGAATAAAGTCGTCATTGTGTTTTTTTGGCACACAAAAAGTATTCTCGTCGCTTGATAACATTAATGTTGAACCACTGTAGTCACATGAACCGTTTTAAATGTGTTTTAGTACCTTCTGGGCATTTGAAAGTGTTCATTATTTTGCTGTCAATAGAGACTCACTGAACCATCGGATTTCATCAAAAATATCTTAATTTGTGTTCTGAAGATGAATGAAGGTCTTACAGGTGAAGAACGACATGAGTAATTAATGACAGAATTTTCATTTTTGGGTGAACTAAAGCTTTAAATACATTTTTATCAGTCACTTTCAGGGGTGTCTCTTTTAATGTGTCTTGACAGATCGCTGTAGCTCCTCGTGAACCGATAATCTCTTCATACTAGTTCATTTATAGCATCAAATAAACATGAATGAACATCAGAAGGAATGTTGTTTCAAGACGTGAGTTCACAAGTTCAAGTTCACCAGAGTTAATCTTCTAACTCCCCTGACTGCTTTGTCAGACAAAATGGTGGATTCAGGGTTATGATTGGTCAGATCGCCTGTCAATCAAACTGTTTGGTCAATTAATCCACTCTTGACACAGGTTTGATTTTTAAACCATCCATGTGCTTCTAGAGGAAAAGACATCACAAAAATGCAAAAATATGTGAGATTGGGACAATCCATTCCTTTCTAAAGGGGGTTTTCCTAGTGGGTAACTCAGTTGACAAGGTTTTCCAGACAGTCTCATAATAAACACTTCTTGATTAGAAGAACTATAAAATTAATTTTCATGCTTAAATACGGAGTCAAATGAACAACTTAGGACAGTTGAACACCAGGGAACTTGTATGGGATATGAAACTCATTTTTGAACAAAACTACATTTTTTTTTCACATGTAGTAGTGTGACTGGGACAAATATATTTACATTTATTCATTTGGCAGAGCCATTCATTTGGCAGAGGGGAGCAATTAGGAGTTAGATGCCTTGCTCAAGGGCACCTTAGTCATGGTATCGAAGGTGGAGAGAGTGTTGTTGATTCACAATCCCCACCTTCAATTCCTGCCGGCGTGGGAATCGAACCAGCAACCTGCAGGTTACAAGCCCGACTCCCTCACCATTAGGCCACGACTTCCCCTAAAAATATGCATTTATATTTATATTTATAAATATATTATTTATAATATATGGGTTGTACTCGGAACAGATGTGACCTGTGGCCCATTCTAATTAACATCAGGTCACTTGATTATAAAGCAGGTTAATTATTATTATTATCAATAATTGAGCCTTTTCAGATGTTCTTCATTATTGAGACCAGGTCGACATTTATTTTACATTATTTTCAATTAGAAATAAATGAACTGAAAGTACTTAAAGGAGTTAATAAAATTCCAGCTGCACCTGTCAAATCACACCATTTCATTCTGTAACACACAGCACTGACGCGCTCCAGAGTCTCCCCCATTTCCTAAACAATTTTTGCTAATTTTATCTTAAATGCATGATCACACTTAAGTCTGAAAGCGTTTCCTTTTACCTTCCACTTGACCAAGAATGTAGTGTTAAGTTAAAACACTCGAGCATCATCTACCAAAAGTTACATTGGAATGGAAAAGCCAAACGCGCAGTGTCGCACCACGATATTCCGCAGCAATCTGCGACTCAACTAATTACCCTCAATTATAAATATAAAAACATTTTAAGACTCAAAAGGGAGTTGTGCATCCTACCTGCGCTGCCATCAGTGACAATTCCATCCCTGTCTTTCTCCAGTCCACGGATGAGTTGTGTTGTTGGGATGAACTCTCTTCCTCGCGCGCGTCTGTGTCGCTGTATACGCGCGTGGCTGGCTGCTCGGCGCGCTTCTGCTGACGAATTCAGCTGCAGGCATGCACGTGCACGCCACCCTTGCAGAATTATTTATGCAACTTTTATTTGACAGTCAAACACACTGACACTTGAACTGCCTACTGCGTCTGCACAACTATTGGGCTGTAAACAGGATTTCTTTTAGAATTTTGAATTAGTTGGAGCACAATATCTCAAAAGGTTTTGAGACAGAAGTGTGTGATCTAATCAAACTATTGATTTTACATTTGCTAATATTATTATTTTTTATTTAAACAAAAAAGATTGGCTTGCTTTAATTACATCTCATTTGGCTTTTTTAAGCCGCATTTTGGACGTAAGCACGTGATGACGCGTAATGAGAGGAGCTTTTATGCAACATCCTCGACTACTGCGCATGAAAGACAAATAAAATATAGCAGTGTAGTTTTACATGATGTGCTTCTGAGTTAATGATAAAGTAACGTGATTTAAACAAAAAACCAACAACTTAATTTGCCAGATGTTCTCTTGCCTGAAACTGCTGCTTATTGTGCAAACAATGAGCTAACAGTTAATAAAAAACATTATAAAAAATGATGATATTAATAGCTTAGCCATGTTTAAGAATGGCTGTTCAAACAGTCCTCAAGATTCATCATCCAAGATGACACGTCTACTGAATTATTCACTTAATGAATGTCCTCTATTCCTCTTTAATGGCCGGAACATCTTATTACAAAATCTGTCAAATTATTAAATACATACCATTCCTAGCTCTCTTAAACAGACTGCATATAGACTCAGACTGCATAAAACCTGTTGGATAAACATAAGGCACAGAAAAATAGAAATACTCCCATATAGGGAATACCATTATGAAAATGATGTAACATGTGCAGTGATGCTTTAATTTTATGAAATAAAATTTCTTCTGGGCAAGAAGGAATAATTAGTCTTTTTGATGCAATCTGTCATTCACAGACTTCTTATTGCTCCTAGCCTGAAATCACTTCAAACTGTTGAATATTATTAACCTCCTGGCTGAAGCTATTTTTGAACATTTGCTTTATTAAGTGATAACAAAAACTGAGGAGCTGCTTGAGGCTGATGAGAGCAGATGCATCACGCGGCCACTACATCATAAAGTCATGATGAGTGTTGAAATGCAGTGAAGAGAGAAAAACTCACATTTCCTGCCCCAAAGCACTGTAAAAAGCAGAATATGTCATTTGAAACTTTAGACTTCCGTCACCCTTTATTAGTTAGGTTAGTTCCCAAAAATTAAAATTCAGTCACCATTTACCCTCATGTTGTTCCCGGATCCGTAAGATTTAGGCGTTTATTTACATATTCAACATTCAGCAACTCACACATCAGTTATGGTTAAAAGAAGCTCAAGCATTTTTGAGGTATGAAAGAACCAAAGAGATTCATTCTCGTGTGTTACATAACACGTTTGAGCTCCTGCAAGAACCAATGAAGTTCATTCTTGTGTTACGCAGAACGTTTGAGTTTCCGCAAAAAACAATAAAGGTCATTCTTGTGTTACGCAGAACGTTTGAGCTTCCGCAAAAACCAGTGAGGTTCATTCTTGTGTTACGCAGAACGTTTGAGCTCCTGCAAGAACCAATAAAGTTCATTCGTGTTACGCAGAACGTTTGAGCTTCCACAAAAACCAATGAGGTTCATTTTCACGTGTTACACAGAAGTTTTGAGCTTCCGCAAAAAACAATGAAGTTCATTCTTGTGTTACGTAGAACGTTTGAGCTTCCGCAAAAACCAGTGAGGTTCATCCTCGTGTTCCACAGAACGTTTGAGCTCCTGCAAGAACCAATGAGGTTCATTCTTGTGTTACGCAGAACATTTGAGTTTCCGCCAAAACCAATTGGGTTCATTCTTGTGTTACGCAGAACGTTTGAGCTTCCACAAAAACCAATGAGGTTCATTTCTGTGTGTTACACAGAATGTTTGAGCTCCTGCAAGAACCAATGAAGTTCATTCTTGTGTTATACAGAACGTTTGAGCTTCCGCAAAAAACAGTGAGGTTCATTCTCGTGTTCCACAGAACTTTTGAGTTTCCGCAAAAACCAATAAAGTTTATTCTTGTGTTACGCAGAACGTTTGAGCTTCCGCAAAAACCAGTGAGGGTCCTTTTTGTGTTACACAGAACGTTTGAGCTCCTGCAAGAACCAATAAAGTTCATTCGTGTTACGCAGAACGTTTGAGCTTCCACAAAAACCAATGAGGTTCATTTTCACGTGTTACACAGAAGTTTTGAGCTTCCGCAAGAACCAATGAAGTTCATTCTTGTGTTATGCAGAACGTTTGAGCTTCCACAAAAAGCAAAGAAGTTCATTCTTGTGTTACGCAGAACGTTTGAGTTTCCGCAAAAACCAATGGGGTTCATTCTTGTGTTAAGCAGAACGTTTGAGTTTCCGCAAAAACCAATGAGCTTCATTTTCGTGTTACACAGAACGTTTTAGCTTCCACAAAAACCAATGGGGTTCATTCTTGTGTTACGCAGAACGTTTGAGCTCCTGCAAGAACCAATGAGGTTCATTCTTGTGTTACACAGGACATTTGAGCTTCCACAAAAACCAATGAGGTTCATTTTCGTGTGTTACACAGAACGTTTGAGCTCCTGCAAGAACCAATGAGGTTCATTCTTGTGTTACGCAGAACGTTTGAGTTCCCTCAGGAACCAATGAGGTTCATTCTTGTGTTATGCAGAACGTTTGAGCTTCCACAAAAAACAATGAGGTTCATTTTCGTGTGTTACACAGAATGTTTGAGCTCCTGCAAGAACCTATGAGGTTCATTCTTGTGTTACGCAGAACGTTTGAGTTTCCGCCAAAACCAATGAGGTTCATTCTTGTGTTACAAAGAACGTTTGAGCTCCGGCAAGAACTAATGAAGTTCATTCTTGTGTTACACAGAACGTTTGAGCTTCCACAAAAACCAATGAGGTTCATTTTCATGTGTTACACAGAACGTTTGAGCTTCCTCTAGAACCAATGAGGTTCATTCTCGTGCTACACAGAACGTTTGAGCTTCCGCAAAAACCAATGAGGTTCATTCTCATGTTACACAGAACGTTTGAGCTCCTGCAAGAACCAATGAAGTTATTTCTTTTGTTACACAGAACGTTTGAGCTTCCACAAAAACCAATGAGGTTCATTTTCATGTGTTATGCAGAAGTTGAGCTCCTGCAAGAACTAATGAAGTTCATTGGTTCATTTTCTTCAGGAAAATTTGGCCGAAACCTCTCTATTCATATGGAATAGTTTCACAATCTCTTTATGAACTTTTTTGAAACGTCAAAGTGGTAGTTGCGTAGACTGTCAATGAAGTGACAAAAGATGAACAAAAGTCTTGTGGGTGTGGAACGACATGAAGTGCATAAATGATGACAGAATGTTTGGGTGAACTAACACTTTAAGCATCAGAGGGCTGTTAGTCTATATAGTGCCTCTGAACTAATGCATGGATAAATAATATTCAAATTCAATAATATTCAATAAAACACACTCTACTTTATATAATGTAACAGTGGACAATAGTATTCTTCTATTAAGGACATAATTAACTTGTGTGCCCATACATACTCATTTGTACTGCCTGTGCTGTGCTTCACCTTAGTGTTCATTCAGATGTCATGTCATTGAGTTTTGAACAGGACTGCAGAGCGGACAGTACAGCCAAGGCTTTGGGCACTGATGTGTGTTTTGATCCCATATGAGGACCAACTGTGGTGTGTGCATGTGTGTATGACAAAAATTAATAAGAAAGAAAAAGTGTTTTAATGAATGCATAACCTCGCTGACTTCTGTCACCACTTCTACTTGCCTGTCACAAGAAAAAGCCTGGCAAAAAAAAAAAAAAAAAACCCATAGGTTATCTTAATAGTCAAAACATCCATTTTTAAATATTTTTTGGGGGGGAAATCCTCAGTTATGCGAACATTATGAGGATATTCCATTTTATCATTTTGCAAACATTATTGTAACATTACTTTTGAATGTTCTCTAAACATTCTGAAACAAGTAGTAACATTTAAAAATGTTAGACAAATGTCCAACGACATCTGTATGTCAATCTATAGATGTTATTTATCGATTACTTAAAACGAACATTCTTTTAACTTTACTATAAGAAAGTTTGTTCGTAACTTTGAAAGAACCTTGTTAGAATGTTAGCAAGAGCTCTGACAACGTTTCCTGTTGGCTGGGTAATTATCGAGAGAAAGTTTGTGCATGTATGTGAACGATACAAACAGTTTCAAAAGTACAAGAGCATCTCAGGTATATGGAAGCCCGTTCCCGCCACTGTTGAGAAAAAAAAAAAATATTCTGTGAGTCATAATAATGAGCAACTTTCTCATAATTATGACTTAGTATCTCATTATATTGAGAAACTTTCTCATAATAATAACTTAACATCTCATAATAATGACTAAACATCTCATAATGACTTGGTATCTCATAATACTGAGAAACTTCCTCATAATAATAACTTAACATGTCATAATAATGACTTAGTATCTCTTAATAATGAGAAACTTTCTCATAGTAATGACTTAGTATCTCATAATAATGAGAAACTTTCTCATAATAATGACTTAACATCTCATAATAATGACTTAGTATCTCATAATAATGAGAAACTTTCTCATAATAATGACTTAACAATTTCTCATTATTATGAGATACTAAGTCATTATTATGAGAAAGTTTCTCGTTATTACAAGATTTATTTTTTCAGAATAGTATTACTTCGTAACTAATTATTATGAGAAAGTTTCTCAATATAATGAGATACTAAGTCATAATTATGAGAAAGTTTCTCATTATTATGACTTACGGAATATGTTTTTTCTAAATAGTGGTGGGAACGGGGTTCCATACTGGTAAACCAAATAGTCAACTGACCCAGATAACCATCCATCACCGTGCCAGAAGGTCATCATGTTAGGTTTGCTAATTCTCTGTGCCACCTGTCAGTAGTCTGATGTAACCGTATGAGCCACACTTGCACCAGTTTAGTGTTTGTTGGATCCATCCAAAGTTGCAAATTTAATTTATGCGCAAAAAATATAATTTGCGAATGCGTTTCCATCCAATGAGTCGACCAGAACAAAATCGTCGCTTCCTGACGTCTTTTTTGATGCGATTTTATTCAGTAGTAAATGTGTATTTTCCATATAACTTTATTTTTTGTAAGAATTTAAATCGGTTTGCTCATAAACATTATTGATTGCATAAAAGTAACTCCATAAGAAACGTTCTCTCCGCCGTTTGATTGATTTCTCCCGTCCCTCAGCCCTTGTGCACTGCTCTTTGTTCACCACTAGAGTGTGCTCTTTCCCCTTTGCTTCAACGTAATAAACCTGAACGCATGAAGAGGTGAGAAGAGTTCACTTTGAAGAGGAACATTACAGTCGTTTTTTTAATACTACACAAAAAGCGTTTTATATTAAGGAAACAGGTGAAGTAAGAAGTCAGAAATTTGGGGCTATGTAACTATAAAATAATGAGGCTTAAACTTTTTTTCACAGTTACCAAAGCCAACATTTTTCACTAACTTGATAAAGCTTACTAAAATAACTAAGCTTACTAAAAGCGAAATAATTTTAAAAAAAAAACTACATAGACATATTTAAAAATAAACACATTTAAATTCCTAAAAAAATTACCTAAATTAAAATATATACAAATAAAAATTAATTAAAAATATTAATAAAAACTATACTAAATGACACTGGTCAGGGGTCGCTACATTTATTTTAAGATGAACGCCATCTGATTATGTATAAATTGTTTATATATATATATATATATATATATATATATATATATATATATATACACAATACAATACAATTCATATACATAGCTCAGCGTTTCCATATTTTACACTTTCCAAGTGCACACACACACACACACGCACGCAGTTCATAACAAAACCAGCAGATGGCGCAAGAACACTGTTGGTGTGTAATAGTTTGTCTCCAGAACAGTTAAAAAAATCTCTCTAATATTTCTGGGTCATTAAAAATCATTGAACACCTTGTAAATATTTTCGTCCTGCAGAATGCCGCAGAATCAGCCATTTGGTTGTGAAACGTAAATAAGTAGTTCTATGTGAGTGATATGAAACAGATATTAAGAGGTTAATTTCACTCTCTCACACACACACACACACACACGTGGTGTTTTCATGTTTTATGGGGACATTCCATAGGCGTAATGTTTTTTATACTGTACAAATTGTACATTCTGTCCCCCTACACTACCCCTACCCCTAAATCTACCCATCACAGAACATGTTCTGCTATTTTAGATTTTCAAAAAAGATAATTCTGTAGGATTTATAAGCTTGTTTCCTCATGGGGACCAAAATAATGTCCCCACAAGATCAACATTTACTAGTATTACTATACCTGTGGGTCCCTGTAACATAGGGAATACCCGCCTACACACACATACACACTCACACACTCACAGTCACACACACACACATACACACCATTATGAGCGCTGACAGGTGAAGTGAATAACACTGATTATGGTGAACATTTTGTCCTCAAAGTTGATGTTAGAAGCAGGAAAAATGGGCAAGCGTAAGGATTTGAGCGAGTTTGACAAGGACCAAATTGCGATGGCTAGATGACTGGGTCAGAGCTTCTCCGAAAATGCAGTGGTCAGTAATTTATCAAAAGTGTCCAAGGAAGGAACAGTGGTGAACCGGCGACAGGGTCACGGGCGGCCGAGGCTCATCGATGCACGTGTGGAGCGAAGGCTGGCCTGTGTGGTCCGATCCAACAGATGAGCTCCTGTAGCTAAAACTGAAGAAGTTAATGCTGGTTCTGATAGAAAGGTGTCAGAACACACAGTGCATCACCAGTCAGGGTGTCCATGATGACCCCTGTCCACCGCCGAAAGAGCCAACAGTGGGACGTGAGCATCAGAACTGGACCAATGGAGGAAGATGGCCTGGTGTGAATCACGTGTGCGTCTCTTACCTGGGAACACATGGCACCAGGATGCACTATGGGAAGAAGGCGAGCCGGCGGAGGCAGTGTGATGCTTTGGACAATGTTCTGCTGGGAAACCTTGGGTCCTGCGTCCATGTGGACGTTACTTTGACACGAACCACCTCCCTAAGCGTTGTTGCAGACCATGAACATCCTTTCATGGAAACGGTATTCCCTGGTGGCTGTGGATCTTTCAGCAGGATAATGCTCCTGACACAAAGCAGGAATGGTTCAGGAATGGTTTGAGGAGCACAACAACGAGTTTGAGGTGTTGACTCGACCTCCAAATTCCCCAGATCTCAATCCAATCGAGCATCTGTGGGATGTGCTGAACAAACAAGTCTGATCCATGGAGGATCCACCTCGTATCTTACAGGACATCTGCGAACATCTCGGAGCAGATCCCACAGAACACCTTCAGGGTCTATATGGACTTTTGTCTTACTTCCTGTTTCCCATGTGCCATCTTTGTAGTTTTTTCTTGTTGATTATTCTTGATTGTGCTCAGGTGTGTCTTGTTAGCCCCTGTGTATATACCGCACAGTTTCTCACATACTTTTTCATTCGCTTAATGTTTGTGGATGGTCCGTGTCTCTTGGGTTTTGTTTTTGTGTTTAACAAACAACCCCTCTTCCTTTAGATTCGCTCCTGCCTTGGACATGTTTACAGTCAACTGAGCAAGCCAATAAAATCCATGCTGTGTGGGGTTAATGTTATTATGAGCTTGACTCTTGCATTGATTGATACGGTCTGTAGATCAATGGTCACAAATTGTTCTTTCTGTGTCCAAGGAAATCGATTAGTCGTTGAGTGTATAGATGTTTGTGATACGATCATTATGATCGACGCACTTCTGAGACCCCGTACAGTGCTGTTGTTGAAGTTTGTTTCTCCTTATGACTTCTTTCCCTTCACTTTCCCTCGTCTCATCTCATCACGTCAGTCAAAATGTACCAACCCTCAAAGGCGACTCAGACCGTCTCTTAACAGTAGCGCTGCCAGGCGTGATTGCAGTTAGCTCAATTTCAGGATGTTTTAGTTTGTTTGGAGAGCCTGGGGTAAAGCAAGCACAGCTTGCTTGGCTAGAATAAACTGACAGCCATTTTCTGTGGCCTACATGCTTTGTGAATCTCTCAGAGGGAGATGGACTCACACACATTCACTATAAAGGGAAACTCAGTCCTCAGGCTCAATGCACTCTGACATGTTTCCTCACTTTGTGACACTCCCTCTCCATTTACATTTTTCTCACCGTGACACCATCAAAGAGCTCATTCAGTACATACGGGGTCACATACAATCAGCCTAAGCATTTTAAAGTTAAAAAATGATCTATGCTTGAAGATCAGCTCTGAAATCACAAGAACAGGCCTATCGGTTAACGTGGAAACAGCGTGTGTCAGGCCGGAGAGTTCGGACTGAAGGGGTGGATTCTGGAATCCACTGCCGCTTTAATATATATATATATATATATTTTATTTTTTATTTATTTATTTTTTTCAGCGATTTATCATGAAGCTATCTTTCTAAATATTGAATTATTTAGAATGACTAACTTCAACTTTTATGTTAAAGCCTTTAATTTCCTTTTCATTGTCAAACACTAGAAAATAATGTTGTGTATTGTCTGTACCTCTGACTGAGAGAAAAGTACAACTTATCAGTATGTTTTGTTAAAGTTTCCTGTTCAGGGCAGAGCTCAGATCAACTTCAGCCTTGAAGAAACTGTGAATCATGTGTATCTATGTATGTGCGCTAAGTGTTCTGTACAGGTCTGTTATTGGCACTGGTGGACTGTTGTCATCTGGACTGGAGACCTGAAGACGCCTAGGCCTGACCTAGAAGGACATTCTGTGTCTAACTTCAGGGTCTGATCGTCAGCATCATAATGGAAGAAGATATGATTCTGACTATCTGTCCATGTGTGGAAAATTACCAGTTTTGTCTAGTTTTCTTAACCAATCAGAATCTTAGTAGTGATGTAGTCAGTGGACTCTGTTAGAGTATAATTGTTGAGAGAGAGAGAGATAGAGAGAGAGAGAGAGAGAGAGAGAGAGAGAGAGTAGTAGGCCTACGAACTCCTTGTGAGACTTCAAGCTGCTTCTGCTGATGAAACTGCAAACTATTCTTTATTAAAATTTTCTTCAAATTATTTTTTTAAACTCTGACTCCGGGTCTTCATTTATCATATCTGGTCTTTTGGGTCTTTAACTGTAAAATCCCCTACAGGATGCAGGATCTTTAGCATTTCTAACACGAGAGGAGAAAAATCGCGATTTAAAAAGTCAGAATTGAAAGATAAAAATGAAAGACACGATAAAACAAAATTATGAGATTAAAAAGTCATTGACATGAAGTCAAATTTTTTTGTCAAACTTTAAAATCAAAATTTTGCCTTTCATATGGAAGCTTGTTATTGCCACTAAACAAAGTAAATAAACAAAATAAATAAAAAAGGTATTTGATACTTTTTATCTCACAATTCTTTTCAATTTTTTTCTCAGAATCGCAAGATTTAAACACAATTGTGCGTTATAAAGTCAGAGTTTGCAATTCTGACTTTTTTCTCGCAATTGTGACATTTTTCTCAGAATTGCGAGAAATTGCAAGTCATAAAGTCAGAATTGTGATATATAAACTGGCAATTCTGACTTTTCATCGTGCAATTCTAACTTTATAACTCACAATTGTGTTTATATCTCACAATTCTGATAAAAAGTCACAATTACTTTTTATTTTTTATTTCATGGCGGAAACAAGCTTCCATAATTATATATTAGTATGTTATAATTTCAACTTTTTATCTCATAACTACAGTTGTGTTCAAAATTATTCAACCCCCACTGAAATTGATTGTTTTGGCCGGTTTGACATTGATTTTGATCATTCAGTCATCCTGCTTACAATTAAATCAAAGAGGCACGTGTAGGTCAGACAAATATAACATAACATTTATAATGAAATAACCACAAATGTCTTTTCTCTGCTCACATCATTATCAGTTTTATTCAACCCCCAAGTGACATTCAATCTTAATACTTAGTACAACATCCTTTTACAGTTATAACAGCTTTTAAACATGAAGCATAGCTTGACACAAGTGTCTTGCAGCGAGCTACGGGTATCTTCGCCCATTCATCATGGGCAAAAGCCTCCAGTTCAGTCACATTCTTAGGCTTGCGCACTGCAACTGCTTTCTTTAAGTCCCACCAGAGGTTCTCAATCGGATTTAAGTCTGGTGACTGCGATGGCCATTTCAAAATGTTCCAGCCTTTAATCTGCAACCATGCTCTAGTGGACTTGGAGGTATGCTTGGGATCATTGTCCTGTTGAAAGGTCCAACGTCTCCCAAGCCTCAGGTTTGTGACGGACTGCATCACATTGTCCTCCAATATCTCCTGGTACTGAAGAGAATTCATGGTACCTTGCACACGCTGAAGCTTCCCAGTACCTGCAGAAGCAAAACAGCCCCAAAGCATGATTGACCCCCCGCCATGCTTCACAGTAGGCAAGGTGTTCTTTTCTTCATAGGCCTTGTTCTTCCTCCTCCAAACATAGCGTTGATCCATGGGCCCAAACAGTTCTAATTTTGTTTCATCAGTCCACAGAACACTATCCCAAAACTTCTGTGGTTTGTCCACATGACTTTTGGCATACTGCAGTCGACTCTTATTCTTTGGAGACAGCAAGGGGGTGCGCCTGGGAGTTCTGGCATGGAGGCCTTCATTACGCAGGGTGCGCCGTATTGTCTGAGCAGAAACTTCAGTACCTACATCTGACAAATCTTTTCTCAGTTCCTCAGCAGTCACACGGGGACTTTTCTCCACTCTACGCTTCAGGTAGCGCACAGCAGTCGAAGTCAGCATCTTCTTTCTGCCACGACCAGGTAGCGTTTCAACAGTGCCCTTTGCCTTGAATTTGCGAATGATGCTTCCTATGGTGTCTCTTGGTATGTTTAACATCTTTGCAATCTTCTTATAGCCATTGCCCTTCCTGTGAAGAGTAATCACCTCTTCTCTTGTCTTCCTGGACCATTCTCTTGACTTCACCATGTTTGTAACCACACCAGTAAATGTCTAGAAGGAGCTGAGTATCACAGTCATTTTAAAGCTGCCTAATTGGTGCTTATTAGGCTTTATTGCTGCTCCCTGACATCCACAGGTGCTTTCAATACCTGATTGAAAACACTTCAATGGACCTCTGTTCTTCAGAGTGGTAGTCTTTAAGGGGTTGAATAATTGTGTCAATGAAGAATTCACAAAAGAAACATTTACTACTGTATTACAAAACCAATTGATGTGCATATGCTTCTTTAAGAAGTCCTTGTAGGATTTCATTCTGAATTCAATTACAAATGTACTCTAAATTCTCTAAAACCATTTACAGCATTGGGGGGTTGAATAATTTTGAACACAACTGTATTTTTTGTCAATATTGACTATAATTTTGACTTTTAATCTCATTATTATGACTATCTCGTTTTGACTTTTTCTTATAATTAAGTCATGATTTACTTTTTATCTCATAACTACGACAGTATCTCAAAATTTTCTCAATTATGTCATAATTACAATTTTTTCTAATAGGTCAGAAATGGGCTTCAGTTACTTAACTAAATGTTTCAGTAATTAATGACTCAATGAATAATGACTGACTTTAACTTTCTGAAATGTACATGCAGGCGTCTTCCATCTGATTCTGTCACAGTCCGTATGTTTTAGTGTCCTGTTGAAAACCACTTAGTCATTTTCAGATCTACAAGATTAAAAATCGATCATAAATAGCCACTACATGTATTTCACTTTTTATGAACTTGTACAGAGCTCATGTATATGTATGTATTGGATGAATAATACAGTTGAAAAATGTATCATATCATGAAGGGAAAGTCACTGACTAAATAATAATAATAATAAAAAAAATGTCAGCATGATACAATAGTCTTGTCTTAATAACAGAATAAATTCTTAAGACTTAATCTTCCTCATTGGTGTAATGTTTTATTATTTATTAGAAGGATTGTTTCGCTGCTTATTAACATTTGAAAAACTTTGTTCATGTGATGCATACGATGGCCGAGAGAGCTCAACGCGCTGCGAATAAGAAAACACATGCAAATTTAAAAAACCGTGATCATCAGTTTGACAACACATGTGCTGCATATCCTCACAACACATGCAAACTCAAAAACGCGCTGCATATTCAAAAACGCGCTGCATATGCAAAAACGCGCTACATTTACGAAAAGCGCTGCAAAGAGCACAAACCACAACGGAAATGTTTCAAGGGGGACCCCAAAAAGTGACGGACCCTACTAGGAAGACCGTCCAAAACCAGTTCAACTCACCCTTCACTTATTCACTAATCCCTATATAGTGTACGGCATTTGAGTGCACAATGTGTTCACAATCATTAAATACTATAAAAACTGCAAACAAAAATAAACAACTGTACATTATTTCATGTATTTATTTTTTTTAATAAAGTGTTTTTCAGTTTGCTAGAAACTCACGCTCACAGATGACGTGGTCGTCGAGCGCTTCAGGCGGCCGTTACGATTACGTCACATTAGTATGCTACAGATGATTAACGAATATTTTTAAATCATCCACTAAATTATCATCTCTTAAAGTTTAATGAGTTAACAACAATGCCACATATTAAAACACATTTCTGTTAGTGAAACACATTACATTGAATTAATGCCTACATAATATATTTTAATATTTTTTAGTCTGTATTGTTGACAAGTAGGGTCCGTCACTTTTTGGAGTCCCCCTTGAAACATTTCCGTTGTGGTTTGTGCTCTTTGCAGCGCTTTTTGTAAATGTAGCGCGTTTTCGCATATGCAGCGCGTTTTTGAATATGCAGCGCATTTTTTGAGTTCGCATGTGTTGTGAGGATATGCAGCACATGTGTTGTCAAACTGATGATCACGTTTTTTTTTATTTGCATGTGTTTTCTTATTCGCAGCGCGTTGAGCTCTCTCGGCCACCGTAGATGCAACCAACATGCAAAAACATGCAGAAAAAATAAGACTCTTAAAGACCATTTACCTTTAATGCTAGATTAGTTCAGGTGGAACAGTATAAAAAGTCATGAGATGTAACTCCCCAAAATCTTAATGATATTTGATACAATGATGAAGATAAAGTGCAAGGAAAATATAACTTTTTTCTTGATTTTTTTTAGAGGCACTAACTGTAACGTAAATTAAATTACAAAGACATTTACTATACAAAATGTGAATACTTCACGTCACATTTTACAGTATGAGATGTCAGATCATATGTGGTTCTCAGCCTGGTACTGTACTGTACGCTTTGGGCTAGAGATGCTCGCGTTGGGTTTTCCATTGCGATGTCTTGCATTGCAGCCTGTGAATATTTCATCAGCCTCTCCTCTAAAAATAAGAGGGTGAATTTTTTTTATTTTTTTTTGATGGGACTGGGCGTGACTCCGCCTCCTCCTCATGAGAGGCTGCAGTTCTCTTATTCAGACATATGTTATGACTCTGTCTTCTCTCTGTCAGCTTTATCTATCCCTCCCTCTCTCCATTCCTCCCACATTCTCCCTCATAACATACTTAGGTTTCTGACTCACATGTCTTGGCCAGGCTGCTTTTGATGCGGAAAAAGTCTCCCTGGAGGCAGTTGCTAAGCAACTGGCTACTGTTGGATTTTGGGTTAAGTCAGAAGCAAGAAAACACGACCATGAGAGATGATGTGCATGTGTGTGAATGTGTGTAAGGCTGAGTCAGGCCATCACAACAAGTCTGAATGATTGCGCACCCCAAACACGCTCCGTAACGGAAGCTAATTTAGCCAAATAAATCTCCCTCCTTTTTCTCTTGCTCTTTTGACAACGTGTAAATAATATGGCCTTTTAAAATGGGTCATGCCCTCACTATATAGCTGAAAAGTATGAGATATATGAGTGTTTTTGAGCCAAAGCATCACCATGAATGTCCTTATGAGTTCATATAGGCACATGGTTCTTAATAAGAAAACATTTTTGCTTGTATTTCGCTCTGAAATCACATTCAAACATTTTATATTTCTCTGTTCTGTGTGCATGAGTGATTTTGTAGCCACTGATGAATGAGCTCAGTCTGTTACCGTCCTTCGCTCTGGGAGCTTCCATGTGGGCCGAGGGAGGAAGAGGAGGAGGAAGAGGAGGACAGACAGCAACACAGAGGAGACCAGGAGAGCGGGAGGAGGGAAAGTAACTGATGGAGAGAGAGAGAGAGAGATGGAGTGAGCGGCTCTGAGCAACACTGAGAGCTCGGGAGGGAGGGAAGATACCGGACAAAATATGAAGTCGGGAAGAAATTACCTGAATGCAATCAAAAAGAATCTGAAACAAAGTGAGTCTGAAACAGGAGACAAATTCAGGAAGTCTTGATTGTGGATGCTGTGATTCCCTTGGACGATTTGTCAGATGGGATTTCAATATTTAAAGCAGGAGCAAAATCGTCCTTCCTGCTCTCTTCTGAAAGTAACTGCACGGCCTCTGATCTTTGAACTTGTCCTGTTCTTCCTTTCACTTGGTTTGCTTTCCAGTTGAAAGAGGACCGGTCTTCCGTTCTTGGACCAGGACGCCCAGTTAGCCGTTGCAACACAGAGAACGTCTTCGTAACTCTTTGAGACAGACTCTGAAACTGATTTTCACAGGGAACTTGGACACAATCAAGTCGAGCTGGACAACAGATGAGGACAGCGGGACCGTCAAACTCAGTGAAAGATTAATGAACCTAAGCATGTTCTCTCTATTCACAGCAAAAATATCACCACCGTCAACCAGATCACTCAGCACTACCAACAAGCTTGTAGCAACTGACTCTCTGAGGTTCTAGAAACAACCGGAGCTTCAGTCTGAACGCAGAGGGACTGTTTAAGAACCGGAGGGAGGTAGTAAGAGTGACAGAACTGGACCAGACGGAAGAAAGGAGCCGGAGCGGGGCTGTGTGGGGCTTCCACAAGTTCTTTCAGGTCCTGCAGGCATGGATGCCACACCGGAATAAAAAACAGGACGGGAAGTTTCTGCTTTCCCACTGGTACAATGTGTGGTGAGTAATGATTTCCGCAAGACATTTCAGGTTTTTAAAGGGATAGGTCCCGCAAGAACTCCCTCATATCACTCTCGCATGGACTTCGTTTGTGTTCTACTGTATGTAAGAACAAAATTTTGACACATTTTTATTTTTTGCATGAATTGTCCCTTTAATTAATAATATTAATTGCTTGAGGTCGTGAGGGCAGGGGATGTGCAGTAATCGGTGAGCTTCAGTGCTGGCAGAAACACAAAAGATCATTTTTATCATTAAATCGGTTTCCACAGAATGGGAATTTAATTATGGGATGTAGTGCTTCTTTAGAAGTTATTAGGCTTAAAAAGGACATGTTGCACTGCTTCTTGCATTATTTCTGAATACGCTCGCAATTATGGACAATTTTTGGGGGGTCTACACCTCATATTTGGGGATCCAAGACAGAAGTTAAAGGGTTAGTTCACTCAAAAATGAAATTCTATCATTAATTCCTCACCCTAATGTCGTTCCACACCCATAAGACTTTCGTTCATCTTCAGAACACAAATTAAGATATTTTAAATTAAATCCGAGAGCTTTCTGTTCCTCCATTGACAGCCTATGCAATACCATTTTGAAGCTCATTGCAATGAAGTAATCCATGTGACTCCAATGATTTAACCTTAATTTTATGAAGTGGCATGAGTGCTTTGGTTGCGCAAAACAACAAACATAAATTACCACTTTATTCGGACAACATTAATCTCAGACAGGTTCACACAACATCTTTTCTCTGCTCATGAGCATGATTTAGAATTTAATATTTTGTAAATAAAGAGGTAAATTATGTTTTATGTGCACTCACGTTGCCTCGTATATTAAGGTTAGACCACTAGAGTGTCACACTGGAAACAGGACTTCAAATCCTGGGAAGTTTTATTTCAATCCACAAATTGAAGACTAGAGAAACGGACCAGGACCAAGACCACCAGACCAGGAGAAAACTGAAACCGGCTTACATGGAAAACAACGGAGCTAATTAACAAGACACACCTGAACAGAATACTCAAATCAATCAGAAACCATGGTGACAAACAAGCACAGGACAGAACTAATTAACAACCTAGAAGATTAACAAAGAAACTCAGATATGAATAGAACAGAAAAAAAGATCAAAAACAAACTCGAAACATGAACATATAAACTCAAAGCATGACTTGTCACATGGATTACTTTAGTGATGTCTTTACTGCCTTTCTAGGGCTTGAAAGTGGTAGTTGCTTTGCTGTCAATGCTCTCAAATTTCATTAAAAATATCTTAATTTGTGTTCTGAAGATGAACAAAAGTCTTACCGGTTTGAAATGACATGAGGGTCAGTCATTTTTGGGTGAACTAACCCTTTAAGCAGCACACTTGTTCATTATTTGAATAATTCCTTCTTGATTAACTAGTCATATAAAACTGTGATGTGGATTTTGAAGGATATTGAATGGTCATCACTATTAAATTGGCTATTCAATTAGACCTAGCATGACCCACATATCAGTTCTGTAGAAATTGTGGCCTAAACCTGTATTTTGCTGTCCATGTCCATCATCAGACAATGAATTTCTGACATCTTTATGAGGGCCGCTCTGGGACGACAGATCATTGAGCGGTCTCCGCTCAGCCTCGAGTGATTGTGTTAAGTTACTGACGCCTGTAAACATCCCCCTGGCTATTAGAAATCAGCCTTCTTTGCGTGTGCAATGAAAACATGTGGAGCACTGACCAAAAGCAAATGTGAGATAAAAACATTTGCTGAAGCAACTAATTTAAGCTGCTTCTGCACTCCTGGGAAAGAAAAGAATCGGGCCAAGGCCAAAATGACGAAACTCCAAGCTTTTAATTATCTTAGCCACAAATTATTGGTTAGGAAGTTAGCAGAATTAAGCAAACTTAAAAAGTCATTGCTGTCTCAGAAAAACAGACGGAATTAAGTTTCTGGCAGAATATGGGAAGTTGTGTGTGGAGACACAATGAGACACGAGTTGCATGGTGATGCTCCAGAGCGATGTCTTCGAAAATCTGCTGAGAAATATATTGATAAATACATCTCTACCACAGTGAAGCATGGAGGAAGAGTGTCGTTGTGTGGAGAGCCTTTATTTAACCCTTCATTTAAAGGGTGAGTTCACCCAAAAATGAAAATTCTGTCATTAATTCCTCTCCCTCATGTCGTTATACATCAGTAAGACCTTCGTTCATCTTCAGAACACCTTAAGATATTTAACATCTTAAGATATTTTTCATGAAATCCAATGGCTCGGTGAGTCTCTATTTACAGCAAGATAATTTACACTTTCCAATGCCCTGAAAGATACTAAAACATATTTAAAACAGTTCTTGTGAGTACAGTGGTTCAACCTTAATATTATAAAGTGACGAGAATACTTTTTGTGCACCAAAAAACCCCCAAAATAACGACTTTTAAACAATATTTAGTGATGGAGTGCGAGTGCAGTGATGTACCAGGTGAGCTGCTAAGCAAGTTTACTACGCCAGAAAAGCCAAACATATGGAGCTGGTAATGTTATGAAAACATCAGTGTAATAGCTTACAAATCATGCAATATTGTAAAAGTGTTTTGAGCTTATAACATAGTATACTTGTGCTTTGGAGATTTGCAAAAATGTAGGTATAAAGGCATGTTTTTTCCTATAAGCCTATGTTGAAAATGGTAGTAACTATACGGAATTTTGGAGTGGTATATGGTATATATTTATAAAGAGAGAAGGAGGAAGGGCAGAGGGAAAGACTAAAAATTTATATAGTTTTGAATATAATCTTTTCTCAAAAAATAACATCTATGGCTAAAATGCTTGCCCAAATAAAATGCCTAGTCAATACTGAGTTATGACTGAAACCAAAGCAAAGACAACTGAATGAGAAAACCAAAATCAGTCAACAAGGGTCAATTTATTTTTAATAAATGAAATAAAAAGCGTTCCATTGATGTATGGCTTGTTAGGGTAAGACAATATTTGGCCGAGATGCAACCATTAAAAAATTTGGAATCTGAGGATGCAAAAAAATCCAAATATTGAGAAAATCGTCTTTAAAGTTGTCCATATGAAGTACTTAGCAATGCAGATCCACTCACAAAAATAAATTTTTGTTAGATTTACAGTAGAAAATTTACAAAATATGATCTTTACTTAATATCTTAATGGTTTTTGGCATAAAAGAAAAATCATTTTGACCCATACAATGTATTGTTGGCTATTGCTACAAGTAAATAAATGCACCACACGTGCCAGTTGTTAAATGCATGTTAGCAAAAAGGCAAATTGGTTCAGAAAGATGATTGAGTATGATCATAAAACTACATTCTAAATTGTATATGCAAGCTATACTAACATTATAAGCTGTCCTCAGCAAGAAAATAATAAAAAATAATTTGTACAAGGAGTAGATCCAAATGATCAAGTCTGTATTCGCTGTACTAAAGCAGTGTGAATCATCATCGGTGTGTGTGGGTGTGTGACTGAGATACAGGGGCAGAGAAAAATGAAATGTGTTTGTGAACCATGTGAGTGAGTGGTCTGCAAATTATGGACACATTAGTGAATGTGTTTATGATACTCACAGTAACACATGCTTTCACTTGCCTTCTGACAAATACAAGAGCCCCTTCTCTGACCAAAAGAGAGAAAAGCTTTAAACAGCAGGGCTTGTGTCAATCAGACTGTTTTCTGCAGGGACTCTCGTCGTGAAATTCTCTCACTTTCTGCAAGCCTGAAGGTCTTCAGCATGGACTCGGTTCAGTGACCCATAGTAATCTCATTATTTCCTGTTACGCAATCACCCAAAACTCAGTGCTCGTCATTCCCATGCAGTGGGTGGATTTCAGATCACATCCATGTCTGTCTGTCTCTCTGTGTGCCGCCATCTCTTTTCTTCTTTACTTCCTCATAATGTTTCTCCATCATTACTCTCATTGTCTTCAACTCCCAAATCTGCTTTTTTTCTTTTTAACCCCAAAAGTAATCCAATTACCTAGAAACACTGCAAACATTTTTCCTAGAAGCTTTGATACAGAGCATCTCTCGTTGTCAAACAGCTTGCACACATGCGCTGGTCCGTCCCATGAATGCAAAAGTAATAGTTTTATCACTAATGGTTTAGTCTAATTTGCATATTAGCGCAGAAAAGTTCTCATGCAAAAGTTTGAGGTGCATAAAATTATTCAGAACCTTAATGATTGTTGATTACAGTAAATGAGCACATGCATACAGCTAGCAATTTACATAAACCATGTCCATATAAGGCTATTTTTAATCATTTTTATTTTATTTATTGTTACTCAGAAATAAAGCATATTTCTGTGGAGTCACTCAGTTATTCTATTTGTAATAATATCTATTATAAAATGGCTTAACAAATGACTTGTTTGTAAAGCCCATACAGACTGATGGAAGACATTAGAGAAATTTGTGTTTCACAAACCCTATTTGGACGGTAATTGTTTCTGATGGGGGTATTTTCAGCGTTTACAGGAGCTAGTCTGTGATTTTATTGCTGTCTGAATCCATAATGTCAATGTTTTTCTCCCAAATCCCATGTAAAAATCCTTGGGCGAATTACCTACTGTGTTTTGACAAACACCAGGTGGTAATTTAATTGCCATCCAAATCCACATCAAGCCTACAAGAAGAGATCAATTCAAAATTAATTGTTTAAATCCTTTTTGACCACTGTGGAGCACCGTACTATAACCAGAAAGTATTTACAAGAACAATAATTCATCAACGCTCCATCTCATCGAGTGGGAGCAGTTACAAACAAAAAGGAGAAAGAGAAGCTTGTAAACATGGACCGAAATTGTGCGAGTAACAGGTATGCAAAACAATTGACCCTTCTCTGGCAGTTTGATTGACAAGCGATTTGACCAATCAAAACCCAGAATCCGCCATTTTGTCCGACAAAGCAGTCAGGGGAGTTAGTAGATTAACGTTGGTGAACTTCAACTTGCGAACTCACGTCTTGAAACAACATTCCTTCTGATGTTCATTCATGTTTATTTGATGCTATAAATGAACTAGTATGAAGAGATGATCGGTTCACGAGGAGCTACAGCGATCTGTCACGACACATTAAAGAGACACTATACGCTATTTATTGTTTAAACTTCTTTAAAAAAATTACAATATTTTAAATAAGAAACTGTTTCATATGTTGTCAGTGTCCTCTTTGCTCCAGGATGTATTTTTCACTTCGTGAGAACATGATGTGTGGCGTGAGAGCACATGGCTTGTCGGACATAACGACAGTAACTAAAGGGGGCGGGTCTTTGCGAAGGGTCAATTGTAAAATATCATATACAATCATACAACTTAAAAATATAAGCTGCTGCACGAACACCTGAGAAACAATTACTGTTCCAATATGGCTTAGGTGATTCAAAAGTTAAAATGACTTTCTTCGAAGGTGTTACTGAATCGTGAGAGGAAAGTGAACTTGTTGAGGTGAGCCCAACCTGGTTTTGAGACAAAAGTATTTAGGGATATCTAGACCTGGAATGTCCCCAACCCGTCTCGAAATGCTGGTCAGAGCGAGCAGACCGGCACGGTCACTTTGAAGGCAGACAGAACTGGGCTATAGACGGTCCATTAGGGAGGAGACTTTGCTATTTTGGGTCTTTCGGCTTTAGAGGTCTCCATGTCAGACTGTTGTCGGGACTCACAAACAAAAAACCAAATGACTGAAATCTGTAATGCAAATATTGAGTCTTTTTATCTGAAGAGTTTGAGAGCTGGTCACCTCTCATCCTGCTCTTCCTGTGACTTTATCTTCATGCTAAGCTATTTTGGACGTCTGGGCATCGAAACTAACCTAATGTATGGCACTAAATGAATGAGAATAAGGGCACATATGCAGTGAAACTCAAGTCTAATAATTACTTTGATTATTGTGCCAATTAGTGCCTCTGGAAGCGTGGCACCACTTTAGACTTCCTGATTATCAGTGACATGGAGTTGTCTGATTGCTCGCCGTTCTCAATAGATAGAGACGTTTTTATACAGTCATTAAGGGTCTGTGGATAATTCAGATTGTGGGAGGAAGCAATTGTTCAATTTACTTCCTTATAAAACGTTTTATATCGCCTGAGGACACTTAATAGCGTGATCCACGCTTCAGAAGAATCGCATGCAATCTGAATCAGACTCAAAACTTAATATACGTAGATTTGATGTGCTTAAGGGGATCTTTTTTTAATGTTATACAGAATTTAGTTTCATAGCCATGTTCCATTTCTCTGGAAACGGGGGCCAAAATTGTGCCAGTAACAGGTATGCAACACAATTGTCCCTTCGCCGGGAGTTTGATTGACAGGCGATCTGACCAATCATAACCCCGAATCTGCCATTTTTTATTTTGGCTTCTATTACTTTATATACATATCATTTGCATGTCAAAAGAATATTCGTGTTTACCGACTGGCCGCTTTGCTTGTTGTTGTATAGTTTGCAGTGCAATCTTTGAGTAACAGCCTCTTGTATTGTGACTTTTTCACGAAATAATCTGCACAGAAATGTGCTGGACAGAGTGTTAAGATCAAAAATAAACCTCAGCCACTACTCGATTCTTCACAATGAGTCTCTTCTGAGTTTTGTTAAATGTCTTCTGGGCGGTTTGAAAGTTTGGAGCGACGAAAGTAAGTTAGTTTTATTTAAAAACACTAAACCAAACTAAATAAAAAAGTGAAAACATGTTTAAATATTAACCGTTAGATGGACAGCACTGGATTGCATTTCTATTTTAAATGCTCTTACCTGTTATTTATCTTGTATTATGTAATGCACTTTAAGGAAAAAGCGACTTTTAAGGCATAACAGCTTATCTGGGACGGAACTGTCCAATGCTACACCACTTTGTCATAATCATAGCAGAAATAAGGGTGGAAATATAATATCACCTTTGGGGTGTTAGTGTTGAAGCTGCTGTGACATGTGGATTATTACACAAAGGTCAAGGTGAGCCATTACTGTACAGACACTCCATCAGGACTGTTAAGAAAGAAAAAACCTGGTGCAAACCCAAAGACTCAGCTCAGCACTGACCACACAGCTTTAGTTGCAGAAACCTATCGTCCCGAGGGACAAGAGAACCCAGGAAAATCAGGATAGGGCTTTAGAGAAGTGTAGCACGGAAGACTTAGGTACTCCACCATCCTCTCATCTTTCATCCATCTTCCACAAATGAGAAGCAACAAATGCATCTGCAAAAATAATACATGTAAATGATTCATTACATTATTAAGAGTAATCTTAATAAGGGGTTTATTATTGAATAAGCGAATGATTACTTTCAAACAGCCATCAACATCTGAACCTCTTATCTCAATAAGAACTTTAATACACATATGACAGAAAACCAATCTGGTTTTTAATAAGTGAAGCTGGTAATTTCTGTTTTTGGAGTTGTTTAATGATGTTAGGGTCAGAGCGATGTTGGAGTCCACATCCAGCGCTTGATGGGAAACCCCCTGAAAACTTTAAAAGAATGGGATAATGTTCAAACAATGTTATCACTAAACATTTTAAGAATGTTATTAAAGAATGTTATCCTACCATTTAGGAGATTATTCTGGGAACAAAAATGATGAAAACATTACCAGAGTATAGCATAATATTCTGAGAACATTCTTGGAACAATAACATTTCTTGTTGGATTGTCAAGACAAACATATCCATCTAACAGGTGATTACATTGAAAAACAATGGAAAATTAGTGCAATGGAATGAAAAACGTGATCCTTGTGAGCATTTTTTGGACATGACACCCTACCTCTCCTTTACTGGGAACTTTCCAAACGTTCAAACAAAGAAAACAATAACAAACTGTTGTTTCCATTTTGTTTTACATGATTTATATATTGGGTGTATACATTAATGTTGGGAAGTGGGTTTTCATTACATGTATCTGTCATGTTCATGCCTAGATTGGGTCTAAATTTAACCACATTAAACATACACACAGGTTCTTTGAGATCCCTTATAAGATTAATTTTGCAGAGTGGCTCTTGTAATGTGGGCATGTCTGAAAGGTTATCACTAATGCATGCTTTGTGGACTGAGTTGAATGTGAATACCACTGGACTTCTGGATTCTGGATTCACACAGAGTTCTGGCCTGGTTTCTCACCCTCTCCGGACAGCACACAGATGCTCTGTGCAATTTTGTTTTGTATTCCTTTCACAATCTCTCACAGTATTGTGACCTGATGTGCTTTAGCTATGGCTAGACCATTCTGACTGATGATGCCTTTTCAATATTCCAGCTGGAGATGTTGGGAGTTTTTGCTATTACTATTAGGGTAGAATAGGACAGGCAATCCATACACAGATCAAACCTGTTTTTGAAGTTGTTTTGAAGTTGTACAGTCACAGATTGGACAGATAGATGGATGGATGATGGATGGATGGATGGATGGATGGTTGGGTGGGTGGATGGGTGGATAGGTGGATGAATGGATGGATGAATGGATGGATGGATGGATGGGTGGGTGGGTGGGTACATAGGTGGATGGGTGGATGGATGGATGGATGGATGGATGGATCGGTGGTGGATGGATAGATGGATGGATGGATGGATGGATGGATGGATGGGTTGGCGGATGGATGAATGGATGGGCAGGTAGGTGGATGGATGGGTGGATGGATGGATGGATGGATGGGTGGGCAGGTGGGTGGATGGGTGGATGGATGGGTGGGCAGGTGGGTGGATGGGTGGATGGATGGATGGATGGAAGGATGGGTGGATGGGGGATGGATGGATGGATGGATGGATGAGTTGGCAGATGGATGGATGGGTGGGCAGATGGATGGCTGGGTGGGTAGGTAGGTAGGTGGATGGATGGATGGATGGATGGATGGATGGATGGATGGATGAATGGATGGATGGATGGATGGGTGGGTGGATGGATGGATGGGTGGTGGGTGGGTGGATGGATGGATGGATGGATGGATGGATGGATGGATGAGTTGGCAGATGGATGGATGGGTGGGCAGATGGATGGCTGGGTGGGTAGGTAGGTGGATGGATGGATGGATGGATGGATGGGTGGGTGGATGGGTGGATGGATGGTTTTTTATTGGACTAAAAATCCCAAACCCTGTTTCATCATTTGCCATATGTAGCTGACACTATGCAAAAAGAAGTGTAGTCCACGCTCTTCATCCTGGCTTCAAGCACTAGTGCTGCTTTTGTCTTGTACCGGTGTTATATTAATTTTAGAAGCTCTTTAGTACAATGGACATAACACAATGGTTGACTCATTGAGCTCATCCGATGATGCTGATTTTTCTGACAGTGGTTTTAGGCTGTTGGGCTTGCACAGTGTGAGTCAACCCGACCCATATTTCATTCGCCTAAATGTCCACCCCCGCTTTTTCTCTGCTTTTTAAAAAATTGTGACTCAATGCAGCACTGAAGTTCTTCCAGTTTTCACACGGCTCACTGCCCTGACACACAAGAGCCATACATGTTGTTGATCTGTGTTCCTCAACTGGGTATTGTACCCTTGGTATATGTAGAGCTACGGGGACTAAAAAAAGGAATATCTCTGTGTTGCGATTGGTGGCATTTTAGGGATTTCAACATCCTAGTATTAAAACTTACGAATATGAACTTCAAATCGTGCAGCTTGGTGAGGTGAAGTGTGCTATATCTTTTCGAAGTGTCCAGATGTACTATTTTCACCTGACAGATTATAAAAATGGAGAGAAAAAATCCCATTGCCTTGAGACCAGAATATAAGGCTTGTGGTTGGGCTCTTTTGACCTGGCCTAGTAAAAACCACTTAGAAACCACACAAAAACATCCCTGAAAATAGCCACAACACAATAGCAGTGAAACTATTGATTTGGCATCACATATTTTCTTGAAAGCATATAAACATTGAGTTAGAATGCCATTGCTAATGCATACAACAAGTAGACTTTGACTTCTATAGATAAATAGAAGGCCAATACTGTATGTACGATCGCAAGAAGGTTTTCTGTACAATTTTGAAATTAGGTGATTCCCGTTCTGGT
Source organism: Zacco platypus (assembly GCA_038088235.1). Lineage (NCBI taxonomy): Eukaryota > Metazoa > Chordata > Actinopteri > Cypriniformes > Xenocyprididae > Zacco > Zacco platypus. The sequence goes on along the minus strand of CM076075.1, from coordinate 8,377,385 downwards.
GTTTAATACTGCAACAAGTGTTCTTAATCAGAACATTCATGAACCAAGGACTTTAATTTCAGAATGTCCTCTGGATTCAGAAGATTTGTTGTTTGCATTAAAGATCCTCTTTTTCCCCTGTGTTTCTCTTTCGTTGTTTCTTTCACTCCCCCTCATTTCTAGAAGCCATTTGGCTGTTGCGCAAGGTTGTTGAATATCCCTCTGAGCCTGGCAAGGCGTTCGGGCCATGTGCAAGTGCCTCTCTGACTGGGCCTAGAGCAAAGCAAGGAGGTGCCGCTTGTATTTCCCCCTAATTGGGTTGGAAATAATCTTGTTTCACCGCTGAATGGCTAAGCCACAGCAGTGTGGAGAGAGGGTGACAGCCTTGTCTCACAGGGTCTCATGGGTCCTTATGCTGCTGCAACAGCTGCTTGGCTCTGTGCTGTTGACCTCCAGCCATCTTCTGTGTGGGAAACAAAAAGTAAAAAACAGTTAACAAACACCTGAAAAGATCCATCTTAGCTGGGAAGCCCTGCATCAGCTCAGTTCCCAACTGATTAAATGTTCAACGACAAGGTGGCAAAACTGTCCGCTCGTGATTAGGCTGAACATGCATTATAAATCATTCGCTTTGACATGTGAATCAAGACAGAATCTACGGAATCTACGTTCTATTTTCAGAACTTCGCTAAATATAAAACGCTTCACATGGTTTCAAAATTTTCTAGATTTCTCAACTCATGAACCAAACATGAGGACTCATGTATGCATGAAGTGGTATGCTATTTCTGTGTATCTCCACGGATTTAACATCTTGCGTTTGTTAAACATTACTGAATCAACCTTAATATAGTAGGTTACACCAACAAAGCTGAATGGGTGATATCAGATAGAAATAGCTCTTTAAAGGGATTAGGTCACTTCAGAATTCAAATTTCCTGATAATTTACTCACTCCCATGTCCATCCAAGAGGTTCATGTCTTTCTTTCTTCAGTGGAAAAGAAGGTTTTTGAGGAAAACATTCCAGGATTTTTCTCCATATAGTGGACTTCACTGGGGTTCAACAGGTTGAAGGTTCAAATGTCAGTTTCATCTAGTGTCATCTACATGATCCCAGACGAGGAATAAGAGTCTGATCTAGAGAAACCATCTGACTTTTTTTTTTATCCACAGACACTCATCTTGCTCTGTTCCACGCATTACATGATCATGTTGGAAAGGTCATGTGACATAGATGGAAGTACCAAGCAAGTGTTTACAAAGTGAACGTGCGAAGTCAAACGGCGTTTGCAAAAAAAAAAAAAAAAAAAGGTAAAACAACAACGACGGATGATTTTGAAGTTGGAGGAGAAAATGGGATGGGGTTTTTACCGCACCCCAGTTCTTCCGCCTACGCCTACGTGTGACCTTTCCAACATGATTACGTAATGCACAGTGCATCTCAGAGCAGTGCAAAACAAGCATTTCTGGTTAAAAAGTATGTGTTTTTATATATATATATTTTATAAAATGTCCGATTGTTTCTCTAGATCAGACTCTTATTCCTCGTCTGGGATCATGTAGATCCTTTGAAGCTGCACTGAAACTGACATTTGGACCTTCAACCCGTTGAACCCCAGTGAAGTCCACTATATGGAGAAAAATCCTGGAACGTTTTCCTCAAAAACCTTCATTTCTTTTCGACTGAAGAAAGAAAGACATGAACATCTTGGATGACATGGAGGACAGTAAATGTTCAGGAAATTTGAAGTCCGAACTGATCCTTTAAGAAAACGTAAAAATCTAGTATGTCTTACTCTTCAATCATGTCTCTCTGTCTCTCTGCAGCTGGCGTGGCTCCCCCTGGAGGTGGGGATCAGTGATATTAAACATGCTCCCCCATGGCCATCATCACAGGTGTCGGGCCATCGCGGAGGAGCCTGAGAACGATCGAGAGGAGAGGATTCTGGCAATACTGGGGATTATCGGCACGGTGCTCAACCTGCTGGTGGTGATCTTCGTCTACATCTACACCACCTTTTAAGATCTCAAGCGACAGGATGCCCTCATCTGACGGAATGGCAATAAAACGGAGAAGAGCAGAGGCAGGAAAAGACTGGCATCATTTTTCTTCACCAAAAACCATCAAGCAGTGCCTGATCTATTCAATCAATCTGGAAAATGCAAGGATAACGTTCAAAGCTACACTGAGACCTTTTAGTTTCAGTTAGTCTAAAAGATAGTGTACACGTCATGAATTATTTGTAAATCTGTTCATTATTCACATGTTCATTTTGTATAGTCATGATTATAATTGCATGTTCTCTGATTTGTTACGTACACTAAGTATTATATATGCTATTTCAGATGTGTGTGACTTTCACTTACAGCTGACCTTTCATCGGGGCACATGCAGTCCAGATGCAGAACAACATTAAGGTCCAGATTTTAAGGCTCTAAAATCTGTTTTTGAACATTCAGAGACAGGCGAAAGGTTACTGAATTGTTTTTTTTTATTGCATTGTCTCTATATAAAGCACAACAGAGCAGAATGCCACAACAATGTCTTGTTCTCAGGTGTTTAGCAGCTTAGTGGGAACGTTTACTTGAAAAGTGAAGGCAGTCGGCCTCTTTGTTGCTGTCACGAGTCTGATCTCAACGAACACTTTCTACTCAATGTGATTTTTGCAACTGAAAACTTCAACCTGATGAAAACAGTGTTGTAATAGTTTTGTACGACAAAAAATGGTTTGATAGTCGGAGTAAAATGAACTAAGAGAAAGTTGGGATTGGAAACATGCTTTTAAAACATCATAAGAAATGGTTTTGACTGTTGAAATGGGCTTTTAGCTTCTTCCGTAATGTTTTGAAAGAAAATATTAAACTTTAATAAACCTAAGAAGATGATGTATCCAATGTTTCTTATAATTAAAGGGACAGATCACCCAGAAATGACAAACTTGTCTTCATATGACTTCCTTGGAGCTCAAAAGGAGATGTTTGGCAGAGTGACAGATTCAGTCACTATTCACTTTCATTGTATGGATAAAAGATGCAATGGAAATGAATAGTGACTGACTTCCATTCAGGTTAACATCAACTTTTGTCTTCCACTGAAGAAAGAAAGTCCTACGGGATCCGATCAACAAACAAGGATGAGTAAATGATAACAGAAATGACCAAGAATTCCTTTTTTTCCCTCCCAATTTTTTATGGAATATTGTTGAATTTATTATAAACGATTTATCCATGCACATCATTATATTTTTGAATTTGGTCACAGTAGCATTGTTATTTTAGCATCATTGAGATACTATTATAGTTTTTATTAATATTCTGAATACATTTTTATTTTTGTTTTCCAGTTTAATTTAAGTATTAGTACTTTTTTTTTTTAAACATGCATATATAGTTTATATTAAATTTTATTTTTGTTGTAGTTAATTTAGTACATCAAGTTGAACTACATTAGCTCTTGTGTCACCTTATGGGCATTTTTGTCTTTTTCAGTTTTTTTGATCATTTTGGCTGTTAATTCCAACTGCATAAATTTTGGCACAAGTGTGTATCTTTATTGGAATTTTACTATTTCACCCCCATTTCCTTTAATAAATCTATTTTTCACTTGTAACACAAAATAGTTCCTCTCAGGACCTTAAGGACAAAAATGTCCCATTGGAAACTCATTAAAACTGCAATTTTTGAATCCCAGGGCCATTTAACTATGAAATGATGCATTATTTGTTAATAAGCTTTCATTCTGTTTTTTTTTTTTTTTACCAGATGGTCCCATATTCTCAGGTTTGGCCTGTAAAGCAAATATACTCACTTTATTCCTGTTTTCTGCTTCTGCATATTTTAGAGCCAATTGGATAAATTATGCAGCTACAATTGTGTGGGTGTGTTGGGATGGATGTCAGAGTGTGGTTAGAATGTGTGTATTAAAAAAATTGTGTGTGTGTGTGTGATTGTATTTTGTGAGAGAGAAAAACTCTCTGGAAATCACAAATCAATCACTGTGTGCACCAGCGGAGCTTCTAATGGGGGAAATTTGGTACTGCCCCCAAACAAAATCTCACTGAAAGCTCATTTTTTGAGATATCAATGGCAAATTTGGAACACAACTTGTTTTTATTCATGGCTTTGGTTATCTAGCAGTTTTAGAGTTCAATATCTTTCATCAAATATATATTTTATATAAAATAATGTTCATAAATCATTTTCATAAACACATTTTTGGTTTCATTTTTTAAAACTTTTTTTACTTCACCACAGGTCTTCTTTAAAATGAGACTAAACTTAAGTCTGTGCTCCCAAGCTTCACATTTTTATGACACGAAAGACATAAGAAAGAGTTTGTTTGACACGGACATTTTTGTCCTCCATGAACCTATATGTGTAACTTTTTTTAATTAACGTTCAAGGGTTAAAATGAGAAATGTCGCTGAAATGGAAAAAATGCCGCTAAAATGGAAACCAGCTGAAATATATTTTACTTCAGTTACCATTTATTTTATTCCATGCAATGAAAATTATTATTATTTTTTTTTTTTTTTTTTTTTTTTTAGTTCCAGATTCCAATTTCTGTTTCATGCTGGCTTTAAGGATTTTTTAAACAGTACAATTTCTGTGTTCTGAGTTCATTTAAAAAGATTCTGGAAACCTCAAACTTGTAAAATCCATCTGAACCAACAGAGTGTTCATTATAAGGGAATTCCTGGGAATTTCAGCAGTAACAAAAGCACTCAGCAGTCTCAATTCTCTGTATTCGCTGGCATATTCTGCTGCTCTCTGATCCCACAGTAAAAAAAAAAAAAAAATACTGCATCGCCAAGATGATGTCTGAAGGTATAAAAAAAGAGATTTCCCTGTCTCCCATTTGCTCATTTGGATGGGAAGATGATGCAGAGAAATGCCAGGAAAATCAGTGGAGGCGGAGAGCGAGTGAGCGGCACTACTGGGAATTGAACGCCTGCAGCGAACACATGCCATCTGCTCTCTTCATGGACGGTCAGTGGCATTTCCCGACATGACATGCCTATGTCATCTCATATTGAATGTAGGAGCTACAGATATGTTATATCAAGCTTTATTATTTAATAAAATATTACAAAAAGTGACATTAAAAGGTTTTTCCAAAGTAACACTGTCCAACAGTGACACCTGCTGGTATATGCTGCGTTCATGCATTTTGTAATGTCGGTAGTCTCAAGATGACAACATGTGACGTTCTATTAAGAGCTATTCACTATCAACACCTAAATTAATCTGCAGAGGTCAAGTAGGAGCTCCCATTTTACATGATGTAATTACAAGATCTACGAAGATGTGAACGCTTTTTACAAGTTGAAATCTCGTAATTATAACATGGTGTGAAAGCACCTAAAGGTACAGCAGGAGTTAGCGTCTCTCTTGCCTCCCCTGAGCCCATTGAGTTTTAACAGACGCCCTAAAGCGTGCGGTTGTTCAACGCAATCTGTACGCATTTTACCAGATAGCTAATTCGTAAGAGTCCTTACGACCTCACTCGTATGTTTTCGTTCGATTTGTCAACACCCCAGTGATGGGTAGCTTTAGGGGCGGGGTTAGGGGTGGTCCTTCCTGTTGACAAATTCATTCGAATTTGTACGAATTAGCCACCTCGTAAAATACCTACAAATTGCCGTGAGATCGGGTTGGTTGGTTTGATGGGAGTAACTGAGAATAAATGAAGTTATGCAAGAGGAGGCAATGCCTCCATCATATTATGATTGGTTCACATCTCTCATTTTCGTGCGTCTCAGTGGCTGTGTTCAAAAACTTAAAAATGCTGCCTTTGGAGGACGTCTTCCAATAAATGTTTGAAGGCAGCATAGATGCCTTTGATATCCCATCATCCTGTGCTCTCCATTCTGAGACATTTGAGCTAAAAAAAAAAAAAAGTTGAAAAAAACGGCGTCTGAAAGTTGCAGTTAACGGTCATTTTTTGTGTAAATGTACGTTTATGACCATATTTTCCACTTCTGATGTCATGTAGTGAGAAATTACTATTGAAGTGAGTGATTTGCTTGGTTTTCACCAAAGCTTGCTCTGTTTCGCTGTAGATAATTGAACCGTTCCACTGCCTCAGAAGTCAGACTGAAATCAGTTTTGTGAGTAGCCTTCGTGTGCAAACAGGCAGTGAGGCATCATGTCACTGCCTCAGTTATTGGATGCAGCCAATCCGAACGAACAAAATGATGGTTAATGGGAGGACTTATTAAAAAGTAAGTAAACAGTTCTGTCACTAGATATCACTGCTTTATAATATGTCAAACTTGAAATAACCTGAAAACATGACTGAAAAAATAAAAATTATATATATATATATATATATATAATGTAATGTAACTGTAATGAAATACACTTACTAAAACATACATCTGAATTATTTGAAGTATTTTAGATTACCAAAGTGATTACTTTGAATTTTAATGTCATTAAACAGCAATTGGTGATTCTCTGACTCTGACAGTCTTAAGAGTTAAGTTTCATCAACATTTTAATACTTTTAAGAGGGATCATAAAAATTTTGTTATTTTTATTTAGTACTGTCCTGAACAAGACAAAATGACTGAATTTATAAAAAAAAATTGCCCAACTGTCAACTTAACTGTCCTGTCATGACCTGGATGATCCACGACTGTTTTCTTGTTTTGTGATAGTTGTCTGAGTCATTTTATAATTGTAAAAAAGGTTACTGCAACTTTTTCTCACAAGAAATCCCCCCCCCCTCAATTGTGAGTTTGCATTTCACAATTCAGACTTCTTTTTCTCAGAATTGCGAGATTTAAACTCACAATTGCAAGTTATAAAGTCAGAATTGGGAGATATGAACTTGCAATACTAAATTTTTCCTTGCAATTGTGAATTTAGTATGTGAGTTTATATCTCATAATTCTGACTTTTCTCAATATTGCGAGTCTATATCTCATAATTCTGACTTTTCTCAATATTGTGAGTTTATATCTCATAATTCTGACTTTTCTCAATATTGCGAGTTTATATCTCAGAATTTTGACTTTTCTCAATATTGTCAGTTTATATCTCATAATTCTGACTTTTCCTAATATTGTGAGTTTATATCTCAGAATTTAGACTTTTCTCAATATTGCGAGTTTATATCTCATAATTCTGACTTTATAACTCACAATTGCAACTTTATATCACACAATTCTGAGGGAAAAAGTCAGAATTGTGAGATAAAAACTTGCAATTATCTTTTTTTGTGTTTTTTCCACACTTATTAGTACAGTATTCCAAAGTATTCTAAAGTACTTAGATTAAGTTACTAAACTTGAGTAATGTAACGAGATACGTTACAAATGACTTTTTAAAGCATGTATTTTGTAATCTGTAGTGAAATACATTTTAAAAGTAACCCACCCAGCCATGTATATATACACTCCCCTAAAGGATTATTAGGAACACCATACTAATACTGTGTTTGACCCCCTTTCGCCTTCAGAACTGCCTTAATTCTACGTGGCATTGATTCAACAAGGTGCTGAAAGCATTCTTTAGAAATGTTGGCCCATATTGACAGGATATTTACCCCCACACCATTACACCACCACTACCAGCCTGCACAGTGGTAACAAGGCATGATGGATCCATGTTCTCATTCTGTGTACGCCAAATTCTGACTCTACCATCTGAATGTCTCAACAGACATCTCATCTGTTCCAGGCAACATTTTTCTAGTCTTCAACTGTCCAATTTTGGTGAGATCGTGCAAATTGTAGCCTCTTTTTCCTATTTGTAGTGGAGATGAGTGGTACCCGGTGGGGTCTTCTGCTGTTATAGCCCATCCGCCTCAAGGTTGTGCGTGTTGTGGCTTCACAAATGCTTTGCTGCATACCTCGGTTGTAACGAGTGGTTATTTCAGTCAAAGTTGCTCTTCTATCAGCTTGAATCAGTCGGCCCATTCTCCTCTGACCTCTAGCATCAACAAGGTATTTTCGCCCACAGGACTGACGCACACTGGATGTTTTTCCCTTTTCACACCATTCTTTGTAAAACCTAGAAATGGTTGTGCGTGAAAATCCCAGTAACTGAGCAGATTGTGAAATACTCAGACTGGCCCGTCTGGCACCAACAACCATGCCACGCTCAAAATTGCTTAAATCACCTTTCTTTCCCATTCTGACATTCAGTTTGGAGTTCAGGAGATTGTCTTGACCAGGACCACACCCCTAAATGCATTGAAGCAACTGCCATGTGATTGGTTGATTAGATAATTGCATTAATGAGAAATTGAACAGGTGTTCCTAATAATCCTTTAGGTGAGTGTATATATAATGATGAGATTTATACTTGGTTGTCATACTTCTTAGATGTTTCATTGTTTGTTGTGTAAAATGTTTATATTAATGCTAGATGAGCACAATTAAAAGGTGAAGTCGGATTTAGCATACTTTAAAAAAGCTAGTAACTTGATAATAAACAAGAACCTGCACCACGCCTTCAGTAAGTCGTCTGCCATTCGCGCCAAACGTAACTAAGCGACTTATAAGATGAATATTATAATCAAAGTTTGTCAGCTGTTACCAGGCTGTGTATAGCGTAAATTTTACTTGCATATTGCAATTGTCCTTTTTTTGCATCAGTTGATATTACTTTTAATATTATTTCTTACTATTTAAGCTTTTAACAAACTAATATTTCATCTATCTATCTATCTATCTATCTATCTATCTATCTATCTATCTATCTATCTATCTATCTATCTATCTATCTATCTATCTATCTATCTATCTATCTATCTATCTATCTATCTGTCTATCTGTCTATCTGTCTGTCTGTCTGTCTGTGGAAAGTGCCTGCTTTATTTATTCATTCATTTATTCATTTATTATATAGTTTTAATGAATTTGAGCTGTGGATGTTTGAGGATCAGAAATGAACAGTCCCATGTCTTATAAAGCTGTAGAACATCTGTCTGCCACAGTCCTAAATCTTTAAACTATAAAGGCATTTATAAATATTTCAGCGTGGCACTGTCATTTTGAGACAGACTGTTGTTGGCCATGTCCTTTCTCCGAACTCCCAAGAAAACATGCCTGCACTTAGAAAGGGGCTTGTTTGGTAGTAAGAGTGGATCCATGGGACGTGAAGGGACTCATGTTTGTCTGATTATAATTGAGCATCTCGCTGCTATATCAGCCCAAACCACAGCAGACACAGTGTTGGAGACTTGTGTAACAGTAGGTACAGCACAGAGCCGCTGCTCACGGTGACGGGTGTGAAGATCCTGTTGTGTTTACAGGCCTCTCGGCAGAAGCTGCTTCCTGAATTATTGACTCATCTGGATTTTTCTTTTTAAAGGAATTTCAACTTAAAGTATGGACACAGATATACAGAAACACCCATGTGGTCTTGATGTTGTTTAGTGCTCTACTAGAACAGGTTGATTATTTTCCTCACATTCTCCATTGTGCAGCTCCTCTCTTCCCAGTCTGTCAGTAACTCTCTGTTTACTTCCTGTCTCTGTGAAGCTCCTCCTTCTGAAAAGAGCTGTGCTCTGATTGGTCGGCTGGAGCAGTGTGTGATTGGTGTTTAGGAAATGTCCCTCCCCTTACCATAACCGCCAGTTTCAACACACTACTAACTAACTCAAGCAGGCCCCGCCCCTTTATTCTGCATATTAATTATTTAAATGAGGAACATTATGAAGAAAACTCAAGATGGAGGCGTTTCAGGAGTTCAGAGACACTGATATAGAGAATAAACAGCAACATTACTCACTAAAGAAAGATGAACATGTAAAAAGAGCAGAATATGTTTATATAACAGGTCTTCATATATATCAAGTTCCTCAAATATACTCTCAATGTAATGTTCAATGCAAACATTTTCTTCAGTTCATCTTAAATAAAATAACCCTGATGTTACACTAATCATATCTTTTTTTGTGTTTTTCCCTTTCTCTTATATTCTCTCTCTAAGACAGCCTATAATTTCCACATCCTTACATGACAACCCTTAACACAAGGGCACTCAAACAACACATGCACACACACACACACACACACACACAAATAGTAGCACATGCATATTGCCTTAAATAACTACAAGGTCTTTTCCTTCATTACAGAAGCAAGAAATTCCCCGAAGCTGAATGTGAAAAGCGCATTAAGGAAAATAAAACTGCAAGATGTGTGAGATTTTGCATGAGCAAACAACACACACACACACACACACACTTTCTTCATGAAATGTAATTTCATTAATGAGATCATGCAGTTATGTAATTCATCAGCACAATGCAGAAGCATTTTGTAGTTTAGTATAACGTGTGTGTGTGTGTGTGGGCGGGTTTTCCCTACGTTACGGGGACCAAATATGTCCCCACAGGTATTGGAATACTAGTAAATTTTGATCTTGTGGGGACATTTTTTTGGTCCCCGTGAGGAAACAAGCTTATAAATCATACAGAATTATCTTTTTTGAAAATCTAAAATAGCAGAATATTTTCTGTGATGGGTAGGGGTAGTGTAGGGGGACAGAATGTACAGTTTGTACAGTATAAGAACCATTACGCCTATGGAATGTCCCCATAAAACATGAAAACACAACATGTGTGCGTGTGTGTGTGTGTGTGTTTTATACAACAGTTCAACAGGCAAGCATTTAAACAAGTAAGCAAAAATCGCTGAGTGTCCCAAAGTCTTTCTTTTGCCACAGATTCAAGATCTGAAATAATGGGGAAAATGTGAAGAAATGTGTCAGTATAACTAATAAAGCTGTTTTCAAGCATAGCTGTGAAAATGTACTATCCAAACTCAAATTGTTGTAATGGATGATTGCTTTGGAATAGGTGGTTGGTCTTGTTTTAAAGAAGATACTCAGCAGATTGTTCAAAGCAGTTCAAAAAATAAAAGTATGAAAAATTTATAAAAGTTTACATTTACTGTAAATCAAATGTACTGTACTTTTTTATTTTATATAATATATAAAATATAAATTGATATACAAATCAAAGCCATATGTCTAACCAAGTTATATTCCAAAATTTGAAGTCGATATCACAAAAATTAAAGTTCCCATGAGATTTTGTTGAGGCATTGTACCAAAAATAGCCACCGGTGCCACCCAAATTCCATTGTTTTTTTTTTAACGGATTAATAAAATTATGTTCAAATATCACTTCTATCACAAAACAGATGCCAAATATGAAAGCGCGAGATTCAGACTTTTCTGACAATATGTGTTTTGTCAAAGTTTTGACTATAAAGTAGTTAAAATAAATATTGTAATGTGAAACACGACAACTCCAACTAGGGGGAGGAGACCGCTAAAAGGATATAAATTACTGTTTCCATGGTATCGCGATGTCCAATTTCAAGCTTTCAAATGATACCTAATTTATGATGATTACTAAAATATGTGATGCGAAAAAAGGCAATGAATAAAAACAGCACCAAGTGGACAGTCCATTGTAATTCTTGATGAATGCATTTCACCTGTTTTTATTGTAGCAATATTAGATTATCGTTCTTCCTGCGATTCTCTTGTAAAGTCTAATGGTCTACCGCCATCTGTCTTCATTCTGTCCTCTACTGACCCCTGGGTTATATAACACTGACCTCTGACCTCTAATTACATCCCAAGTCCTCATTAGAAACATGTCCAGGTAAGTGTAAAGTGGCAATGCTACTACAATTGCCCATTATAACATTTGAGACCCATCGTACGCCTCCACCCTCCGCCTCTCTGAGGCCTTGTGCAATTAGTTCTGTGTCAGGCTTTATCAGAGGAAAGTCTCAGCCTGGTCTACAGGGCTTACGCTTTCTGCACTGAAATGCAAGAATTCAATTCGCCTTCAAAAGAAGGTCTGAGAGAGCATATGGAGTTCAGATGGGTCTTGTTTACTCCCTTTTGGCCCAGAAAACACCAGACCAGTGTGTGTACTGTATGTGCACTTGTACTGTACTTAAAATCTTAACAGGATATTTAAAAAAAAAAAAAAAAACTACTTGCAGATTATGTAATATTTATGAAATAAAAATCCCCTTAAGTGCACTTAAAAAGACTGTTTCATAGCACACTAACTAAACTGTAATGTAAAATTAAACAATTAACATTTATTAATGTTTAATGAATAATAATTAAACAATTAAATTGTTTATGAATAAAAGTTCATCTTTTGATTATTATTGTCGCCTCTAGTACTTATGTGTCTGATTTTTAATTTCCAACGTATTTTGGGTTCATTTTAAGTCAACCACATAGTAATTTTTAAACAATAGTTGGGTTAAATAAAACTGTACGGCACATTGGGCAAACATTTAACCCAACCGCTGGGTTTGTCCATTTTAAACTGAGGTTGTTTTTAACCCAGCATTTTTTAGTGCTTAAGTACACATTTATAAAGTCCTACTTAAGTTGGTCACAAAACAGTAACTGCTTTTAATATAAATGTAAACTATAATATATTTTCATTTAATTCTAAAAAAAAAAAAAAAAAACATCCAATTAAGTGTCTGAAAGCATTACATTCAGTATACTTCTTTTCACAAGGACACTGTCATTATAAGCTCTTGAGGACAATTCATTCTTTTCACACTACTGCTCCATCAAACTCTTCCATCATAATCCTTCTTTCTTTAATGAAGATAAATTACCCCCCCCCATCAATCTTCATGTGTCCATTGAGTAAGGAATGGTTTCCCTTTGAAACCATGGGCCATTCTGGTCTCCACAGGTCTCAGTTAAAGCTCTCAGCAGGAGTCGTTCCATTCCTGATCTGAACCCCAGTCTAAAACCAGCACGAAGACCTGACGATGAACGTGACATTCTTCCATATTTGAAGAGAGTAATCTGATTCCGTTCTGAGAGGACTTTGGAAACAAGAGACATGGAGGAGACGTACAGTCATGTGCTACATTCACTGAAGAGCGGAAAAGACGTAAAAGCTGTGTGCGTAAGGAGATCTATGGGTCAGGAGGACATGATTCAGGTAAATAACTCAGGTGTGTGTGATCAGACTGACAGAATACTAATAACTGATCTCATCAGGAAACATAACTATTTTATGATTTTTTAACAAATTCTTTAGCCTAAGAATGAAACTGTATGAATCCATTCAATTTCGCAGACAGTTTTTCAAAATGTAAATAGTTATGAATTGTCATGAGACTGTCATATGACTTAAATCTATAGATAATTTGATTAATGAAATATCAATACCTACTGTAGATTTATGTCATGTGACAACAATAAATGATGAGTTTATTTTGTTTACTATTCACTTTCTTTCTTTGCTTTAATTGAATTATTTCAGCTGATCAATTACAGCTCTGTTTTGTTTAGTGAAACTTTAAATTGGATTGTTAGTGCCATCTAGTGAATATGATGCACAACAGCACAAATATAAAAGGGCTTGTAAATAGAAGAACAGAAATAAATATCCCACATATTTATGCATTAATCACAAATATCTAATTGTTTGCAGCCTTAAATATTGCAACTAAATTAATCTATTAACTTATTCATTATGAAAAAAAATATTATTTAATACAGAAATTGACACTTATCTATGTATCACTGATTCTTCAATTCCTTTTTAATATTAAACATATATAACCAATGTTCTGAGATAAATCAGACATGATATTGTGTAGTTTGGTGGATGTTTTAATATTTTAACACAATAAACTGATAAAGGAATAAGACATTTCTTTCAAAATTAACAAAAGACCTTCGTCTGACTGTGTTAACAAAAACTGATGGAACTGACAGAATTGACAAAAACTGATGGAGTTCACAAAAACGTACGGAGTTTACAAATACTGACGGAGTTGACAAAAACTGATGGAGTTGACAAATACTGACAGAGTTGACAAAAACGTACGGAGTTTACAAATACTGATGGAGTTGACAAAAACTGACGGAGTTGACAAATACTGATGGAGTTGACAGAAACGGACGGAGTTGACAAATACTGATGGAGTTGACAAAAATGGACGGAGTTGACAAATACTGACGGAGTTGACAAAAACGGACAGAGTTGACAAATACTGACGGAGTTGACAAATACTGTCAGAGTTGACAAATACTGTCGGAGTTGACAAAAATGGACGGAGTTTACAAATACTGACGGAGTTGACAAAAACTGACAGAGTTTACAAAAAATGACGGAGTTGACAAAAACTGATGGAGTTGACAAATACTGACAGAGCTGAAAAAAACGTACGGAGTTTACAAATACTGACGGAGTTGACAAAAACGTACAGAGTTTACAAATACTGATGGAGTTGACAAAAACTGACAGAGTTAACAAAAACTGACGGAACTGACGGAATTGACAAAAACTGAGGGAGTTGACAAAAACGGACGGAGTTGACAAATACTGATGGAGTTGACAGAAACGGACGGAGTTGACAAATACTGATGGAGTTGACAAAAATGGACAGAGTTGACAAATACTGATGGAGTTGACAGAAACGGACGGAGTTGACAAATACTGATGGAGTTGACAAAAATGGACGGAGTTGACAAATACTGACGGAGTTGACAAAAACGGACGGAGTTGACAAATACTGACGGAGTTGACAAATACTGTCGGAGTTGACAAAAACGGACGGAGTTGACAAATACTGATGGAGTTTACAAATACTGACGGAGTTTACAAAAACTGATGGAGTCGACAAAAACTGACGGAGTTGACAAATACTGACAGAGCTGAAAAAACGTACGGAGTTTACAAATACTGACGGAGTTGACAAAAATGTACGGAGTTTACAAATACTGATGGAGTTGACAAAAACTGACAGAGTTAACAAAAACTGACGGAACTGACGGAATTGACAAAAACTGAGGGAGTTGACAAAAACGTACGGAGTTGACAAATACTGACGGAGTTGACAAAAACAGACGGAGTTGACAAATACTGACGGAGTTGACAAAAACGGACAGAGTTGACAAATACTGACGGAGTTGACAAATACTGTCAGAGTTGACAAATACTGTCGGAGTTGACAAAAATGGACGGAGTTTACAAATACTGACGGAGTTGACAAATACTGTCGGAGTTGACAAAAACGGACGGAGTTGACAAATACTGATGGAGTTTACAAATACTGATGGAGTTTACAAAAACTGACGGAGTCGACAAAAACTGACGGAGTTGACAAATACTGACAGAGCTGAAAAAACGTACGGAGTTTACAAATACTGATGGAGTTGACAAAAACTGACAGAGTTAACAAAAACTGACGGAACTGACGGAATTGACAAAAACTGAGGGAGTTGACAAAAACTGACGGAGTTGACAAATACTGACGGAGTTGACAAAAACTGATGGAGCTGACAAATACTGAGGGAGTTGACAAAAAACGGACGGAGTTGACAAATACTGTCGGAGTTGACAAAAATGTAGGGAGTTTACAAATACTGACGGAGTTGACAAAAACGGACGGAGTTGACAAAAACTGATGGAGTTGACAAAAACGGACGGAGTTGACAAATACTGATGGAGTTGACAAAAACGGATGGAGTTGACAAATACTGACGGAGTTGACAAAAACTGAGGGAGTTGACAAAAACGTACAGAGTTGACAAATACTGATGGAGTTGACAAAAACTGAGGGAGTTGACAAAAACGTACGGAGTTGACAAATACTGATGGAGTTGACAAAAACGGACGGAGTTGACAAATACTGACGGAGTTGACAAAAACAGACGGAGTTGACAAATACTGACGGAGTTGACAAAAACTGATGGAGCTGACAAATACTGACGGAGTTGACAAAAAACGGACGGAGTTGACAAATACTGTCGGAGTTGACAAAAATGTAGGGAGTTTACAAATACTGACGGAGTTGACAAAAACGGACGGAGTTGACAAATACTGACGGAGTTGACAAAAACTGATGGAACTGACGGAGTTGACAAATACTGATGGAGTTGACAAAAATGAACGGAGTTGACAAATACTGTCAGAGTTGACAAAAATGGACGGAGTTGACAAATACTGACGGAGTTGACAAAAACTGACGGAACTGACGGAATTGACAAGAACTGATGGAGTTGACAAAAACGTACGGAGTTGACAAAAACGGACGGAGTTGACAAATACTGATGGAGTTGACAAAAACGGACGGAGTTGACAAATACTGTCGTAGTTGACAAAAACTAATGGAGTTGACAAAAACTGATGAAGTTGACAAAAAGTAATGGAGTTGACAAACACTGTCGGAGTTGACAAAAACTAATGGAGTTGACAAAAACTGATGAAGTTGACAAAAACTAATGGAGCTGACAAAGGTCCAGCTGGGGCCAAATATACTGTGCTTAAATAGAATCATGAAACAACATTAGAAGAATTCTCCATATGCAAAAACATATTAAATTAACATTATATAGACTTTTTGAGAGCACTTGTCAACCATCAGAAATAAAATCTGACTTTCTGAGTTGTTGCTGCATTAATAAACATATCAAAAATGTCAAGATTTATCCCACAACTTACTGAAACTATTACACCAGGATGACGGAGTTGATATGTTAAATCTATGACTACAGAGACTTCAACATTGTTTGTATAAAATATATAAAACTTCCGGTTGAGTTCCACAATGAGCAGGAAATAGTAAGTGCTCTTCGGAGATAAAGATGACCATGACATTGCCTGATTTATTCATAATCATAAAAAAATCCTGACAGAGTTGATGCAAAGTGAGGACACAACTTTGACAGGCTTTTTTTATTAGAAAAATGTAATTCAAGACAATTCTTTTTGTATTTTTTAAAATATTACAGATCTCTGCCTTGCATATTTTTTGAATTTGTTACATTGTTGCACAATTTGTTTGGCAATTTTACATTGTGTCCTCATACTAGCTAAATTACATGCATTTTGATATGAATTTATTTATTCTTTAAAATAAAGAGGGCTTTTGTATGTAGGACATGTTTTGATCCTTAAAGAATCAGTGATATATATATATATATATATATATATATATATATATATATATATATATATATATATATATATATATATATATATATATATATATATTATTTTTTTTATTTTTTTTTTTATGATTTTAAATGACATTTTAAATGACATAATGAAGAGGAAATGATATCATTTGATTTTTTGGAGTGGTCAATTCAAAAAACTGAATAGAATATTAAGTCAGAGTCAAAATGGGTTATTTTAAAAATAAAGGTTCTTTTTGTAATTGAAAGTTCCGTGAAGAACCTTTATCATCCGTGGAACCATAAAGGTTCTTGGTCTGAAAAAAGGTTCTTTAGATTATTAAACTGTTCTTCACACTATGAACAACAACAAAACAGTTTCTTTTAAGAACTGTTGACTGAAAGATTGAAAAATGGTTCTTCTGCAGCATCACTGCCAAAAAATAAATAATAAAAACCCTTTGGAACCTGATGAATGGTACATCATGTGATGTTAACAGAGGATATTTGCTCTGCCGCAGGAACAGCCCACAGAGGTAACGACACCAGCAGCTGCTCATGACGGGCCGGAGGCCACAGATGGCAGCAAGGAGTCCATAGAGAGAATGTTCTGCCTTATCGGGGTCACGGCTATCATCCTCAATCTTCTAGTGGTGGTGTTAGTGTACATTTACACCCCCGTGTGAAGAGAAGTTCAATACTTTCAACTGGACACCCAACCACTAACCTTCAGACATCTGGACGCCCTCACCGCCCTATAGACACCGTGTTTGCTTTGGAGATGATCATTTTGGGAATATATTTCATGGCAATGTTTAATGTTGTATTTGTCTTTTGTTAAAGTGTTTGGATGCATAGCTGTGACTGACAAAGCCAATGACATTTTTAGGCTACTTTTCTTGGATATAAATCATTAGTTAGGTTCCTTTTATGCAAACACAGGAGTGTATTTTAATTTCACAAAGTTAATGTTAACATTTTCTAAATCCGATAATATTCCAGCTGTTTTCTCTAATCGAAATGTTACTGTTAATATGACAAAATAAAGGGCTCAACGACATCATTTTGGAGGTAAGTGTTACAAAAAATATCTTTATTAGTGGACACCCATACGCTTTTGACCAGCATTTTTACTTGTTTTGTTATAACGTTTGTAACATATAAATACATAATGGCATTTTTAGGGGGAGATTGGAGACACATAGTAGAAAACGCATTTAAGCAAATGTAAGGTATGGCTCATAAATGTTTATATATCTATCACACTCCTCACGCGCTGCTCCATCAGTCTGAGCTCTGATTGGCTGTCTCCTGGCTACAAGACAGACATCACCCTGATTGGCCCAAAGTTTTTCACGCATCTCTTTCATTCATGTGAGTCAGTCTGCGCTCGGACCCGCAGCAGCGCGTCTCGATGGAGAGAATCAGTTCCCCGTTACAATGAATGAGCGTTGACGGATCACTGTGCAGAAGACATTTACACACTTTCAGAGCAAAAACGAGTGTGGAAAACTCACTAGGTCGGAATAACGATGTCAGAGCTATGGAGGCTGTCATTTTGCTTGTCATTTCTTTCCCTGGCGATCGCCAACTCCTCATCAGTCAGTCATCAGATGCCTCATGATCTCATCCATCCTCCACAGAGCAGGAGCAAACCACAGAGACACCGACATCAGAGCAACTCAACGAGAGTACAGATAGACTTAAAAGGGTGAGTGTCTCAAGGCTTTACATGAGGGTGACATGTTTGTGGTGAATAAGACTTGTGTTATTGCCTATATAGTAGTGATCATCAGGGCTGGGTGGGTTACTTTTAAAATGTATTTCACTACAGATTACAAAATACATGCTTTAAAGAGTCATTTGTAACGTATTTCGTTACATTACTCAAGTTTAGTAACTTAATCTAAATACCTTAGAATACTTTGGAATACTAATAAGTGTGGAACACACACAAAAAAGGTAATTGCAAGTTTTTATCTCACAGTTCTGACTTTTTCTCTCAGAATTGCGTGATATAAAGTTGCAATTGTGAGTTATAAAGTCAGAATTATGAGATATAAACTCGCAATATTGAGAAAAGTCAGAATTATGAGATATAAACTCATAATATTGAGAAAAGTCAGAATTATGAGATATAAACTCATAATATTGAGAAATGTCAGAATTATGAGATATAAACTCACAATATTGAGAAATGTCAGAATTATGAGATATAAGCTCACATACTAAATTTAAGAATATGCAAGAAAACAAGTTAGTATTGCAAGTTTATATCTCCCAATTCTGACTTTATAACTTGCAATTGTGAGTTTAAATCTCGCAATTCTGAGAAAAAGAAGTCAGAATTGTGAAATGCAAACTCACAATTGTGAGCGGAAGAAACAAATTGTGAGAAAAAGTTGCAGTGACCTTTTTTACAATTATAAAATGACTCAAACAACTATCGGGTTTGAAAACTGTCTTGGATCATCCGGTAATGACAGGACGGTTAAGTTGACAGTTGACATATTTTTTTTACAAATTCAGTAATTTTGTCTTGTTCAGGACAGTACTAAATAAAAATAATAAAAGTATTAACATGTAGATGAAACTTAACTCCGCTTTTTCAGACTGTCAGAGTCAGAGAATCACAAATTGCTGTTTAAATGACATTAAAATTCAAAGTAATCACTTTGGTAATCTAAAATACTTTTCAGATGTAACTGTAATCTGATTACCACCCATTTAAAATGTAACTGTAATGAAATACAGTTACTCAAATTTTGTGTTTTAAATACATAACTAAGTTACTTGTATTTTGTTACTCCCCAACCCTGGTAATCATAAACGCACACTCTTAAAACTAAAGGTTCTTTATTGACATCTATTTCCATTAAGAACATTTTCATAAAGGTTCTTCGTATGCTGAGTTAAAAATGACCCAAAATGGGTTAAATATGGATTTTACCCAGGGGTTGGGTTAAATGTTTGGTCAGTTTCATTTAATTCAAAATTACTATATTAAAATGAACTTATGAATAAAGTGCTTATTAATAAATGTTCACCTTTTGATTATTATTGTTGCCTCTAGTAATCATGTGTCTGATTTTTAATTTCTATTTTGGGTTCATTTTAAGACAGACATATAGCCATTTTTAATCAATAGTTGGGTTAAATAAAACTACATATATACAACCGCTGGGTTAAAACAGCCCAATCGCTAGGTTTGCCCACATTTGGGTTGTTTTTAACCCAGCATTTTTTAAAGTGGCTATTAAAGTGTTCTGCACACTAAGAAAAACTGATATTTTTAAGAACTGTTCAGTTGTTCCATTTATATTTAAGAGAGTAAAGGTTCAATGACGGAGGGTTTCAAGAACCTTCACGAGGATCAAATAAAAATGTGCTAAATTCCTATTTTTCAGTAATTGTTCGAATCCGATTCCAAAGGGATTCTTTTGTTTATCCCATTAGGATCGGTTGCGAGCAATGACTGGAATTCCATTGACATCGTTAAAGATTTTTTGGACCTTGTAAAGGTAGACCGTAACTGCATATGTCACCCTTCCAAATAATGGAATTCTAATGCAATTTTTCTTATACTATTTGCTTGCATACTCTAAAAATGCTGGCTTAAAAACAACCCAAGTTGGTTTGAAATTGGACAAACCCAGAAATTGGGTTAAATGTTTCCCCAACGTACTGGACTCAACTATTGTTTAAAAATGACTGTATTGCCCAATTTCTGTATTGTAATTTCCAACATATTTTGGGTTCATTTTGGGCATTTTAAGGGGTTCATATAGTAATTTTTAAACAATAGTTGAGTTAAATTAAACTGTCCAGCACGTTGAGCTAACCTAACCATTGGGTTAAAATGACCCAATCGCTGGGTTTGTCCATTTTTAACCCAACGTGGGTTGTTTTGAGTGTAAAGGAGGAACGTCTTGTTTATTACACATCTCGTCCTCATCTTGACCTGGCATCTAAACCATTTTTCTCTTCACTAAGTTCCATTTGCGGGCAGTTTATAGGCCCGATGAGACACAGCAGAGCACTTTACTTCAATCAAAGTCCTTTATAGAACCAGAATGACATGAAAACATTGGCCCGTCTTTGTTCATAGTAGTAACAGTCAGTCAGATGTTTCTCTAGACTTACTCCGGAAGTGTTGATCCTTCAAGCAATGAGAGGAATTCATGATTATGCTGAAAAGTTGGAGACTTAGTGACTGGTCTTTGTAAGCCATAACAGAGCAGGAAATTACTTACCCTTCTATTCATATTCATTTCGAGAGAGCCAAAATGCCACTGAAGCTTTGAGAGAGTTCATCAAGGATGCACCGCTGCTCTTCTGTAACAATCCTCTGGACGTCATTGTGCTTTCAGGTCAACCGAGGACGTTGACTGTGGAAACATGTCCATCCCGGGGCAATGGGGTTTGGTTGCAGGGGGAATATGGTAGCATTTTCACAGCCCTAGAATTAATTAAGGAGGGTGTTGTTGTGGAGTTTAGTAATGCTAACACGCCGAATACAGGTTCAACAGTTCAGGAGGCCAAGCGCAGCAAATGGCTTCATTTCAAAGCGCATCAGCGGAGCCTTTCACACCTCTGAGATCTCAAAGAGAGACAAAAACATGATTATTTCCTCCTTTTTTGACGGAGGTGCCAAGCAAAGTGGGAGCTTTGTGACAATCCTACATGTTTGACCTTGAGGACCGCGGTTGAGGTTTTATTGAAGCTTCTCAGTGGCTCTCTGTTACGAGGTGCTGGAAAAAAGAGCTGGGGCCAAGAAGAAAACTATAAAACCCTTTTTGTTTTGTATTGCACAAAAGTAAATAACATTTTTAATATATAAAAGGATCATTTACAATCTTTATTTTATGGCAGTAATGTGTCGGAGGTGCAGAGGTTTGCTCGTTTGGAAGATGTAAAGTTTCGCTCACTGCCTTGTTTCTTTGCATTCTGCTCACGCAGAGAAAACAGAGAGCCGTAGGCCGAGGGAATGAAATACATGTGGGTGCAAAAGCAGCTGGCAAAGAACAGATGTTTTATTCTTTACATGACACCCGAAAGCCAACATAATCCTCCTTAAATATTATTAGTTTATTATAGGTTTTCCGATAGCAGCAACTGTTCACACGCAAATGAAGATTCTGTCATCATTTACTCACACTCATGGCATTATAAACCTATAAGGTTTTTGGTAACACTTTACTCAAAGCCTTTATGTGCCTATAATGCATCATAATGTACGGTATAATGCATTATGTCTTTTCATAAATAATTGTAACCAAAGTTAAAATGCTTTATAATATTTGCAGATGCCTTGTTACATTTGCAATTGGCAAATGTAACAAAATGTATTATATTTCTTATTAATAAATGTTCACATTTTGATTATTATTGTTGCCGCTGGTAATTATGTATCTGATTTTTAATTCCCAACCTATTTTGGGTTCATTTTAAGCCAGACATATAGTCATTTTTAAACAATAGTTGGGTTAAATAAAACTACCCACCAGGTTGGGCAAACATTTAACCCAACCACTGGGTTAAAACAACCCAATCACTGGGTTTGTCCATTTCCAACCCAACTTGGGTTGTTTTTAACCCAGCATTCTTTAAGTGTGTAACAATGAATAGATAAGTATCATAATGTGTTATAACGTTAATAAGATTATACAATGCATTATAAGGTGCACTATATGGCATTAATAACACATTAGATATAAAGGCTTTAAGTGAAGTGTTACCAATTTTTGTTCTACCGTGGAACGAAAAGAGATATTTAGCAGAATGTCCAAGCTTCTTTCAAAGTCAATGTTGATCACGACCGTTTCATAAGGGAGTAAATAATGACAGAACCTTTTTTTTTTGGTGAACTATCCCTTAAACATGCCCCAATACTTTTTAAATATATGAAAAAAAGTTGTCCGCTGTAGCCATGTGAACAGAATAAACACAGACGTCTTTGATCACTATCAAGTCTTGCTCTAATGGGATCCTCTCAGCTCTGTAAACATCACTCATGTCTCATTGGGAATGTATCGTTTAGGTGTCGACTCCATATTAAAACCCAAACCTGGTACAAAAGTTGATGGCAACTTTCCATTCTGTCAGTGCAGAAATTTCCCTGCTTGGGTCCAATGAAGGGTCACAGATTTATTTAGAGAACAGACAGACAGACGGGTGGTAAGAGGTCTCAGTGTTACGAGACATCTCAGCACAGCTTCAGTTTAGTTCAGCCAAAAATGAAAACAATGTCATCATTTACTCACGTCATGTTGTTCCAAACAAGTATGGCTTTCTTTTTTACAAAGAAGATTGTACTATTTACTTTTACAAAAAAAGCTTTTTTTTTCTCTTTTTTTTTTTGGAATGACGTGGCTAATTTTCAATTTCGCGTGAATTATCCCTTTACGGATCTACAGACAAATGCTATATGCATGTAAAAGATTTTCCTGTTTTCCAGAAAAGAAAGGGAAATTTAAAGGCAGCTACTATTTGCACAAAGTGTAAACAACAGTTAGATGCTATCTACAATGAGTGAAAATAGCATATTTTCTTAGAAATAGATGCTATTTACAAGTGCAACACTACTAACTTTTTTCTCAGAATTTCGCAATATAAAGTCATAATTGTGAGTTATAATGTCAGAATTGTGAGTTATGAAGTTAGAATTGCATAATATAAAGTCAGAATTGCGATATATAAAATCAGAATTATGAGATATAAAGTCAGAATCACGAGTTATAAAGTCAGAATTGCGAGATATAAAGTCAGAATTACAAGTTATAAAGTCAGAATTGTGAGATATAAAGTCAGAATTACAAGTTATAAAGTCAGAATCACGAATTATAAAGTCAGAATCACGAATTATAAAGTCAGAATTGCGAGATATAAATTCAGAATTACGAGTTACAAAGTCAGAATTATGAGATATAAAGTCAAAATCGCGAGTTATAAAGTCAGAATTGTGAGATATAAAGTCAGAATTGTGAGATATAAAGTCAGAATTATGAGATATAAAGTCAGAATTACGAGTTATAAATTAAAATTTACGAGTAATAAAGGCAGAATTGTGAGATATAAAGTCAGAATCACGAATTATAAAGTCAGAATCGTGAGATATTAAGTCAGAATCGTGAGTTATAAAGTCAGAATTACGAGTTATAAAGTCAGAATTACTAGATATAAAGTCAGAATCGTGAGTTATAAAGTCAGAATTGCGAGTTATAAAGTCAGAATTGTGAGATATAAAGTCTGAATTGCAAGTTATAATGTCAGAATTGTGAGTTATAAAGTCAGAATTACGAGTTGTAAAGTCAGAATTGCGAGATATAAAGTCAGAATTACAAGTTATAAAGTCAGAATTGCAAGATATAAAGTCAGAATTACTAGTTATAAAGTCAGAATTACGAGTTATAAAGTTAAAATTACGAGTTACAAAGGCAGAATTGCGAGTTATAAAGTCAGAATTGCATGGAATAAAGTCAGAATTGTGATATAGACTCGCATTTGTGTATTTTAATGTCCAGTTGTGAGGGAAAAAAGACTGATGATTTTTCTCAAAAAAAGTCAGAATTGTGAGATCCCTACAGTCTGCGCCACTGCAGATGCACATCTTTTTTAATCTTGTGTGGCCCAACCAGACATTGCTGGGCGTTAATGTAAATTAGTTAATGTAAATAGTCTTTGCCAACTAGACAGGTTATTTACACTTAGTGTAAATAGACGCTCCAAAATTTGCAAAAATGTGTCAGTTTGTATCGTTTCACGAATGTGTTTTGGTATCACATTGACAAGCAGTTTTTTTTTTTTAAACGTAGCATAAAAGTTTAAAGCTCACATATTGATCAAGCGATTTTAATTAGTGATTTTAATTAAATCTCAAAGTCTGTGTGTGCTGAATTAGCTTTGATCCCTCTTGGAAGGTTATAGGTCATTCTGACCTCCACGTAGCCTGGATCGTCCATGCCGGCTCTGTCTCAATCGGCTTACACTGCACATCATCCCTCGGACTGGCAAGTTCCAACAGTGTCCCTTCAGAAGCCATACAATAAAGGCACATACTGTAACTAATTAGCAAATCCCACCCGACGCTACAGAAGGGTCAGGTTTATGCGCTCTGGCCGCTGCTTTTAAAGCAGACGTTCAGGCTCGGCTCAGCTTGTGTTAGTGTGCTAATTGCCTTTTCTCCCAAAAGCAGCTAGATAAACAGATGCGGCCTAGGAGTCTGAAGAAAACTCTTAATCCACCAAAGTTTACCCACCAAACGGGACAGCCAACGCCACTGTGGGAAAAACAATATTTCTCATGTGCATGGGCACAGGGAGGACAGAGGCCCAACGAGGGGGGCGTCTATAACAAACTCGCACCCCCCTTCATTTTTATTCATCGCCGCTATTTGTCCAAGCTGAATACATCACGGGGTGAAGGGTCAGCTTAAACCCAAGGCTATTCACTCAGTCCAATGCATCTTAAGGGGCCCAGGGCCACGGATTGTAAGTCTTTTAAAGATGTCCTTTCAGAAGTGGTTAAATTGTTATAATGCTGGACAGATTGATTTGCCGTGGAGCCTGGAAAATGGTGAATTTTTGATGCAAATGAAGTTTATACCACAAGCAGACTCAGTGTGGCATGTGATGCTCTTTACTTTTTTATTTTTGTTCTTGTCACTCCAAGAGCTTCACCCTTGATCTCTCTCTCTCTGACACTCTTGATCTTTGTCCGTCTTTCTTCAGGCCCAACGTTTGTGGCACCAGGTGCTGTTATTCATGGATAGTGAACCCCAAGACCAAGCAGTGCACAAAACGTGAGTATCTTATGTTCAAAGAGAGACACACATATACATCTACCAGTATTTCATCTGGCTCAAATCCTCTTCATTTGTCTGATTTTTCAAATGAGGCAATGAACTGAAGTGTCAGCACAGCTGCGAGCTGTAACAACTTCATAACACCTTCACAGAGGGGGAAACATGTATTAATCCAGTGATTTACAATCCTCAGGCCCCCACTGCCCAACACAATATTAAAAGGCCCACAGTAATATAATATAATATAATATTAACAGTAAGCTTGTAATAATGTTTTATATTTCAAATGGTACTGGTGGATTTCCGCGATTTCCATTCTGGTGGATTTCCGTTCTGGTGGATTTCCGTTCGTTTTTGTGTCATTATGTCACGTCTGTTTGAATGAAGAAGAAGTCCCAGCTAATAGCTATATCATATGAGGATGGCGGATCATTTATAGCCTTTTCTCACAGCAGCTGGAATAATTAAATTTATCATTTCGTTGGCGGATTGTAATCCAGAAAGGTCAGAATGACAATTGAATAATTTTAAATCACCTTTGGCAACGCAATTTATTTTAATGCTTTTTTTCCTCAGTTGGTCAGAACAAAAGTGGCATGTTACTTATTCAGATGACATTTTCTGGTGAAAATGGTCAAAATGGTATTTTGGTCATATTTCCAAGACGTAGAATCTGTGATTGTGACGACAGCAGACATTAGATTCATCCGCGCTGAGGAGCCGTGCCGATGCACAACCCGCATAACGATGATAATTCTGCAAAAGAACTGCAATTGACTGTTCACAAACAGTTTGATTGACAGGCGACCTAACCAATCATAACCCCGAATCCGCCATTTTGTCCAACAAAGCAGTCAGGGGAGTTAGTAGATTAACGTTGGTGAACTTGAACTTGTGAACTCACGCGCTTGAAACAACATTCCTTCTGGTGTTCATTCATGTTTATTTGATGCTACAAATGAACTAGTATGAAGAGATGATCGGTTCACGAGCCTGTATGATATTTTTTGTTTAAACTTCTAAACTTCACTCCGTGAGAACATGATGTGTGGCGTGAGAGCGCATGGGTTGTTGGACATAGCAACAGTAACTAAAGGGGGCTGGTCTTTGCGAAGGGTCAATTGCAGGTTTCAAACAGAGATGGCGACAAAGAGGCAAAACTTACGGACTGCAGCTTTAAATTAATTAACCACAATTATTTTTGCGATTCCAGAAGTTTGAAGAACTGTATAGTTCTTCGGGAAAAAAAAAAAAAACAACAATAGTTATTGAGGCAAAAATAATTTCAGTCTACATTATATGTTTTTTATGATTTTAATAAAGTCAGATTGTATTATTATATTCGTTTTTTAAAAAGGAATAACATTTAAATATATTGTTATTATATATATATATGTACAGTACACAGGTATATAAAATGGAGGGCCGTTTATATGGTATAATATTAACAGAACTATATGTTCTTCAATAATAAAAAAACAGTTGTTGAGGGAAATAGGATTTTAATTATGTGTCTCCTTTGGGAGTTTGCTGAGGCCCCCTGCTTGAGCACCGCTGCTCTAAACCACTGAGCTTTCGGTTAAACAGAACAACTGAAGTCACAAAACAAACCTTGCAGTTGTTTTAAAAGGTTAGTTCACCCAAAATGAAAATTCTGTCATTAATTACTCACTCTCAAATTGATAGCCCAGTAGCTGTCAATGGAGTCACAGAAATCACTCATATATTTCATCAATAATATGAAATAAACAGATCTTCATGAAGAGATCATAAAACTAATCCAAATTAATTGAGCGGTTTAGTTCAAATTGTCTGAAAAGACTCACTTTATACGATGAACAGTTTGAATTGAGGCTTTTTAATTATTGACAATTTTCATTTTTGGGTGAACTATCCCTTTATGAACGTCATTTTTTGTAACGTTCTGTATAATAAGATACCACATGTACTGCATTTACAGTCAATCAATTCTGATTCTATATTGTATTAATGCTGATATTAAGTGTTTTATGTCACGCGTAAAGTCTTGAGCAGAGGATTATTGATGAAGATTCCTCACCCTGTGCGTTTGCATTTGACAGGCATTTAATGAAAACGTTTCATGTTACTTAATTGAATCCATATTCAGTTTTCAGTAACACTTTAGGGTCCAATTCTCACTATTAACTAGTTGCTTATTTGCATGAATATTACTCAGATATTGGCTGTTTATTAGTACTTATAAAGCAGATATTCTGCATGACCTTATTCTACATCCCTAAATCCTAAACATAACTACCTTACTAACTATTAATAAGCAGTAATTAGGAGTTTATTGAGTTAATAGTGAGAATTGGACCCTAATCTAAAGTGTGACACAGTTTTCAGGTAATTCAGGTAGGAGATTTGTTTCCGCTGTGCGCAGTGTTCATTGTTCCAGTGTGTAGCAGGTATTTGTTCAGTAAACTGCGTCTTCCTTTGTTTTATTGACTGATTTTACTAGGCTCATGTGGGTTATATAATATGTTAATGTTAAAAATGATTTTTATGTATATTATGTTCATGCATCTTACTTTCAGCAGTAAAAATGCACTTTATGGATGCCTGAACATTATAACAATCCTTAACTGTAAGTAGGCCAAACCTTTGAATGCCATGTTGAGGCAGCGCCTGAGCTCAGTAGCACAATTAATCCAGTCCTTCAGCTTTCTCACCATAATCCACACCTTCCTAATCCTTAGGTAGCTAGATTTACCGACTAATAACTAACCCCTTGACCCATGTGCCTTTAAAGGGCCAGTGCAACTCAAAATGTGTCGTGCCTAGTAAAATCACACTCCAAATGGGATTTGATCAGGAAAATAATATAGCTTGACATGCTTTGGAAAGTAGTGGAAAAGCATTAACCATTCTCTGTTGTTCTCCCACTAGCAAGATGTCACCCGCGCTGCCATAATAAAGCAGTCTGCCGGAAGCCCAACATCTGTCAGTGCCGTCCAGGCTTCCACGGCCATCGCTGTGAACACGCTGATGTCGACCCAACCCCGAGCACATGGTTTGAGCCACAGCCTGGTCCCATCATACTCTCAACCGCCGCCACGGCAACAGTTACCACGACAACACCTGTAACCACAACCATCCAGCGCAACATCTCCACATCTGCCTCCAACCCAGATGCAAGAAAGACTTACTCATTACGCTGGCAACCGCCCAGGTGAGACAGGGCTTGAAAAACACATCAACGGCTATATTAGGAATGGAACAGTTTGACTTTCAAAAATAGGTCAAAAAGTGCTTCTAGTTTGCACTGGTAATGGAAAGTCATACTGTATTTGCATGCATTATATTTGATTGAAGTTATTTTTAATGTTTATGTATCCCTGGCTCATATTTGTCTTGCTAAACAACCAGTAAAAAAACCAGTGGTATTTTTGTTCAACTCTTTAATTTAAAACTTCTCAAAATTACTAATCATTTCTTTAGGTGTACAGTTTTTATTTATGGAAAAAAAATGACATGGTGCGAAGTGTTTATAAAACAATTGTTCAGGATTTGCTGCCACAAAGTGGAAAAATTACAGTTAACAGTACGTGTTTTCACTGAACATAGAGATAAAGGCACTATCACTTTTTCCCATATCTGACTCAGTGCTAAAAATATACTTAAAACACAGCAAATTTCCAGAAGAAATTAAGTATTCCGATTAAAATAAACAAACAAGAGAAGGAAAGTAATATAGATCTAAACTATAGATCTATGGATTTTTTGATAACACAATTCTCACTTATATACTGTAAAAAAATATTTTCCTGATTTGTTTTCATAACATTATTTTTTCTTCTATAAAATTAACTTAGATGATTAATGTAGTTCAGATAACATAGTATTTTGAGTTTCTGTCTATTAAACCAATTGCTTTCACTGTGTATTAACTTAAATTTTTAATTTCATTGAACTCAAAATTTTAAGGCAACCAGGTAACTTACTTTTTTAAGTTAAACCAACAATTCATTTTTACTGTGTGC
The DNA here is from genome assembly GCA_038088235.1 of Zacco platypus. NCBI lineage: Eukaryota > Metazoa > Chordata > Actinopteri > Cypriniformes > Xenocyprididae > Zacco > Zacco platypus. Next base: position 8,347,672 of record CM076075.1, on the reverse strand, counting down.
TTGCATATTGGCTGTTTATTAGTACTTTTGAAGGACATATTTGACATCCCTAAACTCTACCCCTTACCTAAACTTAAAAGCTACAACAACTTACTGTTAATAAGCAGTAAATTAAGTGTTTATTGAGGCAAAAGTCATAGTTAATAGTGAATATATACCCCATACCAAAGTGTTGCAGGATTTTTTATTCCAGTTTGTGGACATTCTTTTCACAAATTGTGTGTAATGCTAGGGTTTGCCTACAGGAGGTGCTGTCATACTCCAAATTTATGTCTACTGTAAATACCCATGTGACTACTTCACTGCACTGCCAGTGCAAGACTGCGTAAAACTTGCACATTCAAGAATGTCATTGTTTGAATGCACTTCTTTCCCACCTGATGTAGTGGGAAGAATACGTTTGTACTCAAAGCTTCTTTAGGGATTGTAATTCCATCCAAATGTTAAACAACTGTAACATCTGTTTACACTGATGTTAGGTATATTATTTCTTTCTTTATACAGAGACCTTAAGTAACCCATATCTTCTCACAGCTCACTCTCCAGCCTGCAATGAAAAATAACACTATCTCTAATCTCACCTAATGTTTTGCCAAGGTGGATAATGTGGAGTAGAAGATGTACTGCTCACCCTCAAACCGACATTTATTTTGACTGGCTGCCCCATAGGCAGATGCTTCTTTTATACTGTATTCAGATGACAGAGGATGCAAAAGAACAAACGGTTCTGAAGAAAAGTGTTATGATTGGAGAGCCACACCTCATCTGATCTCAGATTGATGGAGCAACGAATACCATAAAGTTAAGAAGTCTTGTCCCTTGGAAGTCTCTGATCAGAGCTTTGATATTCGAGATGGAATATATTTACTCGTGAAAGTGTATATGCGGTCATGGTTAAGAAGTAGTTTATGTCACACCAAGGTATCATCTTGATTTAGAAGACAGGTTTTAACATTTATGGTGAATAAAACAAAAAGAAAAGTGTTTAGCCTGCTGTGTAGTGCCAGGGTTTTCACACAGGGATCATAAAAACATAACAGGTTAGTTTAGTGATGTTAGTTAATGTTCTTCATGCAAGTTTGTTGGTGGATTAGCCAAAATAATAATACGCAAAACTTTGTGAGTTGTGAGGAGATTTCGGTTTGCATGATAATATTGTCTGTCAGAGAAGAATTGACACACTTTCAAATTCTGAAACACTAGATTTCATCCAATACAGTTAAACTAAGACTTCTTTGAAATATCATTACTAGTGTTCTTCCGAATCCTGGAATTTAAAACTTTGATCAAATCTCTTGAAAATTATCGTTATCCAATAGCATTTTCTATTACACGGGGAAAAATTGCCACAACATTAAGGGCAAAAAATTTACATTTTGACCATAATCTAAGTATTTTCTAAACTGAAACTGAGATTTCTCAGGCCTGACAGCTGAGTGGGATTATATAATAATAATAATAATATCTCCAAGACAGGAATATATTATTATTGTAATACAAACAAAGTAAGATAAAAAAAGGAACATTTCAAAATAAATACAGTTGTGTTCAAAATTATTCAACCCCCACTGAAATTGATTGTTTTGGCCGGTTTGACATTGATTTTGATCATTCAGTCATCCTGCTTACAATTAAATCAAAGAGGCACGTGTAGGTCAGACAAATATAACATAACATTTATAATGAAATAACCACAAATGTCTTTTCTCTGCTCACATCATTATCAGTTTTATTCAACCCCCAAGTGACATTCAATCTTAATACTTAGTACAACATCCTTTTACAGTTATAACAGCTTTTAAACGTGAAGCATAGCTTGACACAAGTGTCTTGCAGCGAGCTACGGGTATCTTCGCCCATTCATCATGGGAAAAAGCCTCCAGTTCAGTCACATTCTTAGGCTTGCGCACTGCAACTGCTTTCTTTAAGTCCCACCAGAGGTTCTCAATCGGATTTAAGTCTGGTGACTGCGATGGCCATTTCAAAATGTTCCAGCCTTTAATCTGCAACCATGCTCTAGTGGACTTGGAGGTATGCTTGGGATCATTGTCCTGTTGAAAGGTCCAACGTCTCCCAAGCCTCAGGTTTGTGACGGACTGCATCACATTGTCCTCCAATATCTCCTGGTACTGAAGAGAATTCATGGTACCTTGCACACGCTGAAGCTTCCCAGTACCTGCAGAAGCAAAACAGCCCCAAAGCATGATTGACCCCCCGCCATGCTTCACAGTAGGCAAGGTGTTCTTTTCTTCATAGGCCTTGTTCTTCCTCCTCCAAACATAGCGTTGATCCATGGGCCCAAACAGTTCTAATTTTGTTTCATCAGTCCACAGAACACTATCCCAAAACTTCTGTGGTTTGTCCACATGACTTTTGGCATACTGCAGTCGACTCTTCTTATTCTTTGGAGACAGCAAGGGGGTGCGCCTGGGAGTTCTGGCATGGAGGCCTTCATTACGCAGGGTGCGCCGTATTGTCTGAGCAGAAACTTCAGTACCTACATCTGACAAATCTTTTCTCAGTTCCTCAGCAGTCACACGGGGACTTTTCTCCACTCTACGCTTCAGGTAGCGCACAGCAGTCGAAGTCAGCATCTTCTTTCTGCCACGACCAGGTAGCGTTTCAACAGTGCCCTTTGCCTTGAATTTGCGAATGATGCTTCCTATGGTGTCTCTTGGTATGTTTAACATCTTTGCAATCTTCTTATAGCCATTGCCCTTCCTGTGAAGAGTAATCACCTCTTCTCTTGTCTTCCTGGACCATTCTCTTGACTTCACCATGTTTGTAACCACACCAGTAAATGTCTAGAAGGAGCTGAGTATCACAGTCATTTTAAAGCTGCCTAATTGGTGCTTATTAGGCTTTATTGCTGCTCCCTGACATCCACAGGTGCTTTCAATACCTGATTGAAAACACTTCAATGGACCTCTGTTCTTCAGAGTGGTAGTCTTTAAGGGGTTGAATAATTGTGTCAATGAAGAATTCACAAAAGAAACATTTACTACTGTATTACAAAACCAATTGATGTCATTTTAGTTGCATATGCTTCTTTAAGAAGTCCTTGTAGGATTTCATTCTGAATTCAATTACAAATGTACTCTAAATTCTCTAAAACCATTTACAGCATTGGGGGGTTGAATAATTTTGAACACAACTGTATATTATACAGTTGCAAAATTACTATACATATGTTTTATTGTTTTTACTTGCAAGAGTTAAACCTTAAAATTTGTATTTATCAAAAAAAAAAAAGCTGTTTTGGCAACAATAATCCTTACTCTAAACCAATACAGTTTGGTTTTGTGTCCTAGTTTGAGAGATTTACTGCCTTTTTTGAGGTCGATCAGACCAACTCAGACTCTGCAATGATCTCAGACTGTTGAGCAAGTCCTCTGCTGAATCTAAGCTTGGGAAGGAAGGGCCTGCCCTGTGGAAACAGTTCTCTAACAATAGACTATTGAAAGACTCCATTTATGGGTCAGTTTCAATGATCTACCTGATGGGCCAATGTTGCATACACACTCTGTACTGACAGCCTGCAATTTCCTCATCTTTCAACACTTTTTATATCACATTCAATGTGTGAACTAGATTTGTCAGATAAGTCCTCTGTTTTTGAAAGTCCCGAGCCTGGCAACTAAACCCAGAATCGCTAAAGGAAGCAAGTTGTGCTTTTTTTCCCCATGGCTTTTCAAGTAAGATATGAATGCTTACATTTGTCTGCTATGAAAGGTATTTGCTCTACGTAGGTATTTTAGAAACCTCTTTGTCTGAAATGTTCTCTAAAAGGTAGTAAATCATCACAGTGGGGTTTATAGGAAATGTCCCATGCTTGTTACTGTAGCTGTTTAAGGGGATTTTTTATAAATTATAGAATGGAAATATTAGCGCACCCCAAAGACAGCAATTTGACATATTGTTTTGTTGACAATCCAAAAGGAATACTGCTCTTGGAAGATTTTTTTTTTTTTCATTTTTTTGATTCAGAGATGTGGTCTATATTTGAAAAAAGAGTATAAGACTGATTATCACTATGGTTCATTTGCTCAGTGCAAATCTAGGAGTCCCCCAGGGCTCTGTATTAGGACCTATTCAGTTGTCACATGTCATGGCTTTCTGTGAATGAGTCCTCTCTCAAATCGTCTCCTGCAGCTCCGCGGGTGTTTATGCAGAGTAAGTGTGTGTATGACACATGCAGAGTTTGGAAGGTTGCATGTAAAATGGATATGGCCATATGCATGTTTTATAGGCTGTTTGCTGTTGACCCAAGCTCACGTCATGTTGTTTTCACTGTAAATTATCTCTGTTTGGGAAAACGAGCTCATGCTCATGCTAATGCTTGCTTTCTAAGTCCATGCTGTGGATTTGAAAAAGGTTTGCCACATTAGCAACAACTCGGGCATACAGTTGTACAGGAAACCACTGCAAGAAAGTTGGTAACATCTCTCTGTTTGCAGTGGAGTTCTTTTCATTATTTTAATGGACCATTAAGGACAATTTGAATTAAAAGCAGAAATTTCCGGCTACTTGAATGGCTTGTAGGAGAATGCACAATAGTTGACATTTATACGGCCATAATGTACGAGACACCATAGTTTGTGAAGTTTATGTTGTTCACTGGAAACAATTTGCATTTACATAACCTCAAAAATACATATTTTTGCATTTTTAAAGGGCTTTCTCAGCATCCATACGTTTTTATTTTGCTTTGTGTTGCAGTTTAAAAGAGGCCCAGTCAGTCCTGTTGAAGAAAGCTCTGTCCAGTGGAACAGGTGGAGAGAAGATCACAAGCATTATATTAAAATACATTGAATCTGAGCGAAGCAGACTGGAGTCTTCATCCTCTACTGGAGAAACCAAACTGTCCAGCACCAAAACCTTTCACACTCAACACGGCCAGTACACACTCGTTTACACAACAGGTCAGTCCAAGCCAGGAAAAATTGTGAAAAATCAAATGTTTTAGGTAAAACATTCACCTCATATCCTTCCCTGTAGGAAAGAAAATTTCGAATGAGATCATGTTAATACTTAAATGGCTGCTTTTAGACAGCAATGAGATGAAATGAAGAGCAAATTGACTTTGCCTCTTCTGAAATAAAGAATACAATGTCAAAAAATGTATCAAACAGTGTCTGAGATCAAAAGTCAGGAGATTTCATTATGATATAGACCAAACAATCTGACTGTTTGTTCCACATAATTTTATAGCTTTGTAGTCTTATAGTATGTCATACTATACGTGTCTCATTTTCTTTATTTTTATGCAGATTTTTACTTTAGGAAAAACAACTGAGACAAAGTTGGGGCTCAAATGAAGCATGAGTGTGAACTCCTTTTTGTCTCTTGAGTTATGAAAACGCAACCACTGAGCAATACAAGTTTCCTCTGGTTGATCAACAAACATCGTTTAGCTTTTTGAAAACTGTTAAAGAAGAAATCTGTATTTGAATGTTTCTTACTGTCACACCGTCTACATCACCAGTACGCACAACTCCACCCACACGCTCACAATCACCCGAGTTCTAACCATCTGCACCTGTCTTCACTCACGTCACGCCCTATAAAACACTCTCACTCAGTCAGTGAGTTGTCTGATCTCGTCGTATATGGACTACAGACTTACCTGTTCTACTTACCTCTTCATCGGATCCTTCGGATGTTCCTTCTGCTTCTCATCAGGCGTGTATGCTTACCGCTGGACAGTACTCCCACGATCTGCAACACAAAAGAGAGATATCTCATTCCTCAAGCTAAGTCACCAGTTACTTCACGAACTTCTCAAACTTACCATACCGCACACCGCATACCTGTTTGCTGTGTCCTGCTGTAAATAAACTGTTTACTGAACTTTACCCTCTGTGTCTGAGTCTTACAGAAGATCAGACCACAAACTTACACCATGCAGACTACAGCGCAGGCCAGCACCACGAACACCTTCACCGAGTCTGTCTCAGCCGGTCGCGATACACTTCCTGCAACAAATCCGGTGTCTTCTTCGATGTCTACAGCTGCCTCTGCATGTCCCGTGGCCCGACCAGCGTCATACTCAGGCGAGGCGGAGGACTGCAACGGGTTTCTCATGCAATGTTCACTGTTCTTTGAGATTCAACCACACTTGTTTGTCTCTGAGAAAGCACAAGTCGCCTTCATGGTAAATCTACTCACCGGCAAAGCTTTACGTTGGGCTCAAGCTCTATGGCAATCCAACGCCGCTATTCTGTCATCTCTAACTGCATTTACCAGTCACTTCAAGGAAGTCTTCGGCCAGTCTACCTCCACTCTATCTGTGTCTGATCAACTCTTCCACCTTCGCCAAGGCTCTGCATCAGTGGGCGATTACACACTGCTGTTTCGTACCCTCGCTTCCAATAGCGGTTGGAACGAGACTGCCCTCCTGACTGCTTACCGCCAAGGTCTAAATCCAGACATTCACCAAATTATGGTGGTGTATGATGACACTATGGGGTTGGAGGCCTTTCTTCAAAAAACCATCCGTGTCTTACAGCCTGTGAACATCTTCAACCCGTCTTGCAGTCCCCGTCCGCCAGCTTGCCAGCCGCTCTTCCAGCACCTGAACCGATGAACGTGGACAATTATCACCTCACACCAGCCGAACGACAGCGTAGAATAACACTCCACCTCTGTCTCTATTGTGGTGGTAAAGGACACCGGCTACTCAATTGTCCCGTTCGACCTCCTCGACCCTCGGTGAGTACCATCCAAATACAACCTAAAGTGTCACACTTAATTCGAACTACAGTATACTTCCTGATAGATCTTTCCTATGTTGCAGCGCAAGCCCTTGTTGACTCGGGGTCCGCAGGGAACTTCATCTCCCGCCAGTTCCTCCGGACGCTAAACCTGAGACGCAGACGCAGCAACCACCCTATGAAGATACACACCATCTTAGGAAAACCGTTGGGTCGAGGGGTCATCAGTCATCATTCTCCCACACTTACACTCCACATTGGATGCCTACATCAGGAAAAGATCTCGTTCATGGTGCTGGAAGGTTCCACGACGGACATTATCCTGGGACGCCCGTGGCTAGCAGAACACAATCCAGTCTTTAACTGGAACACCGGTGAGATCCTTAAGTGGAGTCATTATTGCACACAGACCTGTCTCCGTCCCGTTAAGAAAATTCCTAGCTCTTCTTCTGCCAGAATTTCTATCTGTCCCACTCTCCATCTCAGTTCCACCTCAGTGGAGAGTCCAGAACCTACCCAGGAACTTACCATCTCTGAGGAATACCGGGCGTTCCAGGATGTCTTCAGCAAGCGGCTGGCAACGCAATTACCACCTCATCGGCCATGGGACTGTGCCATTGACCTGCTGCCTGGGGCCATGGATGAATATATCTCTGAAGCCCTTCACCAAGGATTCATCCGTCCATCTACATCCCCTGCCGCTTCAAGCTTCTTCTTCGTCGCCAAGAAGGACGGAGGCTTGAGGCCCTGTATTGACTACCGTAAGCTTAACACCCAGACAGTGAAGTTCCGATACCCCCTTCCTCTGGTCCCTGCAGCACTAGAACAACTCAGAGGTTCCCGTGTCTTCACCAAACTGGACCTGCGTAGTGCCTACAACCTGATCTGTATCCGCTCAGGGGATGAGTGGAAGACCACCTTCGTTACTCCATCTGGGCACTACGAATATCTGGTAATGCCGTATGGCCTGGCGAACTCACCCTCCATCTTCCAAAATTATATGAACGAGATCTTCAGAGATCTCCTCCAGAAATTTGTGGTCGACTATATAGATGACATATTAATCTATTCCCGATCTCTTCAAGAACATCAAGAACACGTTCGCCAGGTCCTTCAAAGGCTTAGAGATCACCATCTCTACCTTAAACTAGAAAAATGTGAGTTGCACATCCCCGAAGTTCAGTTCCTGGGTTACTACATCAACCAGCATGGAGTAAAGATGGACCGGAGGAAGGTGGAAGCCATACAGGAGTGGCCCGAACCCCAAACGGTGAAGGAACTCCAGAGATTCCTGGGGTTCGCCAACTTCTATCGGAAATTCATGCGCAACTTCAGTCAGCTGAGTTCACCTCTTACAACCCTGCTCAAGAAGGGGCCCAAGTCTCTGTCCTGGAACCCTCAGGCGAGCCAAGCCTTCCAGACCCTCAAGGACGCCTTCAGTACGGCACCGATCCTCCGTCATCCTGATCCTGACCTTCCATTTCTCGTCAAGGTGGACGCCTCGCAGTCGGAGCTATACTTTCCCAGCGGCAGGGTGACCCAGCTCGCCTTCATCCATGCGCCTTCTACTCACACAAACTATCCCCGGCGGAGCAGAACTACGACGTGGGGAACCGAGAGCTTCTCGCCATCAAACTTGCTCTCGAGGAGTGGAGACACTGGCTGGAGGGAGCCAAACATCCGTTTGACGTTATCACTGACCATCGTAATCTGGAGTATCTCAGGGATGCCAAACGGTTGAATACTCGCCAAGCTCGCTGGGCGCTCTTCTTTACCAGATTCAACTTCATTGTCACTTACCGACGTGGTGAGAAGAATATCCAAGCCAATGCTCTTTCCCGTCTCCACGCTCCTAACATAGATCAATCCTTACCCGAACCTATACTCCCTTCAGCCGTGGTTGTCAGTCCCATTCAGTGGGAATGGGATGTTCGCATCTGCCAGGCCCAAGAGACTGACCCTGCTCCGCCGGGATGTCCGGAGGGGCTGATGTATGTCCCGCCAACTTGTCGTCAGCTCCTCCTGGAATCAGTTCACACCTCTCCAGGCTCTGGACACCCAGGCAGCCAGCGAACCCTCTCGCTCATCCGACAACGCTACTGGTGGCCAGCTATGACCCAGGATGTCTCCCGGTACGTTAAGGGCTGTTCTGTCTGCGCCATCACCAACACCCCACGTCAACTGCCAGCAGGCAAACTTGTTCCACTTCCTGTTCCTCACCGTCCCTGGACTCACCCCGGCATTGACTTTCTCACTGATCTCCCTCCGTCTAATACCTTCACCAGTGTCCTAGTGGTTGTAGATCGTTTCTCCAAGATGTGTAAACTGATCCCCTACAAAGGACTACCTACGGCATTGCAAACTGCTGAACTATTATTCAATCATGTGTTCCGGAACTTTGGGCTACCAGAGGACATCGTCTCAGATCGGGGCCCTCAGTTCATCTCCAGAGTCTGGAGATCCTTCTTTCAACTGCTAGGAGTCACCATCAGTTTATCCTCCGGCTACCACCCACAGACTAATGGGCAGACAGAACGGAAGATCCAGGAGATCGGGAGATACCTGCGGTCATACTGTCACCAAACCCAGTCTACGTGGAGCCAATTACTCCCTTGGGCCGAGTACGCACAGAACTCTCTCCAACAGTCCACCACTGGTCTCAGACCTTTTAAGTGCGTGCTCGGTTACCAACCACCACTCTTCCCTTGGTCCGGAGAACAATCGGATGTACCTGCTATTCAAGACTGGTTCGAACAGAGCGAGAGGGTGTGGGACTCAGCTCATGTACATCTTCAACGGGCAGTGCGTAGACACCAACAGCAAGCCGACCGACACCGTGGCCCCACACCTATCTATCTTCCTGGCCAAAACAACTCCACCCACACGCTCACAATCACCCGAGTTCTAACCATCTGCACCTGTCTTCACTCACGTCACGCCCTATAAAACACTCTCACTCAGTCAGTGAGTTGTCTGATCTCGTCGTATATGGACTACAGACTTACCTGCTCTACTTACCTCTTCATCGGATCCTTCGGATGTTCCTTCTGCTTCTCATCAGGCGTGTACGCTTACCGCTGGACAGTACTCCCACGATCTGCAACACAAAAGAGAGATATCTCATTCCTCAAGCTAAGTCACCAGCTACTTCACGAACTTCTCAAACTTACCATACCTCACCGCATACCTGTTTGCTGTGTCCTGCTGTAAATAAACTGTTTACTGAACTTTACCCTTTGTGTCTGAGTCTTACACATACATAGAGTAACTGATAGATTTGTGAAGGCTAGAATGGAAAAGCAATTTTCTACTTCCAGTAATATTAGTGTAAGCTAATGAAAACATTTCCAATTGTTCATTTTAAGACACTGGTTCTCAACCATGGGATTGTGGGCCAATGGGGTCCTCAGCTCATTTCCAAGAACCAGGATTCTCGTGGTCTGGAGAAACCTGAATATATGAAGTAGTGTAACTTCTAGACCTGGAAAAGTAATGTAAATTAATGGAATGTCCTTGAACATTTTTATTATGAATATACAATTTTCTAGCTATGCCAAGCTCTAAAATATTTGGTAACACTTCTACATACGGTCTTTTTAGTTGACATTAGTTAAGCATTAACTATCATTAAAGGGGTGGTTGATTATGATTTCACTTTTTTAACTTCAGTTAGTGTGTAATGTTGCTGTTTGAGCAGAAACAACATCTGTGAAGTTATGACGCTCAAAGTTCGATGCAAAAGGAGATATTTTCTTTTACAGAAATCCCTTTTAAGGACTACAGCAAATGGCTGGTAGGACTACAATGAGCTTCTTACCAGGTTGGTGACATCACTAACCATAAAATTTACATAAACCCCGCCCCCGAGAACACAGAACAAAGGAGGCGGGGCCATGTTGGGCTGCTTTAGAGAAGAGGAAGAGTTGTTGTAGTCGAGTGTTGTTGATGCCGTCATTTTACGCCGGACTGCTTTGCAAACGAGGGTCAATTCAAGGAAAAAAGATGAACATGACGACACATACCAGTGATGAGTTGATCAACTCCACAGGAACTACATAAATTTATCCACAAACCGTTCAGAAACGTCTAAAAGTTGTAACTTCTTCCTGAGTCTCTCCATCAGTGTCAACTCCGGTTTGAACAATGTAAGGATGAACACTTTCCTCATTTTGTCTTCGTGAGATTCTCCAGCTTTGTTGTTGTTGAGCTGTTAAAGCTCCGCCCTCCTCAGGAAAGCAGGCAGGGAGCACCAGCTCATTTGCATTTAAAGAGACATAGACAAAATCGGCGTGTTTTTGCTCACACCCAAATAGAGGCAAATTTGACAAGCTATAATAAATGATCTGTGGGGGATTTTGAGCTGAAAATTCACACACACATTCTGGAGACACCAGAGACTTATTACATTTTGTGAAAGGTCCCATTTAAATACTGTTAACGAATGGATAACCAAATATTTTATCAGGTACAAATTGTGAGTAAAATATCTTATTAAAAATCCTTATCCGCAATCTTTGTCCAGTAAATCGTGAACAATTGGAAAAGTCATGGGGCTTCAAAATATGATTGTGGACTTCACGTAGTCCAAAAGGTTGCGAACCTCTGTTTGACGGTTTATACAGGTTTCTGTGTCAACATGTTAACCTTTTCTTTGCAAGAAGCAGCACTGGCTTCAAAGCAGCAGGCCTGAGTTTAGAGAATATCTTGTTTTAATAATTTGGCCTGCTTCCCGGTTATAAAACTTTTGTGCCGCGATAAGGTTTATCTGCTTGTAGATTCGGGCTAGTTTGCATCGAGACAGTCCTCGATACGCCATTGTAGCATATTCCTGCCATTGTTTAGTTTGGCCCAGAGGTGATGGTGCAGTAATTACTCAGGAGATGGATGTGGTGTTTTGCTAATGGGAACCCCTGTGTCTCCATGACCTCAGAACATGCTGGAATGGCCCTCTGTGACAGCGGATGGGAAGTGTGGGGAGGCTGACCTCACTCACACACACACAGACACACAGACGTCTAATGTTGTTTATCTCTAGATTTATAGTCTTTAAGCCCTTGAATATGAAGCTGTAGCTGATAAGTGAAGCTCAAGAGAGATGAAACTTTGAATGCCATGTTACAGCAATTCCTCAGTCTGGGCCAGCACATTTTTGTTTCAGGTAATTCATGGAATTCATTTCAAATCAGTTATAATTTTGTTACGAAGCTGGGTTATTATCATCAACTAGAACTAAAAAGTTTTAATTACTTGAAATAAAATTATCCTTTAACTAAAATAAAATATGTATATACACACACACACACATTTTATTTATATTTGGCATAAAATAAACTAACAGAATAAAATATAAATATAAAAAAAAAAAGTCAGGTACTTGCCAAGACAATATTTCTATTTTTGTTGTTGTTGTTGTTTAAGTTGAAGTACTAAAATAACTAAAATAATTTTAGAAGTATTTATAAAATTTATGAAAAAACAAATAAAAACAGTAAAATGACTAAAACGTTAACTAAAATTAAAATTAAAACAGAAATAAAATTAAATTAAAACAGAAAATATCAATATATATATATATATATATATATATATATATATATATTAATAGTAGTCTATATCAATGATAAAAACTAAAACCATAAAAAAGTTTTAATTACTTCAAATAAAAGGAACATTAATTGAAATGAAATAATTGAAATGAAATAAATATAAATAAAAAAACTTACACTTATTTTATGTCAGGTACTTATGGAAGCCCGTTCCCGCCACTGTTGAGAAAAAAAAAATATTCCGTAAGTCATAATAATGAGAAACTTTCTCATAATAATGACTTAGCATCTCATAATAATGATTTAGTATCTCATAATAATGACTTAGTATCTCATAATAATGACTTAGCATCTCATAATAATGACTTAGCATCTCATAATAATGATTTAGTATCTCATAATAATGACTTAGTATCTCATAATAATGACTTAGCATCTCATAATAATGACTTAGCATCTCATAATAATGACTTAGCATCTCATAATAATGACTTAACATCTTTAACTTAATCAAAAAAAAAAAAATTTAATTTTTTTTAGAAACTTTCTCATAATAATGACTTAGTATCTCATAATAATGACTTAACATCTCATAATAATGACTTAGTATCTCATAATAATGACTTAACATCTCATAATAATGACTTAACATCTCATAATAATGACTTAACATCTCATAATAATGACTTAACATCTCATAATAATGACTTAGCATCTCATAATAATGACTTAACGTCTTTAACTTAATCAAAAAAAAAAAAATTTTTAATTTTTTTTTAGAAACTTTCTCATAATAATGACTTAGTATCTCATAATAATGACTTAGCAACTTAATAAAAAAAATAAAAAAATTAAAAAAGTTTTTTTTATTAAGTTAAAGATACTAAGTCATTATTATGAGATGTTAAGTCATTATTATGAGAAAGTTTCTTAAAAAAAATAAAAAATTTTTTTTTGATTAAGTTAAAAATGCTAATTCATTATTTTTATGAGATACTAAGTCATTATTATGAGATGCTAAGTCGTTATTATGAGATACTAAGTCATTATTATGAGAAAAGTTTCTCATTATTATGAGATACTTAGTCATTATTATGAGAAAGTTTCTCATTATTATGACTTACGGAATTTTTTTTTTTTCTCAACAGTGGCGGAAACGGGCTTCCATAGGTACTTGCCAATGCAACATTTTTTTTTTTTTTTTTTTTTTTTAAGTTGAGTTGAAGTCCTGAAATAACCCAAATTTTTTTTTTTAAAGAAACATGTCTATATATTTTTTTTTATTTTTTTTTATACATTTTAGAAATATTTATAAATTGTATGAAAAAAAATAAAATGACTAAACCTTTGACAAAAATTAAAATGAAAAGAGAAAATATAAAAATAAAGTCTAATTAAAAATATTGACAAATTCTATAATGATACGAAAATAGCACTTTTATAAAGAAGTTGCAGCTGAAGAATATCTGTGGATATTTCGGGTTTCCTGAGCTTGTCTATACAGTTTCTCTCTAGCTGAGTGTGGTTTTATGTAATGAAGTGTGCTCTGTAGCCCACAAATATTCCCAAAAGGCCTTCCTAACACCAGTCCGGGCCTTTAAATCCAGAGCCAACTTGTAAACAACCCTGGACGGCCCACATAACCTCAGGGCTTCCCTGTTCTCCCTCCTTCCAACAGCACGTTAACTCCAAACACTAATACACCTTCTGCGGCCGCAATATTGTCAACGCTTATTGCCTGCCGAAGTGGAAAATACTCGAATGAGGGATGTCGTCTCACGTGGAAAAGACAAGAGTCATTTCCAAATGCCAGATCTCTGGAAATCCAACACTTAATGCTGCTGTAAAGGCCGAATCCAAGTTTCCACGCTGAGAGAGTTTGTAACGCAGACAGGGAGTGACAGAAGCTCAGCATTCCACCGCACGAGGAAACTACTTTTTCATTAATGACCTATTTTTGTGATGATGACTGAAATGGCACACTTTATAAATATTTACAGCTGAATTCTGCTAGTGTCACGAGTCAATAAGATGAGAACAGAATGGAGCTGAACGCAGCGATATAGCAGAAGTGTTACACAACAGTTTGACCCTTAAGCTCTTTATCAAGATTTTATTGTCCAGTTTGTTTTGCCAAATATGAATGCTTGTGTGAGAGATTGTTGATAGTGGATTTTGGTGAGCTTAAAATTAATGCTGTATTTTCCTTAGTGTCTGTGCACTAATGTGACCTGTTTCTGAACTCCATGACACGCCTCCATTGTAGTCTTGAGGTTTCTTCTGGTAACGAACACGTCACAATATTCCTCATTTAAATAACTCATAAACAGAATAAATGTTGAGTTAGTTAGTAGTGTGTTGAAACTGCCGGTTATGGTAAGAGGCGGGACATTTCCAAAACACCAATCAGAGCACACTGCTCCAGCCGACCAATCAGAGCACATTGTGCTTTTCAGAAGGAGGGGCTTCATAGAGACAGGAATTAAACAGAGCGTTACTGACAGACTGAGAATAGAGGAGCTGCAACAATGGAGAATATGAGGAAAATAATCAACATTCAAGCATGAAAAACCTGTTCTAGTAGAGCCAAAAACAACATCAAGACTTTGTAAAAGGATAATCGGTCCCTCATAATACCAGTCATGGGCCTTTAATAACTGAGCAGGATTACATGTATATTGATTTAGCGAATCAAGGGGACGAAATAGCAAATGGTGCGCATGATTTAGCGAATCGAGGGGATTAAATAGTAAATGGTGCGCATGATTTAGCGAATCGAGGGGACGAAATAGCAAATGGTGCGCATGATTTAACGAATCGAGGGGATTAAATAGTAAATGGTGCGCATGATTTAGCGAATCGAGGGGATTAAATAGTAAATGGTGCGCATGATTTAGCGAATCAAGGGGATTAAATAGTAAATGTTGCGCATGATTTAGCGAATCGAGGGGATTAAATAGCAAATGGTGCACATGATTTAGCGAATCGAGGGGACGAAATAGCAAATGGTGCGCATGATTTAACGAATCGAGGGGATTAAATTGTAAATGGTGCGCATGATTTAGCGAATCAAGGGGACGAAATAGTAAATATTGTGCACCATTTAGCGAATTGATGGGACTAAATAGTAAATGGTGCGCATGATTTAGCGAATCATGGGGATGAAATTGTAAATATTGTGCACCATTTAGCGAATTGATGGAACGAAATAGCAAATGGTGCGCACGATTTAGCGATTCAAGGGGACGAAATAGCAAATGGTGTGCACGATTTACATTTTTTTTGCATGTCATGTGAGGCTCTGAAGATAACAGATAAAAGAACAATATTAAAATGACATGCTGTTGAATCTAAAAATAGAAGACTAAAAACTAAAATTTACCGCATACTTAAATAAATGCATTTATTGTAAAGATTGACTAATAATCAGTGTTGGGTGTAATCCACTACTAAGTAATTAATTACTACAATTTTGTATTATTTATTTGAAAGAATTAAAAGAGCAGTTTCATGTCTATCCGTGTGTTGTTCAACTGGATTTAGAAAGTAATTAGTAATAAGTAATGCAATAGTTTTTAGTAATCTAATACACTGGTGAAGATGTAATTAGTAGCTAGTAATTAATTACTTTTTTAGAGTAACTTACTCAACACTGCTGGTATTGTACATGGCGCAAAATCATTAGTTTCATTCCCAGGAAATGCAAGTTTTAGTAAAGAACAGATGACAGAGCTAAACCTGCCTGAAAAAAGTAATAATATATAGAGATTTATTATATTTTGCGTGTCTATCCAGTGCCACATGATGACATCATTTACAACAATAAGGTTACAAATTAATTTTCCAAACAACATGAGAAACAGAATTGGTTGCCATGGTAAAGCATGTTTTACTGCCTCATTAATATGTAAAACACTGACATCATGACACAGTTGAACAGCTCCTCCCAAATGATTGATGGAGTCATTTTAAAGTAGATCAAGAAGGAAAAATTGACAGTAGCTGTTGTTGTCATCCTACATATATGTGTATAGATGATCATATAAAACCCTCTGTCATTGCAGAGTCACAGCGGGCGGTCAGTTTGGGTGAAATGATCCATAGATCATCCAAACTGAGGAGTGCGGGGTTAGATCCTCCCTACGGTAGCATTACTAATTTACTGTCCCAGCAGGCCTTATTCCTGCAGCTGCGGATGTGTCAGTGCAGTGAGCGTACAGGTGTGGGGGAGAAATGTGTTCCTCCACCTAATCGCGTCTCCTCCTGAGGCTCCCACGCAGAAAACAGGCCCATTTGTTCTAGATTCTGAAAGTGTGTCAAGTCAGGCTGAGTTACAGTCAGTTTCACCTCATTTCTGCCCATTTAACCCACTTCTTCCTAGAGGAAACTCTTACTTCTCTGACGTTGCTCTTTCAAAGCTCTGTGGTGTTTCATTTAAAGAAGCCATATTATGCTTAGGTTGTCATGCTTTAATGTTCATATTCTCCATTGTTGCAGCTCCTCTCTTCCCGGTTTTATGAAGCTCCTCCTTCTGAAAAGCACAATGTGCTCTGATTGGTCGGCTGGAGCGGTGTGTTGTGATTGGTGTTTGGGAAATGTCCCACCCCTTACCATAACCGCCAGTTTCAACACTCTACTAACTAACTCAACCAGGCCCCGCCCCTTTATTCTGCGCATGAATTATTTAAATGAGGAATATTGTGAAGAAAACTCAAGACTACAATGGAGGTGTCTTGAGCTTTTATATTACACACTAAAGAAAGATGAACATGGAAAAAAGCATCTTTAAGTATCAACTTGCTTTAGATGTTTCTCCTAAACTTTCTCAGGAGAAATAAAACTAGTAGTAAATTAGTCAATAGTTAAATGAATTTGGACAGCAAATAGTTCCATCCCATAAGAATGTGATGATCAACGAGTTCACATTGAGATCTCATACGTTTTATTGTAAAATTGGAGTCTTGGCAAATGTGAGTAACGTTTGAGAGAATACTAGGGCCTAAATAAAGACCTGAGAAGCAGGATACTTCTGCAAAACATTGCTCTCACTGCTGTCTAGGAAAAACAACTGAGATTTTATTCCCTGCAGGTTTATTTATTTCCGCGTTCTGTTCAAACACCAGATACACCAGATTTTGACCAAATGTATCATCTGTGAAGATTGTAGCATCATCTTTAATGAGAACTGTTTGTTCTTTCCTTTGTAGGGTTGTTGACTTTGTGGTCAAAAGCCTGTTTTAGATTAGGTTTATCCTCAGTTTTAAATTAAAAGTTCATACAAAAAAATGAAAATCCCCATCATTTGTTCACCCTCATGTCATTCCAAACTTGAACAACCTGCTTTTTTCCATGGAACACAAAAGGAATTTTTGTTTGAAATCTTTAAAAAAAATGTTTTAAATATATCTAGTCAGCTCTTTTCCATATAATTAATTAATGGGCTGTAATCTAATATGAACAAACAATGAACAATTGTGTTTTTAACTAACATTCACAAAGCTTGTAAAATTGTATTGCTATTGTTAGGTCATGTTAACTAATGCATTAATTGTTAAAGGGTTAGTTCACTCAAAAATTAAAATTCTGTAATTAATTAATTGCTTGTTAAATTTGCCTCTATTTGGGTGTGAGCAAAAACACGCCGTTTTTGTCTATTAAAATGCAAATGAGCTGCTGCTCCCTGCCTGCTTTCCAGAAGAGGGCGGAGCTTTAACAGCTCAACAACAACAAAGCTGGATAATCTCATGCAGACAAAATGAGGACGATGTTCATCCTTACATTGTTCAAACCGGAGTCGACACTGATGGAGAGACTCAGGAAGAAGTTACAACTTTTAGATCTTTCTGAACGGTTAGTGGATAAATTTATGTAGTTCCTGTGGAGTTGATCAACTCATCACTAGCATGTGTCGTCATGTTCATCTTTTTTCCTTGAATTGACCCTCGTTTGTGAAGCAGCCCAGCGTAAAATGACGGCATCAACAACACTCGACTACAACAACTCTTCCTCTTCTCTAAAGAAGTACAACATGGCCCCGCCTCCTTTGTTGTGCATTCCCAGGGGCGGGGTTTATGTAAATTTAGGGTTTTTGATGTCACTAACCCAGGAAGAAGCTCATTGTAGTCCCTACCATCTGTTTAAAAAGTGATTTTTGTAAAAGAAAATATCTCCTTTGCATTGGACTTGGAGCGTCGTAACTTTGCAGAAGTTGTTTCTACACACTAACTAAAGTTAAAAAAGTGAAATCATAATCAAGGACCCCTTTAAAATGAGGTTACCTCATATATAACGACATACATGGAAGATTCTAAAATAACTCCGGTCCACACTGAACTTATGGAAAAGCGCATTGTGAGCATTCTTCAAAATGACTCATTTTGTGTTCCACAGAAAAAGAAAAGTCATGAAGGTGACTAAATGATTCATTCTCACTGAGCTATTCCTCAATGTCCAGAGCACACTGCAGGGGAACAGTGAACGCTTGCCAAATGACAGTGTTGAAAATGCAGAGTGAAAGAAAAATACACCCCTCCCTTCATCTACAAGACCCCGGTACACACACACACGCACATTAAACGGCGCTGACCTCACCCCCGTGTGCGATGCCAGAGACGCAAAGTCTCTCTCTCCCCCACCAGTTTTCTCTCTTTCGCCGCCCACTCCGGTCTCTCCTGCTCATATGACAGAGTAAGTTCTGCTCATGTAGAGAGTGCATTGGGAAGCCTATCAGTTTGTTTGTGAGCGCAGGGCAGAACGAGAACTAGATGGATCCGAGAGTTTGCTTGCAAAAGCACCTTCAATCACCAGGACAGCTCTCGTCTCCTCAACTCACAGCTTTCTGAACACATACACAGCCACACTTACACACACACACACACACACACAGGTGATATCTGGGTGGAAAGAGGAGCAGGGCATCTTTTTTGTGCACTAGTTGGGATATTTGTTGGGAAAATCCAAGAAAAGGACTCATCCTGTGTCATGTGTGCGTGATGTAAACGGGACTCGCCATGCGTCCTCTCAGGCTGACTTTACTGCTCTGCTCTGGCTTTGCCCTCTGCCTCTGTCTAGCTGCCGCTCAGCCTTCTTCATCCGACCAGCGCTCCACAGTCGTCCGCGGGGGTTCGGAGCGGATCAAAGTGCTCTTCACCCCCACCATCTGCAGGCTGCGCTGCACGCAGGGACGCTGCACCAACTACTGTGAGCGCGGAAATGTCACCACTATCTACAACAGTGAGCAGGGAGGACAGACGCCGCCTGGATCCGGCTTCAGAGTGTGTGAGTACATGCACAAACACAGACATCGGCACTAGTGGCATCCTGCAAGATTTAAAAAAAAAACTTTTTAAAAACGGTAGAATTTGTCAGGTTAGTAGTGTAATTTCCATTTAGTGTGAAACATTTTAAATTCTAATTTACTATATAATTTTCTTAAAATGATTTTTTAAAACAAATAGCTCAATTAAATAAAATAGATTCTCTTATAAATGTCTTTAAATTATTTTATATATATATATATATATATATATATATATATATATATATATATATATATATATATATATAATGATATAATAGGTTGAGATTGGAACCCGTCCATGCTAAATTAATTATAATAATAATGATGATAATATTATTAATAATAATGATTATTTATTTATTTATTATTGTTATTATTATTATTATTATTATTACATTAAATGTATAAATGTATTCATCTAAAATGAATTTATTTATTTAATTTATTTATATATATATATAGTAGTTTGGGATTTGAACCCGTCCAAGCTAAAGTAATAATAATAATAATAATAATAATAATAATAATAATAATAATAATAGTAGTAATACTTTTATATAAATAAATTTAATGTAATAATAATATATTAGTAGTAGTAGTATTATTACATTACATTTTATAAATACATTTATTCATAAAAAAATAATAAAAATTATATATTTTGGGTTTTGAATCAGTCCATGGTAAATTCAAAATAATAATAGTAATTTTATATTAATATATTTTGTAAATTTTATGCCATAATAGTGGATTATTATTATTCCATTAAATTTGTAAATGTATTAATATAAATGTTTTGTTTATTAAAAAGAACAAAAAAATATACAGTAGTTTGGGATTTGAACCCATCCATGCTAAATTAATAATAATAATAATAATAATAATCATTCTTTGAATTTCTAGTTAATCTTTTTTTTTTCTAAAAACCTAAAAACCTTTCCAGTGTGAATGGTGAATGAGCATGACACTTCTGCACACACACACACACAGATTTGTTTTGCTATCTTAGTGACGACATTAATGGTTTTTATACTGTACAAACTGTATATTCTGTCCCCCTACACTACCCCTACCCCTAAACCTACCCATCACAGAAAATGTTCTGCATTTTTACATTTTTAATAAAACATTGTTTAGTATGTTTTAAAGCTATTTTAAATTTGAGGACTCATGAAATGTCCTCACATTTCTTTTTTACGTCGTAATACCAGTGTCATACCCGTGTCATTATACAAATTTGTGTCCTCATAAATCACAAAAGCACAACCTACATATGCATGCACAGACCTGCCTGTAACGCACATCTGTATGAAAGTATTTACAAGCGGTGTGTGTTTGTGACGAGGCATCAGATGTTCTTCATGCTCTTCAGGAATTACAAACATGAGGGATGAGCTCCTCACTGGACATTTGCACCTCCTGTCACATTGATTCATCTGCACTGACAGATGGAGAGCATGACCAGAGCGTTTGCTCAGAGATACTTATCAAATGTCTCTTCTTTCAATGTCTGTTTCTCTCTGTTTGTGTCTGTTTATTTTTCTCTGTTCCCCCATAGCTGTTATTGGTGATGAATGTACAGTGGGGTCCAAAAGTCTGAGATCACATTGTTCATAAAACTATTTAAGATTCTCCACTTTTGTTCATTACATAAGAAAACTTGGGTTGTGAATCCCAGCTTGTATTCTGAGTCACCGTACCATGGTGCGTTTATGTAAGGTTTGTACACTCCTCTTGACTTCAGTTTCCACTCGGGACCTGTTTCCTATTCGGTTCTTGCTTCTTGTCCAAGAGAAAATCAGCTCCAACAATCCAGTAACATTGTGACCTATTTATACAAGTGCTGCCTGTAATCTCCATCAAGAGAAACTCATTATGAACTTATCACACACCAAAGCTTCCTCTGATAAATTTTATACAGGGAAAGATCATTTGTGTTTTGGTCCGGTAAACACGCTCCTTACATAAAAGGAGGAGATGATTTATGTGCGTTCTCCAGCGTGCACATGCATCCAGCTAAAGCTGTTTAGCGATAAACGGGCATAAACACACATGCCGTGTTTTTGGCATCGGAGGAATGGCGTTGGCTTCCAGTTCTGAGAAATATGCAACTCATTTATCAGTCTTCTAAACCTCCGCCCATGCTGTCAAAGCGTCTTTTTAGTTGAGCGAATGGATTGTGGAGGTTAGGTCTTTTTCAGTGACTTCACGGTCAGTCTGGCATCAGGCACGAGGCCAGAGCGCTGGTTGTAATTTTGCTCTTTGAGTCATTTGACAGCTGAATTACGACAACTAGAATGATTCGAATCTTTCACAGTAGTGATTGTAAAACGCATAGTGAAAGTTTGACTGCAGTGGGGGAGCTGAAAAAACCATTGTTTCCAGTACGCCAATGCAATCCAGAGCTCTTTATATAACTATTTATATAAATAACGCCCCTGTCCCCCCTTGCATTCATCTCAATGGATTAGATTCTGATTAGACACATTTGTCTCCGCTATTCTGTAGCTCCTAGTCACTTTCTGTGGATCCATGTGGGATTGTTAGTCTTGTTTCTTCTGGGTTGTGCTTCCTTTGGCCTGGAAGCGTTTCATCTTCACCAAATTGATGTCATGTGGTAGATTTCAGAGCTCAAGACTGTAACTAAAATGGTCACAAACACACACACACAAAAAGAGAGAATAATTGAAAATCCCAACATAGGGTCATTGTAAAAATATGGCTCTACCAACATTTTTCAAAATCCCAAAAGAATACCTATACATTCAATGCAGCTGAAATGAACACTAGAGGCAGTAAAACACCAACCACTTCAATTCATTTTCATGCAAATTATGATTAAAGTGACAGATTTATCCATTAATAAATACTTATTTTTGTGTGTTTCCTTGCACAATACTATGTTATGACTATAAAACACTTTTACTGTAGAGCATGATTTGTAAACACATACATGTGACGTTTCACATCACATAACCTGCTCGATATGTTTGGCTTTTCCAATGTAGTAAACTTGCTCGGTCACTCACCTGGTACAGCACTGGACTTTTGATGTGAAGCGCTCGGGTACGAGTCATGATAAAAGAGCTCAAATACTTCTAGAAGCAAGATAAAATGGCATGGTTGCTTCAGCAAATACAAAGTTCTGTCATGAAACTCTAGATGGCGCAGACGGATAGGTCTTTAACTCAATCTGCTTGCAATCACATTATACTCTATAGGGCACAGCTGATTGGTTCTTGATGTATCAGTAGCTAATGAGCTCGCTGCTTAAGCTTCAGTAGCAGTTGCAGTGCACTTTCAGAAATCTTCCACCTTCCCCAGCTCCACCTGTATAGAGCTGCTACGGGTAATTCATGTATGCTATATTGTACAGCAGTAGCATATCTTGCTTGCTCACAGCAGGGTGGAGTGTACGTATTGGCAGTAGCAAGTCCCGCACTTGCAGCATCAATAACCAATAGCAGCAGGAGCAGCAATAACAGCAGTAGCAATAACAATAGCAGCAATAACAGCAGCAGTAGCAATAACAGCAGCAGCAATAACAGCAGCAGCAATAACAACAGCAGCAATAACAGCAGCAGTAATAACAGCAGCAGCAATAACAGCAGCAGCAGCAATAACAACAGCAGCAATAACAGCAGCAGTAATAACAGCAGCAGCAGCAATAACAACAACAGTACCAACAGCAGCAGCAGCAATTACAGCAGCAGTAGCAATAACAACAGCAGCAGTAATAACAGCAGCAGCAATAACAGCAGCAGCAGCAATAACAACAGCAGTACCAACAGCAGCAGCAGCAATTACAGCAGCAGTAGCAATAACAACAGCAGCAGTAATAACAGCAGCAGCAATAACAGCAGCAGCAGTAGCAATAACAGCAGCAGCAGTAATAACAGCAGCAGCAATAACAGCAGCAGCAATAACAGCAGCAGTAGCAATAACACCAGCAGCAGTAATAACAGCAGCAGTAGCAATAACAGCAGCAGCAATAACAACAGCAGCAGTAATAACAGCAGCAGCAATAATAACAGCAGCAGTAATAACAGCAGTAGCAATAACAGCCCCAGCAATAACAACAGCAGCAGCAGAAATAACAACAGCAGCAGCAATAACAGCAGCAGCAATAACAATAGCAGTAATAACAGCAGTAGCAATAACAGCAGCAGCAATAAAAGCAGCAGCAGTAATAACAGCAGTAGCAATAACAGCAGCAGCAGTAATAACAGCAGCAACAATAACAGCAGCAGTAATAACAGCAGCAGTATCAATAACAGCAGCAGCAATAACAACAGCAGCAATAACAGCAGCAGTAATAACAGCAGCAGTAGCAATAACAGCAGCAGCAATAACAGCAGCAGCAGCAATTACAGCAGCAGCAGCAATAACAGCAGCAGCAATAACAACAGCAGCAGCAGCAATAACAGCAGCAGCAGTAATAACAGCAGCAGCAGCAATAACAGCAGCAGCAATAACAGCAGCAGCAATAACAACAGCAGCAATAACAGCAGCAGTAATAACAGCAGCAGTAGCAATAACAACAGCAGCAATAACAGCAGCAGTAATAACGGCAGCAATAGTAATAACAGCAGCAGTAGCAATAACAGCAGCAGCAATAACAGCAGCAGTAATAACAGCAGCAGTAGCAATAACAGCAGCAGTAATAACGGTTGCAACAGTAATAACAGCAGCAGCAGCAATAACAACAGCAGCAATAACAGCAGCAGCAGTAATAACAGCAGCAGCAATAACAGCACCAGCAATAACAGCAGCAGTAGCAATAACACCAGCAGCAGTAATAACAGCAGCAGTAGCATAAACAGCAGCAGCAGTAATAACAGCAGCAGCAATAACAACAGCAGCAATAACAACAGCAGCAGCAGAAATAACAACAGCAGCAGCAATAACAGCAGCAGCAATAACAATAGCAGTAATAACAGCAGTAGCAAAAACAGCAGCAGCAATAACAGCAGCAGCAGTAATAACAGCAGTAGCAATAACAGCACCAGCAATAACAACAGCAGCAGCAGAAATAACAACAGCAGCAGCAATAACAGCAGCAGCAATAACAATAGCAGTAATAACAGCAGTAGCAAAAACAGCAGCAGCAATAACAGCAGCAGCAGTAATAACAGCAGTAGCAATAACAGCAGCAGCAATAACAGCAGCAGCAATAACAGCAGTATCAATAACAGCAGCAGCAATAACAACAGCAGCAATAACAGCAGCAGTAATAACAGCAGCAGTAGCAATAACAGCAGCAGCAATAACAGCAGCAGCAGCAATTACAGCAGCAGCAGTAATAACAGCAGCAGCAATAACAACAGCAGCAGCAGCAATAACAGCAGCAGCAGTAATAACAGCAGCAGCAGCAATAACAGCAGCAGCAGCAATAACAACAGCAGCAATAACAGCAGCAGTAATAACGGCAGCAACAGTAATAACAGCAGCAGCAATAACAGCAGCAGTAATAACAGCAGCAGTAGCAATAACAGCAGCAGTAATAATGGTAGCAACAGTAATAACAGCAGCAGCAATTACAGCAGCAGTAGCAATAACAGCAGCAGCAATAACAGCAGCAGCAGCAATTACAGCAGCAGCAGTAATAACAGCAGCAGCAGCAATAACAGCAGCAGTAATAACAGCAGCAGTAATAACAGCAGCAGCAATAACAGCAGCAGCAATAACAGCAGCAGCAGCAATAACAACAGCAGCAATAACAGCAGCAGTAATAACAGCATCAGTAATAACGGCAGCAACAGTAATAACGGCAGCAACAGTAATAACAGCAGCAGTAATAACAGCAGCAGCAATAACAGCAGCAGCAGCAATAACAACAGCAGCAATAACAGCAGCAGTAATGACAGCAGCAGTAATAACGGTAGCAACAGTAATAACAGCAACAGTAATAACAGCAGCAGCAGCAATAACAGCAGCAGCAGTAATAACAGCAGCAGCAGCAGCAATAACAGCAGCAGTAATAACGGCAGCAACAGTAATAACAGCAGCAGCAATAACAGCAGCAGCAGCAATAACAGCAGCAGCAATAACAGCAATGACAGCAGTAACAGCAGCAACAACAGCAGTATCAGTTGTCATGACAGAAATGTGTTTTATCACATTTGCTTTTGTTAAGACTATTTGTTTGGTTTAGTGTAGGTGGTATGGTATATTATGGTATATTATGGTATGTGATAGAGCATTAACATTTTTAATTATGGTGTAGCAGAGTGAGGTCTAAAAGTTAGAAATATGCTTAAAATTGTTTGGTTTTTATACAGTATGGCACTTTTGTTTTACCTGCCAGGATTGTTGCAGGTACTGAATCAATTTGAAACAAATTTATTTTTGCTTCTATTATGCGTTTTCAGATGTTACCTTTAATGTAGTGTGTAATAAAGATGTTTTTGAATGGAAAAAATTGCAGATAAATGGAGTTATTGTCTCCCAAAAGAAAGAAGTGATTCTGAACTTCCTGAAACGCGTCGCCAATGATTCAGTCTCACTACCTGCTAAACCTATACGTATTTAGTTTCTAACTAATTTGCATAATGCCAGTCTATGGTCTTCATTGGCTGAACAGTGTCTTGTTGCCCCGCCTTCTAACACTGTTGTTGTATCAGAGACTGGAAGAGTTTGGTGCATGCTTTTTATGTCTAGAAGACGCTGTTTTCTGCTGCCAAATCAAATTCACTTTGATGACATTGATATGGAAAAAAACCCACGCCATCGTTAATGTTCCTATCACTGTGAATCAAGTGCTGAGATTCAGATATGAGTGTTTGGTTTCCAACCAATCACAGCAGACTGGGCCATCTGACCAATCAGAGCAGAGCAGGCGGGGTTTAAAGAGGCCGAATCCTTGATCGAACCGTTTCAGACACAGAGAAAAGAGCTGATGCTGCAGTGGATACTATGAGAAACTTTGTGTTTTTTGACCCTGGATGCATTTAAAACCTTTAAAATAGCATAATAAGTGCACTTTAATGCATCTAGGAAAAAGCTAATCATAGTCTCTATATTAAAATATACCTTCATTGCAGCACTAGTGAGCTGAAGCACTTCTAAACAACTAAGAAGTCATCTGAATATTAAATCTTTTTTTTTTTAGTCTGGATGCCAGGATTTTAGAATGAAGATTATAGAGTTAATGTATGGATGAGTACAGATGGACTGAGCATCTGTATCCGATCTGAGGCACGTGTATGTAGGGCTGGTTATAAGTCTCCTCCAATAGCAGGCTGTGGGTTTTGGATGAACAGAGAGGTGAACACGTGGTGCCAAAAGCTGCAATCCTTCATCCGCTTTAGCTGAAATCAGTGGAGAAAGGGTGAAACTTGCTTCCTGTCGGAAGAAAAGTCAAGCAGCCATTTCTTCTCACTCCGTATATATATGTGTGTGCCATATCTCTGAGGGTTAATTATTCTACCTGCAGTGGACCTCAGGGGCCCTGAAACATCTGGACGATGGCAGAGAGCCAGAGACTATGAGGGCCGTTCATAACATGTGTGTGTAAGTGTGTGTTTTTGTGCATTTACTATACATATGTGTGGATGTTTTATAAAAGATTCAGCTTTAGGTTCACGTGTCATCCTAGTTGTTACGATATGGAAAAATTCTTCCATGCAATCATGCTTTGACATTAGTAGAAATACAGTATAGTCATGTGTGTTAATGGATTACAGAGAGATTGTACAGTGAACTTTTGAACTGTAAAGCTTTATGTTTTTGTCATGACTTTTGCAGGACGCCGCAAAGGCACGGAAACACTAAAGCAGGTTTTCAGAAAAGGGGGTGCTATAGAGTCAGTGGAAAATTTATGATATTTAATATTTTCATATTGCTTTTAATTTATGCAGTTTTTTAAGATCATTATTACTATGAATATATATATATATATATATATATATATATATATATATATATATATATATATATATATATATATATATATATATATACGAAGGATTTGTATGTCTAATTTGAGAAATTTGAGACAATCCTTAAACTGGTCCATTCGTGCCTAGCAGGATCTCCTTTCTTCATTTAAGCTGAAGATGGCAGATTCTCTGAATGAATCTTTGAAGTGCAAACGAGAGCATAACCCATCTTAACTCTGCTTGGATGCTCTCCAATGAAAATGGCTTTTTCCTCCATTCATGTCCTGTCAAGAGTTGTATCATTTTGTTGTTTCAGTCAAGCAGAGTACTCCTGGCCTTTCTTCATTTCGAAAGAATTTTATTTACATACCCCCCCCCCCACCCCTTTCTGAAAGTGTAGATTTGGCTTCCTGTTATCTGGATGGAGCCAGTATTTATCCAAACCCTCAATAGTTTCAAAACAACAGAATATCTGTGGTCCAGAAATGTAGGTGGAATGCTAGAAAATGAGAAGGTACTGGAGATTTCCAGCTTTAATTTAATAAAGTGCAAGGGTGTTGCCAGCTGTTTGTGTTTACGCGGATGAGCTGAAGAGCAAGCTTTCATCCTGGTTCAAAACACACGACAGCCCATTCATCTCCAAACCTTCAAACCTCTGCCACATCATCTCCAAACACACCCCTCACTTTACTTCCATCCGTGTTACAGTTTAATAATATACAATGCAATGGTTAATATACAGCTCATGAGATTATCTTCATAATTATATAAGACACAAATTAAATCTGCTTTTAGTTAGTTTATTAGTGGTCATTTTTGCAGGTTTAACAACTTTAGCCAAACTAGTATAAACCAAAACGCAGTTTATATGTGAGAAAAAGTACACTTTAGCATACTTATTATGAAAATAATATACTTTAAAAAGCAAAACCAAATGTTTTCAGACACTTAACTGCATGTTAATTACAATTTAATGAAAATATAATAAGCTGTAAGTTATATTGTTTTGCTGACCCACTCAAATACATTTTTATATGTAGTTTCATAATTACTTCTATTGTCTTTCAAATATGGTTAAAATAAGTGTCCTTCTTTAAAGCACAATAAACGATTATTAAAACATAATTATTTAAAATAAAATGTAGTTTTAAAGTGAAACATTTAATTTTACAATATTACAAAGTGCACTTTTTACTTAAGTGATCTTTGAAACATTGTGATAGTGTACTCTCTTTTAGGGCACTTAAAGGGATAGTACACCCACAATTAAATTTACTCAACCTCATGTTGTTCCAAACCTGTATGAGTTTTGTTGAACACAAAAGAAGATATTTTGAAGAATGTTGGTAATCAGATAGTTGCTTCCCTTTGTTTTATGAGAAATTTGATTATGTTTAATGTACTAACAACATGTAGACCAATGCCACATTATGTGACCGTGATGAATGAGGAAAATCACAACAAATAATTGATTTAATGTGATACAGAGCTGGAAACTAAGAAGTCCTGTTGGACTAAAATGTCTAAACAATTTACTTTTCCATTGACAACATCCAAAAACCAGATCATCCAAGAAACATCATTTAAACCACATTTTTTATTTTTACTACTTCCTGCGCAAAGAATGTGGCTTTACCGATTGGAGTATATGAAGTGAAGTGGTTTTCAGCAGGGATTCAAACAGTCTGGAAAAATGTCAATCCATTCCATTTTATGTGAACTCCAGTCCAGTTCACATGATTTTGTGAACGTGCCCATTCAAAAAAAATGAAGCGATGAAAATGAACATGAAGCGTTTTACTTTGACATAGGCTTCACCTCCTATTCAGGGCTTGACGTAAATTTTTTTCTCACCAGACACTGTGTGGTTTTCCAAAGTTACTAGCCACACTGGCCACAATTTTAACATTGATACCATGGGGAAAAACTGCCATATGGGTATTTTAATATTATCTCATTAGTTGGCAGCAGGTAGATTAGGCTGCTGTCACTTTAAGAACTGACGAAAAAAGAACTCAATTTAGTACTGAGAGGTGGCTTTATGTGTGCATAAAAAATCTGCGGGAGTGAGTGAAATTATGCGCAATACGAGCAATCCCAAACCGAAATTCAAGCG
Source organism: Zacco platypus (assembly GCA_038088235.1). Taxonomy (NCBI): domain Eukaryota; kingdom Metazoa; phylum Chordata; class Actinopteri; order Cypriniformes; family Xenocyprididae; genus Zacco; species Zacco platypus. The sequence goes on along the minus strand of CM076075.1, from coordinate 8,318,117 downwards.
CCGTAGAACCGAAGATATTCATCCGGAGCAAACGAAACGAGGCGAGATTGTGTGTCGAGAGAGAAAGAGCAGCTGATATCTATATGAGTATCTGAAGCGTTTCAGATATTTCAGTATAAAAAATACTTTTGACAACACTACATTGCACTTAGTTTATTATTGCAGATGCCTTTTTAAAGGACTACAATTGAAAAAAAGTATATATTATATACAAAATTCAACCCACCCCTACGTTACACTCCACTGCTGAAATATACCCGCATTTGGTGGGTTGGCAGATATAAATGTCCAGCCTGGTCTCATTGTTAATACGTAGCTATTAATACATAACTTTGAACGACACAAAATGTTCATTTTTGTATGTTTCAATAGGTGCTGAAACGTACAATATGGACGTATTGGCAGCATTTAAGCGTAGCATTATTACGTTTTTACAGTGAAAAAATGTCACAAAGATTTATGTATAATTTCCCTGTAATCATTTTGTAGATAAATGTATGATCCCTAAACCCCATCCCGAACCTAAACATACACATTTTATACAGAATGTTAAAAGAATAAAACATAATGGACAGAAATATGCAGGAAAATGACCCTTTTAGCATTATATTTTGAGCCGCTAATCCTAAACCTACCTCTACACCTATGTACTGTTATAAATAAAAGAGTAACAGACAAACAAGCATCACTTTTAATACAATAATAATTTATTTATTTGCGAAAATGTCAAAAGTGGTACCAAAAGTAGTTCAAATGATGATCAGTCGCAGTTCTCTCTGGCGGTAATAGTTTTTTACAGAGCAGAGTTTAAGTTATTAATCCATAAAAATATGAATCCGGCTTCACTCTCTGTGAAGGCGCGCACTCATTTCAAATGGTCGGTCGCTGCTGAGAATGAAGATGAAGATTGCCGGATGCCGGATCTGTTCCTTGCGAACATATGGATTCTAATGATTTGGAGTACAGCGAACAAAGAAAATTGTGAATTTATGTTGTGTTTTGGTGTATCTTATGGTTGTATTGTCAGTCGCTGACCCGCAAACAGTTTGATTGACAGGCGATCTGACCAATCATAACCCCGAATCCGCCATTTTGTCTGACAAAGCAGTTAGTAGATTAACGTTGGTGAACTTGAACTTGAAAAATTGTGTGTCCTCACGTCTTTCCACGCTTGAAACAACATTCCTTCTGATGTTCATTCATGTTTATTTGATGCTATAAATGAACTAGTATGAAGAGATGATCGCTTCACAAGCTGCTTGAAGGAGCTACAGCGATCTGTCGTGACACATATACGCTATTTATTGTTTAATCTGATATATGAAACTGTTTCATACGTTGTCAATGTCCTCTTTGCTCCGGGATGTATCGGCGTGAGAACATGATGTGTGGCGTGAGAGCGCATGGGTTGTCGGACAAAGCAACAGTAACTAAAGGGGGCGGGTCTTTGCGAACGGTAATGCCATGATTTTAACATTTATATACGGGAATTCATACGCATTTACATTTTATTGCTCTCGATTTCATTTTATTGCTATTAATAAGTCAATATTGTACGTTTTTGTGTGTATGAAAATGTACAATATGTGAAAATGTGTAGAACCACATTTGACGTAAAAATACACACGTACATGAGATCATGTTGAAAAGTCAAGCCCTACTTGTATGTAAATCATTTCATTATATCACTTATCATTTGATGTTTATCTGTTTTCTAGCAATTATAAAATACGACCACAAAAGGATTTTAATGTGCCTATGAATGAATGCTGACCCGGCACAGAACCCTGCCGTAAAAATGATGGATTCATGTGGACTTTGGATGCTGTTCAGCTTCCGCTAAACCCTGGCTAATAGTGTGTGTGTGTGTGTGTGTGTGTGTGTGTGTGTCTAAGAAGCGACAGGTAAATCTCATCTAACTGAATATAATTGGTTGGGTGACCTCAGCATCCCAAAGTCCCAAAATTAAGCTGCACAGATTTCTCACATCACACACAGACACTCTTGTCACCAACAGCTGGGAGGAAATGGGTCAGCCAAAGACAACAGATCTCAACCGTCTCCTTGCTGTTTGTGTGTGTTTACCTAAAGAAATAAAGATAATATATTGTTTGTCGTAGTCTCAGTGAACTTCATTCCTAGGAAAAGTTCCAAACAGTCTGTAGCTTATCATGCATTATTACTAAAAGAACTAAAGGAAAGTGCTTTACTTTCTTGATAAACATGTTTCATAATGGCGTCTGTATCACTGTGTCTGGTATATTAAATAAGATTCCTCAGCAGAAATCAGTTCTGTTCTTATTTAATGAGGTCAAAATGAAAATATGTGGATTGTAAATAATTGCAAATTTTCAAATTCCAAAAACGTCTTTATTTCCAGGATTAAATTAGATTTCGAATCCCAGATTTTCAGTGTGGTCACCAGACACCACTGTATTTATAATAATAAAAATATGTAGTACAGGCTTTGATTTTATCAGGAATTGCTTGGATTGTGAAAGCCGTTCTTCATGACGTTATTGCAGTGGAAGTGTCGGAAAAAACAACAACAATGGGATTTGATTTGATGTTGAATAACAGTTTGTTCTGTGCCATTCTGTCTTGGTTGCTGTTTTCTTTCGTTCTCTTCCTCGCTCTGTTGCATCGAGTTTGTTTACTGTTGTTTTAAGGAGCTCCTCTGCATTCTGTTTGTTTGACAGATGTGTTTGGATCAGGAGTTGCTGCTAGAGCGACTGCACAAGAATACTGCAAAACAACCATGGAGAGACTCTCTTTCTTTCTTTCTCTCTCACATGGTACATTTATTTTATTTTATTTTTTTGGTCCAAGCGTTCCAAATGTATTAATACAGCACAGACATGTGAAGGTATGCTGAGGACTAATGAATACTCTAAAAAGACTGGGTTAAAAACAACCCAATTTATTGACTCGCGTTCGGTGGGGGAACTGATAACTTCAGACCGTCACCTGCGGTTCACTTGTAGCCGAAAAATGCTGGGAATGACTCCATATTCTGTCCATAAATAATCAGTCTGCAGTTCTGAGAACATATGTTAACATCATAAGTATTTATATTCTGTAACTTTCTGAATTGAATCTTTCACACGAAAAGACCGACGTGTTACTCATTTTGAGACTCACATCGTGCACCTGTATGTTGTATGTAACTACCCAAACACTGGGTTATTACGTCTGACCCAGGATCTGAGTAACACAAAAACTACCCAAACACTGGGTTGTAACGTCTGACCCAGGATCTGTGTAACACAAAAACTACCCAAACACTGGGTTGTTACGTCTGACCCAGGATCTGAGTAACACAAAAACTACCCAAAAACTGGGTTGTTACGTCTGGCCCAGGATCTGGGGGACACAAAAAATACCCAAACACTGGGTAGTTACGTCTGACCCAGGATCTGTGTAACACAAAAACTACCCAAAAACTGGGTTGTTACATCTGACCCAGGATCTGTGTAACACAAAAACTATCCAAACACTGGATTGTTACGTCTGACCCAGGATCTGGGGGACACAAAAACTACCCAAACACTGGGTTGTAACGTCTGACCCAGGATCTGTGTAACACAAAAACTACCCAAACACCGGGTTGTTACATCTGACCCAGGCTCTGGGGGACACAAAAACTACCCAAACACTGGGTTGGTACGTCTGACCCAGGATCTGTGTAACACAAAAACTACCCAAACACTGGGTTGTTACGTCTGACCCAGGATCTGAGTAACACAAAAACTACCCAAACACTGGGTTGTTACCTCTGACCCAGGCTCTGGGGGACACAAAAACTACCCAAACACTGGGTTGTAATGTCTGACCCAGGATCTGTGTAACACAAAAACTACCCAAACACTGGGTTGTTACGTCTGACCCAGGATCTGAGTAACACAAAAACTACCCAAACACTGGGTTGTTACGTCTGACCCAGGATCTATGTAACACAAAAAATGCCCAAACACTGGGTTGTTACGTCTGACCCAGGATCTGTGTAACACAAAAACTACCCAAAAACTGGGTTGTTACATCTGACCCAGGATCTGTGTAACACAAAAACTATCCAAACACTGGATTGTTACGTCTGACCCAGGATCTGTGTAACACAAAAACTACCCAAAAACTAGATTGTTACGTCTGACCCAGGATCTGTGTAACACAAAAACTACCCAAAAACTGGGTTGTTACATCTGACCCAGGATCTGTGTAACACAAAAACTACCCAAATACTGGGTTGTTACATCTGACCCAGGATCTGAGTCACACAAAAACTACCCAAACACTGGAAAAGACTCAACCCAGGACTTGCATAGACAAAAAAAATTAGTTAAATAAAAGGAATACAATTAAAAAGAGTTGCTTTTTACAGAAACTCTCCATGTTGAGAGACTCAAGCTAGGTTGTTAACAACATCCCTTCAAAGACACTTCAATTTCCATGTTGACTATATTGTGTGTCACCAAAACATTATCGAGCAGTTGTGGTTTTTACAACAATAATTTCTTTGCGTAATATCTTTCTTTCTTTCTCTCTCTCTCTGTTTTTCCCCATCAGTCGTGTGTCCGATGTTGTGTAAGAACGGAGGAGTGTGTGTACAGAAGGATCAATGTCTCTGCCCACCCAACTTCACCGGGAAGTTCTGCCACATCCCCGTCCACACCGCCACCTCCTCCACCAATGACATTGAGAAACCACCAGCAAGTGCTGTGGATTCAGCCAATCAGCCAATGACGTCCGAGTACATACTGCCTCTGCAGACGCCTGAGCAGATCAACACCAATGGTGAGAGGCAATGTGGCCGCTGATTGTGTTTTTGTTTGCGGTCAATATTTCTGATGGTGAGTTTACTTTTGGAAAGCATGTTGTCACACAATGGGGGCCTGATGTTTATTAATGGAAATTTGAGAGAAATATTTTTAGTACTATTTGAAATATAATTCTCAAGTACTGCCTAAAGCACAAAGACATTTTCTACAACATATCTGCATTTAAAAGGTTGTGTAATGGTTTTGCCCTTGTGAAAAGTAGTGTGCTTAATTGTATTTAATGTGCACTTCAAATCTTAAAAGTTTATATTAAAAAAAATACTTGCAGATAATGTAACATTAATGAGATAAAAGGCCACTTAAAGACATACGCTTTCATGGCTGTTTCTTAACACACTTAAGTACACTACACTGTAACTTCTGTTTACACTTTATTTTAAGGTGTCAGTATTACAGTGTAATTATACATTTAAGTACTGAGTAGTAATAATTAACTACATGTACTTACTATTGGGTTAGGATGAGGGTTGGGTTTAGTGTTAATTGCATGTAATTATACACAATTTCTAGTTATTACTACAGTAACTACAAGTAACATGTGTAACAATGACACTGTAAAATAAAGTGTTACCCAACTTCTTACACACTTAAGTACACTACAAAGTACACTACCCTACAACTTCTTAACCCACTTAAGTACACTACAAAGTACACTACACTACAACTTCTTAACACACTTAAGTACACTACAAAGTACACTACACTACAACTTCTTAACACACTTAAGTACACTACAAAGTGCACTACACTACAACTTCTTAACACACTTAAGTTCACTACAAAGTGCTAAAGTGCACTTTGCAGGCTAATGATGTCAAATTAAAATTTTTACTTTAAAGCACACTTTAAATCATTGTTGATGTGTTGATTAATATAGTAATCAATATTTTAACAGTAGTGTGTTTTGATATTGCATTTAATTCCATAATTTTAAACGTATGCTAAATCGCCCTTCTTTTCACAAGGAAAAACATTTTAGTTGCACATTTTACCAACTTACGTATAAATAGAAACCAAACTTTTGCATGTTGAACTTTATTTGGACAATAAAATGCATTAGCAAGTCAAAACTTAAAATTAGCTTTTCAGATTTTCATCGAGGGCCATGTGCTTTGGCACTATCGTCTGTTATGTAACTCATGGCCGCATACGGAGCCAGACTGTTGTGATGGTGAAAAATGGCCGTGTCACACACTGGGGACATTTATTTTCTGTTTTCATTTGGCTGCAGCTCTCAGTTTGGATGCGATCCATAAATGGCAGCATCAGCCGTTTCATGTTTAGAGTCCTGTGATGAATTAAAGCAGAGACGCATCTGGTGCATCATGCAGTATGTCACCTGGAATATCTGAGCATGGCTCTTGAATAGATGATGTGTCAGGACATCAAGACTGATTGTGTGAGGGGTCGTTGTACTGGGAGGCCGAATGACATCAAGGAAATCACCATGTGCACAGAAAAACATGAAGGGTGCTCCTTAAGACGTGATGGCATTTTAATATATATGCTTTGGCATTTTGCCTCTTTATTAGACAGAGGGATGAGGACACGTCCCACACCAAACAAGAACCTACATCACTCAATTCACTCTAAACAAAAATTTAAGGACGATAGACATATTTCAGAGTACTGTAGCTCTTACTGTAAGTAACTAAACAAAACTAATAATTGTTTTGGGTTGAATTTCCCTGTTGTTTAGTAATGTGTTCACCGTGAGAGCGTTGCGTTTATTTCAGAATAAAATGAACTGACGAACTGCATTTGACCCACAACCCTGTGAAAAGGAAGTGCACTTAATTGTATTGAGTGTGCACTTGTAGTGTACTTCAAATCTTAAAAGTATATTTTTAAAAAGCTGTACTTGCAGATAATGTAATATTAATGAAATAAAAGTGCACTTGAAGGAAGTAGACTTTTATGACTGTTTCGTTACACACTTTTAAAATGTAGATAAAATTAAAAGTTTAAATAATCTTTTGTCATGTTTTAAAGAAGTACACTTATTTTGATGTGTGGACAAACACACGTGTAAAGTATTTGATTGTAATTATAACTATAGTGTCTTATTAAATATTATTATAATATAATATTTTTTATTAATTATAAATTTATTATAAACAAATATAATATTGATAGTTATATCAGTAAAATATTTCAAATGTACTAAATACAACAGAAAATAAATGTAAATATATGACTTTTTATAGAAATGACTAAATTAAATTACATTTTAGTTTACCATTTTTGCTTTAACCATACTTCAAAGACAGTAGAAGTAATTATGAAATTACATAAAGATGTACTTAAGTGGGTGAAAAAAGCTCTAAGTTCAGCTAATTGTATTTAATATAAATTGACAACATTACATTGAGTTGCACTTTCTTTTAAAGTGAATTATGTCTCTAGTAAGTATTTTAAAAGTACGCTGCTTCTTTTTCACCAGACTATGTATGGCTAAAAACACTCCCAGGATTTAGCGTTCGTTTCAACTCTTAAATGAGAACAAGCATTAATCCCTGAGTTGCTAAAGAGTTAGCATATGATAAAATAGTTCAGTATCTTTCATTACTCAGAGTCATGCATATCTAGTGTACCGTTGAACTGTGGCATTTCCCATTATAATCTCAATCTGACAGCCGTCACTCAGTGACACGCCACAGACTCTGCTGACACAACACTGTGTGTTTACTTTTTAATTTTGGTTTATTTAATCAGGCAGTAATGATAAATGAGTTTCCATCTGTCATCTCATGGGGGAAGTGTCAAGTGAGGTCATTTTTTTTGGCATGGAGAAAAATGAACAAGCTCCACTTCTGTAGCCCTCCAGAAGCTTCTGCACAGGCTCTCGGCACGCAACGCTGATAAGACACGATGAACTGCAAAACCTCACCAATACTTGAGGTGTGTTCAAGAAAGGAATTTATTTAAAGTGTCCCTATTATGCTAATTTAAAGATTCCTATATTCTTGTAATATCCACTGCAGCATCAGCTCTCAGTGTCTGAAACGGTTCGATCAAGGATTCGGTCTCTTTAAACCCCGCCTTTCTGAGAGCCTGCTCTGCTCTGATTGGTCAGACGAAACCAAACCAAACGCTCGTTAGCATATCTGAATCTCAGCTCTTGATACGAACAGTAACGGTGACGTCGATTTAATATCTCTTTGGCAGCAGAAAACAGCGTCTTCTCCACATGAACGACACGAACCAAACTCTTCCAGTCTCTGATACAACTGCAGTGATTGAGGGCGGGGCAAAGAGACGCTGTTCAGCCAATCAAGAGCAGAGGCCAGCATTATGCAAATTAGTTACAAACCTATAGGTTTAGTGAGACTGGATTACTGATGACTCGATTAAGGAAGTTCAGAATCTCGTCTTTCTTTTGGGAGACAATAACCTTACATTTCTTTAACTGATAATAATTAGAAAAAATTTTCTTTTTTACATTACAAAAAAAAATTTAACTTATGACATGACTTGTTCTTTTTCACTTCCAAAAACTGTACACGTAGCAGTATTTTACTGTAAAATTACATAAAACAGCCTTTTTTCTTTCTATTTTTTTGTATTACCAAGTTTAGCAGGAAAAAAACAATTGTGTTTTGTAAATCTGCTGTAACTGATATTAAAATAATGTCTGTTTAGTTCTGAATTGATTAACAGAAAATAACATGGCCAGAAACAACAATTACAACCACAATTACATTGAGTGTGTGGTGTTGAAGAAAGTGTTTTGAGTGTTATAATGCTTATGCAACTCGTATGCAACACTTAAAATGTAAAGGTAAATCTTAAACCTGTTTCGGATGAATACTACAATATTTTTATACGATACATATGTGATTTTTTTTTGCAAGGTGCCAGTAAACCGTACAGCAGTGCCAGAGAACTAAAAACACTCTTATTGTGCAACCTGGATTGGGTTTATGAGTGCTAAAGTCTGTCTGCTCTGTTGTGTAACTCTCTGAATCCCAAATTGAACCTGATGTTCCCAGATGGGGTTGAAGAGATGTTCGTCCAAACAAATAAGGCCCATGTTGCTTTCTGGTTTCTGGCCCTTTTTAGAGCCATTTTCGTTTCGTCTTTAGACTTCAAATCATCTTATAAAACACAGAGCTCTGGAAAGCGACATCATTGCATTTTCCGGCTGTTTGGTGAGGAAAATTGGACACGCTTTTTGCCAAGTTTAATCTCCGAAAAGCAGGAGGTAATGGTGACTCAGAGCTAGAACATGTTTCAGGAGAATGAGTCTTCTGTTTTCAGAGATCGCAACTTGGATGCTTCCGATGTCTTTCTCTTTCTCCCTCTGTTATTTCTGGACCATCTGTCTGTTTATGAGAGAAACAGTTAACGCATTAAATCCATAGAACTTTCTTTAGCTCCGTCCTGAGTGTGCGAGTGTGAGTCGGTGTCATTTCCAGGACTAAGGTAGGGAAAGACATCAAAAGTTAGTGTACTTTTACTATGTGGCCAGCAGCGTCAGTGAAGAGCAAGAGTTTGGGTTGCACTTTATTTTACAGTACGTGCACTTACATGTACTTACTGTGTACTTACCTAAGAAAGTACTGGATAAGATAAAGTAACTATATGGGTTAAGGTTAGGTTTAGGTGTAGGTTCAGGTTTAGTACTTAGTTATTGCAACTACTATAATAAGTACATGGGGAACAGGACTGTAAAATAAAGCGCTACCACAGTTTGAATAAAATTTGAGATGATAAAAAATGAGTTTTTTCAATTGAGCATCCTTTTTTCTAGCCAAAAAGTGCACTGATTTTTTTTTAAAGATTAGATTATGTTTTGCAAGAAACTGCTATTTCAGTATTTTTACTTAAACATGTTTATTTCAATGTGTTACTTACTGGTAATTTCTTTGTGAAAACTGTAAAGTAAATCATACACCATTTTATTTTCACCAGTGTGTGAAAATGTTGTTTGATTGTGTATTTGGGATACTTGAAATGAAACTGTAGCAAGAAAAAGGTGTGTGCAATTGACCCGTCGCAAAGACCCGCCCCCCCTTAGTTACTGTTGCTATGTCCGACAAGTCATGTGCTCTCACGCCACACATCATGTTCTCACGGAGTGAAAAATACATCCTGGAGCAAAGAGGACACTGACAACGTATGAAACAGTTTTATATTTAAAACATTGTAATTTTTTTAAGAAGTTTAATCTATAAATAGCGTATAGTGTCTCTTTAATGTGTCGTGACAGATCGCTGTAGCTCCTCGTGAGCCGATCATCTCTTCATACTAGTTCATTTATAGCATCAAATAAACATGAATGAACATCAGAAGGAATGTTGTTTCAAGCGTGGAAAGACGTGAGGACACACAATTTTTCAAGTTCAAGTTCACCAAAGTTAATCTACTAACCCCCCTGACTGCTTTGTCGGACAAAATGGTGGAATCAGGGTTATGATTGGTCAGATCGCCTGTCAATCAAACTGCCGCCGAAGGGTCAATTTTATTCTAAAACTGTTTAGATTGCCAACACCAAATGCAAATAAACACAATCCATAATTTATCTAAATTTACATCAAATGTAATTCGAGACATGCTAGAAATTACACTGTTGTGGGAATTTACATTATTTCCAGTAAATAAAAAAGATAACTAACTCACTTAGAAAAAAGGTTGAGTGGGAACCGTGGGTGGGAACCGTGACTCAATTTTAAAGAACAGTTCATGCCAGAAAGTTTCTATATAAGGAGAAAGGTCTTAAATGATTTCATAATACTTTCAAGTTTATTTCAATTTTCTGGTTGTAAAGTATCTTTATGAGCTAAAACAAAACTAATTACACAAAAGTAAGTTCTAATAGTGTATGTTTTTATACTGACAGTGCACAACTGAAACTAGTCGAAGTGTTTTATCTTCTGCATGTCCACAGGGTCAAAGCTTCCCAGAAGCATTCTTTATGATTGTGTGATGAAAGCCATCATCAGTGTATGTTTCTGTGTCTGTCCTTCAGCCTCCCCCATGGTGAAGGTACGAGTCCAGCACCCTCCAGAGGCCAGTGTGAAAATCCACCAGGTGCTGAAGGTGGGTTACGGACCCACGGTGCACGAGCACTCGGAAACGGTCACCTGGTCCGCGGGGCTTTCAGGTGCCCATCGTCGCCAGCTCCCGGGAGAGAGAGCAGAGGCGCCGCCACCACGGATACAAGCCCAGACCATACGTGGTGATTCAGTCTACACAGATTCATCCGGCTTCAAATACTGCTTCAGAGAAGTCCGCAATGGACAGGTTGGCTTGAAGCTCTTCTGTTTTCATTCCTCATGTCATGCATTTGAACAATAGAGCATCTGGTTTAGTTCTAGTTGGATCAGGACTTAGCCTTGTCTAAGTCTGGACTATGCTGGATAAATTGAGAATGACTTGTTTATAGTAAAACATTATGAGTGTCATGTGATCATGCTGAGCTGCAAATGCAGTGTACCAAAAACAACTTCCGTCACCACCCTCTGAATGAGCTTTTTGAAGTGTGTTTATTCAAGATAGTGTTTATCCAAAGCAACTTGCAGTATTCTTATTACTGGGACAATTCCCCTCGAGCAACATGGGGTTAAAGAGATTCTTCTTACAAAAAGGAAAATTCATTAATTATTCACTCGTATGTTGCTGGAAACATGCATTATTATTATTATTTTTTTCCCCATGCAAAACAAAACAAGTAATCGAACAGAATGTCAAGGCTGCTCTTTTTTCATACAACAAAAGTGCTCCAAAGAGGACCAAAAAGTAAAAGTAGTACAGTACATCCCTTGTGAAAAAGAAGTACAGATTGGAAAACTACTTAAAGTTACTTAAAGGGGTGGTTGATTATGATTTGACTTTTTTAACTTCAGTTAGTGTGTAAAGTTGCTGTTTGAGCAGAAACAACATCTGTGAAGTTATGATGCTCAAAGTTTAATGCAAAGAGAGATATGTTCTTTTACAGAAATCACTTTTTAAGGACGTGGTAGGGACTACAACGAGTTTCTTCCTGGGTTGGTGACATCACAAACCCTAACATTTACATAAACCCCGCCCCTGAGAACACACAACAAAGGGGGCGGGTCCATGTCGGGCTGCTTTAGAAAAGAGGAAGAGTTGTTGTAGTCGAGTGTTGTTGATGCCGTCATTTTACGCAGGACTGCTTCACAAACGAGGAAACAATTCAAGGAAAAAAGATGAACATGACGACACATGCTAGTGATGAGTTGATTAACTCCACTGCAACTACATCAATTTATCCACTAACCGTTCAGAAACGTCTAAAAGTTGGAACTTCTTCCTGAGTCTCTCCATCAGTGTCGACTCCGGTTTGAACAATGTAAGGATGAACACCGTCGTCATTTTGTCTGCATGAGATTCTCCAGCTTTGTTGTTGTTGAGCTGTTAAAGCTCCGCCCTCTTCTGGAGAAGCAGCTCATTTGCATTTAAAGGGACACACACAATCTGATCTGTGGGGGATTTTGAGCAGAAACTTCACACACATATTCTGGAGACTGATATTACATCTTGTCAAAGGGGCATAATAGGTCCCTTTTAAATTCAATTCAAGGTTATTTGAATGGGGCTTTAATACATAAATCCCTGGTTTCACAGACAAGGCTTAAACCTTGTCCAGACTAAAATGCATGTTTGAGCTGTTTTAACTGAAAGTAGCTTGCCCTGACATATCTTAAAATATATCAGTGCCATTATTTTGTCTCAAGATGCAGATCAGTAATATTTTCTTCCAAGGCACATTTCTAAAATCCTAACTGAACAAAGGAACTAATCCTGGCTTAATCCAAACCCTGTCTATGAAACCCAGCCATTGTTTCAAAGCAGCTTTACAGAAAATTTGAGTTGAACTAAACTACAAGTGTGTAACCTTGTGTAGGGCCTCGAACCTGGGTTTTCCGGCATGGGAGTTGGACGCTCTAACAAGGAGGCTAAAGGCTACAACCTCTAGTGTCTGCCAGAGCATGTCTTGAGGTCAGAGGAGTGAGGTTTACTCACACAGCAACTAGTAGCTGGCCTCCGTTACACTCACCCCCTTAAACCTCACTCCCATCCGGGTCACAGCACCAATGTAACCCCTCTACCCAGGTCCTACTAGGCTCGCTCTGAGCGGGCCTCGAACCTGGGTTTTCCGGCATGGGAGTTGGACTCGCACAGCAACTACTAGCTGGCCTCCGTTACAAGTGCACATTCTTTTTCACAAGGGATATGACTCTGTATATCAAAAAAGGCGATATTGTGAAAGCTCTGTATGAGAAATAGAATAAAATTTAAAATATTTCAAAAGATTGAAATTTAAGTCGCGCTGGACAAGAGCAGGACATTAAAGACCATTTTGGCCACTCTGCTAGTCAAAACATTATAACTGTATGCATTCTTTTAGTAACGTGAAGGCGAATAAACTATGAAAGAGTTTTCATTTTTAAGTGAATTAATCAACAACCCTCAGATTAGCAGGCCTGAGCTTCCAACCCGTGCCCAACTTAGTTGAATAAGTGAAGGACTGTGTGTTTTCTGCTCCATCCCACAGTGCAGTTCTCCTTTACCTGGTCTGCGCAGTCAGGAGATGTGCTGCAGGGGTGTTGGGAAGGCCTGGGGCATCAACGAGTGCACGCTCTGCCCAGCGCTCTTAGGTGAGTTGTCTAAACATGGAGCATGTCAGTGTTTTCAAACAGGCCTGGAGGTTTACAACTATAAACCGTCTGACTGTTTATAGCAGCATAGTTTGTACTTTGAGCACAAAGAGGCAACAAAACACAGGTTTGTTCCTTCTTAACTCATAAACTCTGACACACACACACACACACACACACACACTCATATCAGTTCAGCTTGCTAGAAAAACACACGTCTATCTTGTAAAACCGAAAATAGAGCAGTCGCTGCATGACTTCATGAGATAAATATAGCTTAGAGAGTTCTTTGGCAGACGGCGCATTTAAGTCCTGCTACTATATTATTATTATTATTATTGCAACAGTCAAGGTGTCGCCATCAGCCCTCGATCAGCCGGCTGGCTAAACATTACAACACATCGTCTTTGCTTTCATGTCTTTAATAGAAACTGACTTCAGCACCACTATCATTTATTAACTTTAGAGACATAAAATGACATAATACATTATTATAGAGATATTAAAACATGTGTCCTCAATAACTATATGGCACTATATGGGGTAAGTTGTCACAATGACTATGTGTACATGTGCTATAATAATGGATTATTTCCAAGGTCTAAATCGCAGTTAGATGTTTACATGACACAAGCTTTTTATTCCCGTTTACATGCGATTTTCATTATTCTGACTGTTCTCGAAGAATTGTGGTTATTTTTACCGCCATTTTTCACAGTAGGTGTTTAATGGCCAAGCTCTTGCAGATTTGTTTTCCAGTTCTTTGGCATCCGGCCTCAGTCATTTAGGCACGCCTAAAAAAAGTCTACATTTCAATTTTTTGACCATAAATAGACATGCATTATATTCATGTAATAACATGTAGTATTAATGCAACATTGTCAACATGAACTTAGTTTGTTCAGCAGTCAAAAAATATGTACTTTGTTGTGAGTGGAAGTGTTTACATGCCTGTTTAAAGTGATTAAAATCTGCTTACACCACATGGTTTACTACTATTATGACTGCTACATTTATGAGCTTAACCACATCAATTTAAGTATTTGCATATTATGTTTACACAAGTTAATTGAGTTAACGAGTTTAGTTCAATTATTATTATTTATGGTACTAAGTTATATGTATGGAATACTTATGATCCATTTATATGGAGCGCCGCACATGACATGCAAGAAAAAAAAAAGAAAATGGTTTGCATGTTATGTATTGACAGCCCAGAGCACAGAGAGTGAGGATCGACGTGCAGTTTCATAAGAAAATACAATCCACAGTTATAGTCCAAAGACCAGGCAGAGGGTCAAAAGCACAAATTATCAGTCCAGATCCAAAATAAAGCAGATATCAGAACCAGGAACACCAAAACTACTCAGGAAACTGTCAGTAACACCAAACAAGACTCCATGCTGACTCAGTTAAAGTTACATAGTTTGAACAAGACACAGCTGAAACTGATGAACTAATAATGAGCAGAGAGTTCTGGGAAATGGAGTCCGGGAATAACAGTGACAATGATGAAGACTGAAATCTGCTGGCAAATAATTGCATCCGCAGCCGACAGATGTAACAACATGGTTTACTAATTCGTTCCCTCAATTTAGTAAATCAAACGCACATTTTATTAAATCGAGGGAACAAAATAGTAACTCGTGCGCACGTTTTAGTAAATCGAGGGAACGAAATAGTAAATCATGTGCACGTTTTAGTAAATCGAGGGAACGAAGAGTAAATCGTGCGCACGTTTTAGTAAATCGAGGGAACGAAATAGTAAATCGTGCGCACGTTTTAGTAAATCGAGGGAATGAAAGAGTAAATTGTGCGCACGTTTTAGTGAATCAAGGAACGAAAGAGTAAATCGTGCACACGTTTTAGTAAATCGAGGGAACGAAGAGTAAATCGTGCACACGTTTTAGTAAATCGAGGGAACGAAGAGTAAATCGTGCGCACGTTTTATTAATCGAGGGAACGAAATAGTAAATTATGCGCACGTTTTAGTAAATCGAGGGAAAGAAAGAGTAAATCGTGCGCACGTTTTAGTAAATCGAGGGAACGAAGAGTAAATCGTACACACGTTTTAGTAAATCGAGGGAACGAAATAGTAAATCGTGTGCACGTTTTAGTAAATCGAGGGAACGGAGAGTAAATCGTGCACACGTTTTAGTAAATCGAGGGAACGAAATAGTAAATTGTCTGCACGTTTTAGTAAATCGTGGGAATGAAATAGTAAATCGTGCACACGTTTTAGTAAATCGAGGGAACGAAGAGTAAATCGTGCGCACGTTTTAGTAAATCGAGGGAACGAAATAGTAAATTGTGCGCACGTTTTAGTAAATCGAGGGAACGAAAGAGTAAATCGTGCGCACGTTTGAGTAAATCGAGGGAACGAAATAGTAAATCGTGCGCACGTTTTATTAATCGAGGGAACGAAGAGTAAATCGTGCGCATGTTTTAGTAAATCGAAGGAATGAAAGAGTAAATTGTGCGCACGTTTTAGTAAATCGAGGGAACGAAAGAGTAAATCGTGCGCACGTTTGAGTAAATCGAGGGAACGAAATAGTAAATCGTGCGCACGTTTTATTAATCGAGGGAACAAAATAGTAAATCGTGCGCACGTTTTAGTAAATCGAGGGAATGAAAGAGTAAATCGTGCGCACGTTTGAGTAAATCGAGGGAACGAAATAGTAAATCGTGCGCACGTTTTAGTAAATCGAGGGAACGAAATAGTAAATCGTGCGCACGTTTTAGTAAATCGAGGGAACAAAATAGTAAATCGTGTGCACGATTTAGCCTACTATTTTTTTTCTGCATGTCATGTCCGGGGCTTCTTACATTTATTACCTGTTAACCCCTTTTTGAGCATAGACCTGAAAATAACATTTCCATCTTAAACTGTTGGAAAATCTTGAATCTTTGGAGCCCAGACTGAAGTTTGGGCTCTTTTTAAAGAAGACACTTGGCAGATTTTGCTTTATTTTAACTTTATCATAAGGAAAACTGCACAAAAATACTATTTTAATCTTTTTGTATGAAATCTATATTTTCTAAAACAGTTTTACTCTAATCAAGGCCATGAATGTAAACAAGTTGCGTTCCAAATCTCTCAAAAAATGAACTTTCAGTAAGATTTTGTTTGGGCGCAGTACCAAGCACTTCCACTAGATGATTTTTTTTTCCGTGAACAATACAAGTTTGACTATTTCAGGACCATGTAGAAATGATTTTTTGTGCATGTGTTTTCACATGTGCCAAAACCTGTACCAAGTTTATCATTACGATGATTAAAAAAAAAATTGAGGGAAAAAAATTAATAATCATTTAAAATTACACGAAAAATGTGACATCCTCCATCCTTAAAAGCTGATAGCTAAACAAGTAAACACAATAAATATGATGGTATTTTAACTTTGGTTTGATGATTTATATCATTTTAACAGGGTTTTTAAAAGAAAACAAGCCTTTATGCAAATGTTAAAAGTGCTATTGATTTAAAATCTGAATAAAATGAGCTTCTTCTTTTTTTTTTTGCTATTGTTCTTTGTACAGAAAAACATTTGCCAAGGATATATTTTCATAACTGCTTGACGACCCTGAGTGGTTGATAATATTAAGCACACGGTTATATAATCATTTTACCCAGTGCTGAATAATGACTGGAACAATAAAGCCGTCTGTTACACCCTTTGGGATCTTTGGCTCCCCTGGAGCCACAAATATTTAACCTCACAGGGACAAATAGTTATTTTTCCTCCCTGTGAAGCACTGTGGAAAGTATGCCTGAACCGCTGGAAGGCTTTGTTATGAAAGAAAAAAACACTGATCAGGGAACATGCCTTCCCTTGTGAAAAAGAAGTGTGCTTAATTGTTCTGAATGTGCACTTGTACTTCAATTCTTAAAAGTATATAAAAAACTGCACTTGCAGATAATGTAATATTAATTTACTTAAGTGCACTTAAAGAGAGTATACATAAGTGCACTTAAAGAGAGTATACTTACATTTGCATTTAATCATTTGGCAGACGCTTTTATCCAAAGCGACTTAGAAGTGAAGTAAACTTGTAAGTGAGGACTTAAGTGCACTTTGTAATGATGTCAAATTAAACGTTTTAAAGTACATTTTTAAATCATTATGTTTTAATAATCTCTTGTCGTGTTTTAAACTTATTTTGATGTATTGACTAACATACTAAACCACATGAAAAGTACTTGATTATAGTTTTAACTAGTGTTTTTCATTTATATTACATTCAAAATAAATATATTTTATTGCAAATGTGTAGAGACAAAAACATACCTACAAGTTTCAACAGAAATGACATTAAAGCATATTTTAGTTTAGCATAAATGCTTCTCAGTACACTCAGCAGTAATTTTCGAACTTGCTTATATAGGTCAAAATAGCCCTCTTATGGGCCAACTAATTGCATTTACTATAAATTTAAACTGTAATACAATAAATAAATGTGTATAAATCTCAATTAAGTGTCTAAAAACATTATATTCAGTTCAAACTTAAATTTAAAATATACTGTTTCTGTAATAAGTATGCTAAAGTGCACTTCTTTTTCATAAGGTTTTGCCTTATGAATGGATGAATCACACTGCATTAAATGGTGGAATGTAAAGTGCTGTACATTAAATAATATCTGTATCTGCATAATCAGATTGAAAGTAAGCTGAAGATTCTCACACAAAGACAAAGACATAATGTGACATAATGAAACTGTTTCAGGATGTTTTGCGTTATTGAATTTGTTCCAGCCTCCAGTCTTCATGATGAATCCCTTGTTAATCGTCTGCATCTCTATGATTTCTTTTTGCATGCAGTACAGTTTGACAGATCAGATCATTGTGCTGTTATCTTCACAGGAAACACTGTTAATGGACAGAGGAGCTGCCCGAAAGGCTTCGAGAGGGTCAACGGGACGCAGTGCGTGGGTAAGAGTCACCTGACCCTGTTCTAGATTGACCCAAGCGTTCGCGATTATCTTTCACGGGCCAAAACGCATTTTAGGAACATGCAAACAAACACTTCATTCTTCCTTCCTTCATCCGGAGTTCAGCCAAATACATCCGTCGCTAAAGACTCTTTGATGGTTTCTGTGTACATGTCTAGTTTTGTGTAAATACTGAAACTCCCGCTCGTTGTGACTGTGTAGATCACATGATAAGACATTTGACTGATCCTGTTACCCAAAGTGACTAACAAAAGAACAATCCTCACGGAGGAAAGTCAACATGAAACGCATTTGCAAGCCATTAATGTGCCGTATGTCTGAGTGAAATAGGGGGGGAATGTGAGACGGGATTGTATTACTCATTGGGAATTGACTGGAAGGTCAAGAGTGGACGAATCCCAACATGAAAACAAGATTTTTGAAAGGTGACATTAGTGGAAAAAGAAAGTAACTTCAAAGGTAGAGCAAATTATTAAATTATAATTAAAATAGACAATTTTTATGTGGGATAACATGCAAGGACGCATGCATTATGAAAGTCAAAATGGTCAATTTTGATTTTCCTGTTGACTTTATGGACAGTGTCTTGATCATACACACTAAAAAACGCTGGGTTAAAAACAACCCAAGTTGGGTTGGAAATGCACAAACCCAGCGATTTGGTTGTTTTAATCCAGCTGTTGGGTTAAATGTTTGATCAATCTGCTGGGTAGTTTTATTTAACTCAACTATGGTTAAAAATCTACTATATGTCTTAAAATGAACCCAGCATTTTTTTAATAATACGTTTAATAAATGATAATTAATAACATTTATTAAACTGCTTATTAATAAATGTTCACATTTTGATTATTATTGTTGCCTCTAATAATTAAAACTGATTTTTAATTTCCATCATATTTCGGGTTCATTTTAAGCCATACAACATACAGTAATTTTTCAACAATAGTTGAGTTAAATCCATCCATCCATATAAATATACTGCAAAAAAAATCATATTCATATTCTTTGTTTCTTGTTTTCCAACACAGTTATCATTCTTAAAACAAAATATATTCATTTGAGAAGCAAAATGGCAGTAATTTACATCTTGATATCAGAGAAATCTAACAGAATTTTGTGAGAAGTTTATGATTAAAACAATAAAAAAATAATCTTGTTTTTCCTTTTGAATTAGATTATTTTTTTACCCCATTGGCAAACATCTTGAATCTTTTTGCTTCTTAAGTGAATATATATGTATATATATATATATATATATATATATA